>JALAZF010000508.1:3495000-4095000 GCA_022829125.1 Lathyrus tuberosus | reverse complement strand
AATTGTTAACTCAGTTCGGTGCAATTCACCTACATCTGGGGGGTACCAATCCAGGATGAAGATTTCACTAACTTTAGACTGTTACAAAGTTAAACTCCCACGTTTACAACTTTATTCCTAACATCTACCCCATGAACATCTTTACCAAGGCTAAACTCAATGATTTACAACCTTGATACGAGATACCCCACTCACACCCTAATCACAACCTGTGCTATCTCTGTCTTCTGCCAATTCAGAACTGCCGCGGTTTCTTGACCTTCAAGTTATCTTGGACTTGCTTCAAAGCTTCGTCCAAGAAAAATACACCAACCATTACCTACAGGTTTCTGGTTGTGTCCTTGTACCTATGCCTTCCACCCTGCATCCCATAATACAGAGTGGAGACTTATAACTCCTTAGAGAGCTAACGACTCTCAAACCTTAAACGCTAATTCAACACAAAGGAACTAGGTTACAAAGTTATAAGCAATACAAAAGTTACATAGACTCCTAACCCTAGGCCTAAGTCTTCATATATATAGTCTTCTGTTGTCTTGGGGTTTCAATCTTTGATCCTGTGTTTCCTTGATCCGTTCCTTAATTCTTGCAACTGATTAGAACCTGCTAGCTTACCAAGTCAGCCAGGATGTCGAGACATTTCCTTCGACATCTTTTTCTCCTGTAGATTCTTTAAGTTTATCATCAGAATGTTTTAGCAAAATTTAGTCAAACAACCGGTGCTTTTAGAGGTTAACAAGTTCTTCATTGGAACTTGTTAATTCTTGAGCTAAAGCCTCTCATTACCACTCCATTACTTGATTCCATTGGTGATTTTCGTTTGGATCTAGATCTGAAATTTTGGAAGTGTTTTTTGGAAGTGATTTTGAAGTATTGCTAGCTTATTGCTTGGATTTTCAGCTTTTGCTTGCAAGGAGCTTATAGATATTGGGATTTCTTGCTTTGATTCATCAATTTTCGTTTTCAACACTTACCAAAGCAATTCTCAGCTTTGTAGGTTGCTTTTTCTTAGATCTATGCTTGATCTAGCTTAATTTCAACTTATGCAATGTAGATCCATGGTCTTTAATGTGTTTTGATCAATTTGCTTGAATTTGATCATGATCTTATTGTTTGATTGATGAAATTGGTGTTTGATTAGTGATATTTGATGTGAATTTCGTGTGTATTTGATTACATGATCATTTGGATGTTTGAATAAGTCATTTGCTACTGAAAAGTGCTTTTGAAACTTGATTTTCTGCTACAGGTACAGGGTTAATCGATTAACCATTTACAGTGCAAATTGGTTAATCGATTAACCAGTTTAATTTTGTTGTTTTTGGGTTGTTAATCGATTAACCAATTTGCACTGCAAATGTTTAATCAATTAACACTGATGCAGAAGGTGTTTTTTATGCATTTTCATGGTTGTTTTGATTCCTTTCCATCCTTAAACTTCATGGATTGATGTGATGCATTTATGTGACTTGTTTTTGACCTTTTTCATCATCCTTGGTAGTATCCTCGTGTTTTTTTGACACGCGACTTTTGGTTTTTGTTGATGAACATCTTTGATTGTGGTGTTGTTTTCTTGATGTGATGAACATACTGCACACACTTTTGAATCATGTTGATTGTTAATTAAATCTGAACTTGCTGGACTTGTGATGCATGATCACTGCTTGTGTCCGATTTCACTTATGCATGATGTTTTGGTGAATGATTAAGTTGTGCAACTTTGTTGAGCATACTTGTTCTTGAATTGTTAACATGAACTTTATCGCTTATTCTTGATGCTTGCAATCTCTATGCTTGTTTTGTCTCGCTATGCATATTCATTTGCAATCGTTGCTTGCGTTTTGTATTGTTTGAGTGATCACGAACACATGCTGCCTGACTTTTCACAGCTGCTGTCTTGGATTGTTATGTGCTGTCAATTGCATATCCTTGCTGTCTTGTTACTTTTTACACCTGTTTTGTGCTGAAAACTTAAGTTGTTAAATGCTGTTTAGTGTATTTACTTTGGGCATCGAAAATTTCTAAAACCCGGTCATCCTTATCGTAGATAAAGGAAGGCTTTTAATGGAGAGCTAAAGTTTGATGAGGCTCCTGAACCTTTAACCGGGGATGAAGTTTATCAACGGCAGGAACACGTTAATGTTGTCTTTAGGAAGAGAGAAAAAGAAAAAGGGGCAGTTGCAAAAAATATATGGAAAAAGAGGTCCATCTTCTTTGATCTTCCATATTGCTCAAGTCTTGATGTTAGACATTGTCTTGATGTGATGCACGTGGAGAAAATTGTGTGTGATAGTTTGATTGATACACTTTTAAACATTCCATGTAAGACTAAAGATAGTAAGACTTCCCATCTTGATATGGAGAAGATGGGTATACGAAAACAGTTGGATCCAATAGAGAAAGGAAAAAAGAACTTATATGCCTCCAGCATGCCACACTCTATCTAAAAAGGAAAATAAATTTTTTTGCGAGTGTTGGAAAGGTATTAAAGTTCCGCAAGGTTACTCGTCAAACATCAAGAAACTTGTATCAATGAAAGATCTCCAGTTAATCGGTTTAAAATCTCATGATTGTCATGTATTGATGCAACAACTTCTACCAACGGCTATCCGTGGGATCCTACCAAAAAATGTGAGAGTAACTATAACGAGATTGTGCTTATTCTTCAATGTCATATGTAATAAAGTTCTTGATTTTAAAAAATTAGATGAATTAGAAGATGAGGCTGCCATAATCTTGTATCAATTGGAGATGTATTTTCCTCCATCATTTTTTGACATTATGGTTCACTTACTTATTCTTCTAGATAGAGAAATCGGAATTTGTGGTCCATTTTATTTAAGGTGGATGTATCCAATAGAGCGATATATGAAGATCTTTAAAGGATATACGAAGAATCATCACTGACTAGAAGCTTCGATTATTGAAAGGTACATCACAGAAGAAGCTGTTGAGTTTTGTACAAACTATTTATCTGACGCAGATTCCATAGGAATTCCAAAGTTTCGTCATGCTGACACAGATGAAAGAGGTATTCAAGGTCTAAATGTTAAGTCAATGGCTCGGGATGTAGTTATTCAAGCACATATATATATATTGAATAATATAGATGAAGTTCAACCTTTCATAGATACTCACAAAAGACTTTTGAGGAAAAAATATCCCCGAATGAGTGGCAAGTTGTTGTTGATCGAGCATAACAAGAGATTCATATATTACTTTAATAAAAGTGTATATAATGATCGTAGTGCATCCGAGATACTTAAATGGTTGTTGTATGAGCCAAAATTTTGTGTCATTACTTGGACTACATACGACATTGGTCATTATACCTTTTATAAAAAATCAAAATATGATCGTAGTACAATGTAAAATAGCGGGGTTATGGTTGAATCCGAATCGATGTATTTCTCTAGTTTGAAAGATAAGAATCCTATATTGGCAACTACCACATTTTATGGTGTCATTGATGATATTTGGGAAATTGATTATGTTATTTTCAAAGTGGCTTTATTTAAATGCAAGTGGGTTCCCAATAATAGTAATGGTGTACACATTGATGACTTAGGATTCACCCGGGTCGACCTTGGCAAGGCATCTTTTATGACTGGACCATTCATCATGGCTTCTCAAGCAAAACAAGTTTTATATGTTACCGACCCATCGGGCATATCGGAGAAATGGTCAATCGTTCACCAAGGAAAACACATTCCTCTTAGTGATGAAAGTCTTGATATTCCGTCCATACCTTCTTACACAACATAAGTTCCTACCTCATATGATGAAGTTGATGGAGATGTCGTGCATGCTATTCGAATCAATCATGAAGAAGGCAGATAGGAAAATTAACAAGTACATAATTTATTCTTTATTCATAATATATTAAAAGTATATTATAGTTTCTAAGTATTTTTACTAACAAGTATAATTATTTGAAATCATAGGTCTTTAGAGTCAAGACACCAATAGACAAGACACCAAGAGACAAGAAACCAAAATGCCAAGTTACAATTATGTGATGTTATATAATGTGTAAACTGTAGATTGTTTGTTCTGATAAATTGTAGGATGTTTATTCTGATACAATTGAATATGATACAATTATGTGATATTATGAAAATGATACAATTAATATCATTATGATAACTTTATCACAAATGTGAGTTGTATTTTCAGTTGTGATATGGTGAACAATAATACAGGTTAAAAAATGGGAATAATTATAAAAGCAGGATAATATTTATTAATTCTGCAGAAAATGTAACAACGGTTATATATCATAACCGTTATAATATCTCGCGCAATGTCCAGAAAAAAATAAATATCAAAACGGCGCAGTTGGGAATCGAACCTAGGACCATTATTTTTATCACAACGGTCTTTTGAAAAACCAGTTGTGATAGGGCGCGCGCTTTTCATTTTATTACAACGGTTACTGGGTTGTGATTGTAAGTATCATATATACAACCACACTCTACATAACAACGCCTAGGCCCACGTAATTATATATCTTTCCCAACCATTGTTAAATGGGTTTTCTGTAGTAGTGAAGCATCCTTAGCTACAGTGTAGGTGTTGATCAACCTAAACATATTTTTGTTAACTCCATTGAATAAAGCATTCAAGGCTTTGGAGTTTCCAAGAGCAGTTTCATCTACCTCCTTGCTCCAGTCCTCTTCTGGCTTCAAGTCCTCCTTCCCATCTTTATCTTTAACCACAGGGTGCTCCCACCCCTTGATGATAGCCTTCCAAGTTTTGTTATCCATAGATTTTAAGAAAACCACCATACGTGCCTTCTAATAGTCATAGTTAGTTCCATCTAAGTCCGGGAGCCTGTTAACATTTCCTCCTCCTTCCTTATCCATAATACCAGAATACAAGCTCCTTGGAGCTCACCCAAAAACAAAACAGGGTGACCTGCTCTAATTCCAATTGAAATTATGGCACGTAGATACCAGATGTTGAGACATATGTCACAACACTGGGATCAAGACAGTTTGATCACACAAGTGAATACGCAGAAACTTAAATGACATAAAGATAAAATAACACCAGTAGTTGTTAACCCAGTTCGGTATAACTTACCTACATTTGAGGGCTACCAAGCCAGAAAGGAAATCCACTATTAGAACAAGATTTAGTTCTGCAAGATATCTCTTTGTTTTTATAATAACAAAGTTGTATTTGTGTGAGAACAATTTTGGTACTTTAACGTTTGCTTTCTTAAGTATTGACAAACATGTTCTGACTCTGATAAAGACAAATCTGATTATGATAAAGATAGCTATGACTCTGATACTAATGTTGTGCTACGTCACTCTCAAATTCTCAAAGTCGCTTCAACGTCAAAGAAGCAAGATTGCTTCTGATCTACTGTGCTTTAGAAAAACTCTAAGAAGACACTATGTTGCTGCTACAATTTTCTCTTGGATTCTGGCTCTGAATTTAACTCTGATACTTATCTTCTGAAGACTAAGTGCTGACAACTCTGAAGACAAGGTTCTGATGAACAGTGTTCTAAAGACTCTGAAGACTTAGTTTCTGAAGACCAAGATCTGAAGACTCTGAAGACAAGGTTCTCCTGAACAAGTTTTGAAGACTCTGAAGACTTATGTTTCTGATAACCAAGGGTTCTGAAGAAGAAGTGTTGAAGACTCTGAAGACAAGGTTCTGCTGAACAAGTTCTGAAGACTCGGAAGACTTATGTTTCTGATAACCAAGGGTTCTGAAGAAGAAGTACTGAAGACTCTGATGACAAGGTTCTGCTGAACAAGTTCTGAAGACTCAAGACTCTGAAGACCCAATGATTCATTCTTCTGATCATGCTTCAATCATATCAACCCAGAAGCCTCTGATGAATAGAAGAAGATGAAATGTTTGTGAGGGAAAATAGTACATAGTACAGATCAAACACGTTCTTTTCCCCTACCTTGATTTGGTGGTACAAAGGACAATTTCAGTGTACGATTTTCATCCCAGCATAAAGACATTATTTCAAGTCGCCAGTATTTTACTGATATTACTGATCTGCCTTTCAACTAATCGTTTTTCTTGCTATATAAAGACTTGATCATTTAACAAATCAAGTGTGAAACCAAGTGTGAAAAAGAGAAATATTAAAAACACTGATTCATACGAGAAAGAACTTAAGAAATAAATAAATTCATGAGTGAGCAGTAAAGTGTCACAATACAAAAAAGAAGATTGTTCTTACTGTATAGATTCACTCTAAGTTAGATTGAGGTAGAAATTGTGTTTATATCAGCTTATGTAAGAAGCATTTCATTGTAAACATTTTATTTGATCAAACAGTTGTTTGAATTCCTTAAGGAACCAGTTGGGTCAGAATCCTTAAGAAGAAACGGTTAGTCTGTGTATTGTTAGTCACTAGCAGTTGCTAGTGCAGTTGTAATCAGTTTGGTTATAGTGGATTAAGTCCTTGTGTATAAGGTGAAATCACCTTGGCGAGTGGACTGGATTAACTTGATAGTTTTCAAGTGAACCAGGATATATCGCGTGTCTTTCTCTATTGTTAGTCTATTTGTGATCTTTGTTTAAGTTTCACAAAAAGCTTTCATTTTGAAAACCCAATTCAAACCCCACTTTCTTGTGTTTTTCTCACACCTTTAATTGGCATCAGAGCTCCGGTTCTGATTGTGATAAACGTTTTATCATCACTTAATAGTGCTCAGTACCGATCCAGTATTTGTGTGAGATATCATGGCAGCTCCTGCTAATACTACTACTGAAGAGAAAAATCATTACATTTCTAAACCACCAGTCTTTGATGGTGAAAAGTTTGACTACTGGAAAGACAGAATAGAAAGTTTCTTTCTTGGTTATGATGTAGATCTTTGGGATTTGGTAGTCGATGGCTACATTCACCCAATTGATGCTACAAGTGCTAAAATATCCAGAAGTGATATGACCAAACAACAGAAGAAAGATTATAAGAATCATCATAAGGTAAGAACCATATTGCTAAATGTTATCTCTTATACTGAGTATGAGAAGATAACAGATAGAGATACTGCCAAATCTATCTTTGATTCTCTAAGAATGACTCATGAAGGTAATGTGCAAGTCAAGGAGACAAAGGCATTAGCCCTAATCCAAAAATATGAGGCATTCAGAATGGAGGATGATGAGACAATTGAGACCATGTTTTCAAGGTTTCAAATGCTAGTCGCAGGACTTAAAGTTTTGGACAAAGGTTACTCAACTGTTGATCATGTTAAAAAGATCATCAGAAGTCTTCCTAAGAAATGGAGACCTATGGTAACAGCTCTAAAGATATCCAAGGATCTTAACAGCATAAGTCTTTAAGAGCTTGTTAGTTCTTTAAGAAGTCATGAGATAGAACTCGAAGAAGATGAACCTTAGAAGAAAGCAAATCTAACGCTCTTAAGTCTAAACGTGAAAAGGCAAAGGCTTATCAAGCTGAGGAAGAATCAGAAGATTCTGGTGAAGAATCAGAAGATGAGCTATCGCTAATCTCCAGAAGAATCAACAAACTCTGGAAGCATAGGCAAGGAAACCTCAGAGGATCTAGAAGAAACAAAGGCCGCTCTGAGTCATCATCTGGACAGAAGAAGCAGAACTCTGGAAAGGAAGTTATCTGCTATAAATGTAATGAGCCAGGTCATTATAAGAACGAGTGTCCAAAGATTAAGAAATACAAGAAGCCTAAGAAGAATTTCTCCAAAGCGAAGAAAGGACTAATGGCAACTTGGGACGACTCTGATTCTGAAGATGAAGAAGACTCTGATGAAGAACAAGCAAATGTTGCACTAGTAGCAAAAATTGACGATGAAGTTTCTGGAGAGCCAGAAGACAAAATATCATCAGAACTAGAATCAGACTCAGACTCAAGAGGTATTATCTAAACTCTCTCGTTGTGAATTAGAGTGATGTCTGTCGGAAATGCTAGAAAAGTATCAAACTCTTCAGAGTAAATACAAAGATCTTAAAAGATCACATGTAATTGCTTATGAGGAAAAAGATAAGGGTTAAATAAGTATTAGGTCCTTGAAAATAACCCAACTTTGAGGTTTAGTCCCTAAAAAAATTTCCTTCAAACTTTGGTCCTCCCAAAGTTTTCCGTTTCTAACTCTAGTCCCTCCCGTTAGTTTTCACTAACGGCGGATGACGTGGCGTGCCATGTGTGTAACCATTCCTTGCCACATGTGTTTTATTGCATTGACCATTAAAAAATGCTTTTTTATGTTAAATTTATTCTCCTCATTCTCTCTCTCACTCCTCTTCTTCTTTCCCTCTCCACTTTTTTCTCTACCCTCATTTCTCTTTCTCTCTCACACAATCCTTCTTTTCATTACAACAACATCAGAAATAACAAAAACAAGATCCTCTGTTATTATTCACTATGTTCAAAAATGCATCTTACTCTCTTGTGGTGATAAAATGATAATGGCGAGAAAAGTGCAAGCTCATTCTTACTCTACAGTAAGGGACAACAAGAGATTATTCCATTTCTTGAGGTGCTGCGCTACAACAACTGCTAGAAACTATTTAACCCTTTATTATACTGCTTCAAAATCTGTATATATGATATAAGATACACAAATATGTTTTCTCTGCAATTTGTTTAAGTGACAGTTCTCGCAGCGGACTGTTCATAGAAGTTACCAAAACTAGAAGCTTCATCATGTCTTCATAGTGTATCAACAGAACTTAAGTTAATTACTTACTTATGTTGAATGCTAGAAGAGTTAATATATTTATTATTTATTATCATAATGCCCCTCCTCTCTCTTCGTAATTGTGAGTGTGATGTTCTATAATGATATGTGCATGGAACAGTTCCATGAATATAATTTTATTGGAAGCATTGTTAATATGACACTGAAATTGATTGAATGTTTCATACTACTGGTTTTGAATAAATAGTTTATCCATCCATATTTATAAAGTATACATTTCCCTTTTTCATATCTTTATTTACTACTATTTAGGTAAGCTTCAACATAAGCTGAATGTTACCAATTTGTAGTTCCGTATGAAAGTGTATTTTGTTGGAGCAAAACACTCTTATTTAAACTTTCTATGGTGTATTCATATTAAGCTCCTTACTATTTGGCTATAACTCAAAGATTGATTTTATTCCTGAAAGATTACCAATTTACTCAATGATTGATTTTATTCTTGTGCAGTTCTACTTCTATCTTTGCTTTTATGTTGAGTCAGCACAATTCTATCTTTGTTCTTACTTAGGTCTATGTTCCCTCAACAATTTACTCTTCAATGGTTTCAATCATACCTTAAGATTTTATTATAACAAACTTAAATATTTCTATTTTAAAAATGTCTACATTAAATAAAGTAATGAACACCATGCAACCCGTGTGTGTTACACACTATCACCTCCTTCAGTACAAATTAACACTTTGATACCAAGGATAATCAATCTCTATCCAAACTAACACAATAATGAGCATCTCTATCTAAACTAAATATTCCACTTGTACAACAAAAAAGTTAAAATCAAGATTTGGGTCCTTTATGGAAAGCATGACCACCACTAAGCATTAAAATCAGTGCTAAGAAAGACACAACAGACTTACTTGATCAATGTGCAACTGCAGTGCAGCAAGCTGATTTCTTTTCCCCTCAATCCTAGCATCATTTTCGTTGGACTTTTGCTGAAGAGCATTCAAGTAGCAATTACTATAAAATGGGGCCCTATACGATACAATACAAGAGGAAAATAAAATAACTTCTTAAGGGATTGGTTGCAATCTATGTGAGAGCTTCTAATTCTTTGATCATATTTGCAAGAGAAACTAACTTCTTAAGGGATTGGTTGCAATCTATCATGAGAACTTCTCAGCAATGTAATTTTTTATAGCTTTTTTGTTTGAAAAAATAGAAACTAAATTAACTATTATGCCTTGAAAAGCAAAGTTGCCAAATTAGAAGAAGAATTAATCTGCAATGTCTCTGACACAAGCTATATCAACAAGCATGATAGAGCATTCCAGTATTTTCTTGCTAAAAGTATAGATAGAAGCAGAATAGCTTCCATGATCTATGGGGTAAGCAGAAATGGTAAGAAAGGTTTGGGATGTACGTAATCATCTGATGTTGACGAAAGTAAACTTGTTAAACCAAAACCTCTCTATGACCACTTTGTGCCTTCTGGCACCGAGATTGTTTGCTCTGAGCTTGCACAAAACACCCCACTGTAACACCCTAAACCCCCGCATTAAATAGTTATAAAATATCAGAGTAATAATAGAATACATGGATTTAGGATGCTACTTCTACTACTCAAATTAACATGCACTCAATATTATTCTTGGTGATATTAATATTAAACATATCATTTAACATTCATGCACAGCGGAAAAATCAATAAAAGAAACATGTTGATCATACATAAAATCCTTAATAAAAATAGCAAGAACATATAATAGGATTTAAAAGATTCTAGCGTTCCGACACCCCCGGTGTTACAAACTCAGAGCAGACGCGACTCGATCACTCACACCAGAAGACTTCGTCTTCAACACTCCACCTGCGAACTACTCCTGCTTATCTGCACGTTACCCACATAGAGGTAACATTCAAACAGAAGGGGTGAGATTCTTAAATCAACAAAGGAGAGAGATGATATAATTAGAAAAGCATACATCATCAAGCTGTTCACCATAGCATATATCCAAATAAGCATCACACACATCAGCTTATGCACAGACAAACATATACAACCACACCAACTATCATGCAACACAACCAACAAGAGAATGCAAGAGAGACTCAACTAAACTCAATGCATGTGGTACCAAATCGATCCATGTTTCATGATAACAGTTCCCGTTGGAACTCTCGACCCCTGTTTCATGGTCAAGTATGATCCTTATTTCATGATCACACCACGACCCCTATTTCATGGTCATATACGACCCCTATTTCATGATCGCACCAACAACTGTGATTGCTCACACCCCACCAGGGCACGCAATCACGCCAACAACAACAATTCCATAAAGGAATCCAGATAGACGATAACACCCCACTCGGGCACGCCATTCCACGACTATACACATGTCATGCACCAACAATGACAACATGCAACAACGACTCATACATATATATAGCATACTCATCTTCATACTAACATCATTTAACAGTCAACATGCATTCATATAATCATATATCATTTCATCAATACACAACTACACACCTTTGCATTAATCAATCATGCATTTCACATCAACGTCACCCAACAAGCACATAACACATCAATACATGCTCACCACACAATAGTAACAACACAACATTCATAGAATATAACACAGATAATTTCTATGAATTTTAAGTGAATAAAAATAATAGTTTTAGTTCCAGATCGCGCTAAGCGTGCTACTCACTGCCCCGAAGGGGCGAAAATCCTTCAGACCGCGCTAAACGCGCTACACCGCGCTAAGCGTGCACTGCAATTTCTGCAGTTCGAACCCTGCGATGACAGCAGCAAATCACCTGTGTTGTTTTGCCCTAAAATCGATTTTTAACAGAAAATATTCATAGATTTGGTACACATAACCTACATTTAACATCTGGTATTCAATCAAACAAATCAACCTGGAATAATTCATCCATTCCAATCAGTTTATCACAAAAATTCCTAAAACCTACATTCAACCCCATGGATTCTAACTTAAGGATTTCTACTTCAATACTTACATCATCTAACCCTTGAAAGATGAAAGAAATCCCACCCTTACCTTAAGTTTCTTGATTTCTTCTTTACACTCTTCTCCTTCTCTGACCTAGCTTCCCCTGTTCTTCCTTTCTCTTTTCCCAAAAACACGTACTGAAAGTTTCTCCTCCCTAATTCCTTTTCTCTTATATTTTCCTTATTATCCCAATAATATTATTATTATTATCTTTTAGATATTATTATTATTATTATTATTCCCCCAAACCACCTAATAACATAATATCCTCAATAATTCCAATAATAATATTAACCAACTAACTCTCCCCCCGACACCTTAACCTTCTCAATTCTAAGGGCACTACTCCACCCTAAGGGTAACCCCAACTTGACCAAAGTATACCCACACACACTACATACAACAAAATTTAATTTAATCATGAAAATAATTAAATTAAATCGGGGTGTTACAACTCTCCCCCACTTGAAATATTTTCGTCCTCAAAAATATACCTCATCCGAACAACTTTGGATACGACTCTCGCATCCTGCTCTCCAACTCCCACGTCATGTTTCCACCTGCAGCTCCTCCCCATACTACCTTCTCAAGAGCGTTCTCCTTCCACATTATCCATCGAAACCATATGCGACAGTTCCGGAACATACTTTCGAAGCTGCGACACATGAAACACATCATGCAAATTCGACAGATTGGGTGGCAACGCCACTCTCTAGCCAACAGGTCCAACTCTTGCAGATATCTGATACGGTCCAATAAACCGAGGAGTAAGCTTCTTCGACTTCAATGCACGACCAACCCCAGTCACTGGAGTGACTCTCAAAAACACATGGTCTCCTTCTTGGAATTCAAGATCCTTCCTCCTCTTATCATGGTAGCTCTTCTGCCTACTCTGCGAAGCTTTCCTTTTTTCCCGAATCAACTTCACCGTTTTAGTATTTTGCTGAACAATCTCAGGTCCCAGCACTACGCTCTCACCAGACTCGTGCCAACACAAAGGCGTCCGGCACCTACGACCATACAACGCTTCAAAAGGTGCCATTCCGATACTGAAATGATAACTATTGTTATAAGTGAACTCAATCAGTGGCAAATGACTATCCCAAGCACCTCATTGTTCAAGTACACAAGCCCTCAACAGATCTTCCAAAGACTGGATAGTTCTTTCCGTCTGACCATCCGTCTGCGGATGATAAGCCGAAATCAACCTCAACTTCGATCCCAAAGCTTCCTACAAACTCTCCCAAAATCTAGAAGTGAACCTTGGATCTCGATCCGACACGATACTCAATGGAATGCCATGTAGCTTCACAATCACTCGGATATAAATCTCTGCCAATTTCTGCAAAGGAAAACTGATATTAATCAGAATGAAATGTGCCAACTTCGTCAGTCTATCCACCACTACCCAAATAGAATCATGCCCTCTCGGCGTATTAGGCAACCCTGTCACAAAATCCATAGGAATATTGTCCCATTTCCATTTTGGAATGTCTAACGGCTGCATGATACCAGCAGGTTTCTGATGTTCCACTTTCGACTTCTGGCAAGTCAAACAAGCATACACAAACTGCGCCACATCACGTTTCAATCCAGGCCACCAAATTATCTTCTTCAAGTCTTGATACATCTTCATAGCTCCTGGATAGATACTCAAACTACTCCGATGACCTTCCTCTAAAATCATTCTCTTCAACTCGGGATATTCAAGAATGCAAATCCTGTCACGAAATCTCAACACACCCTGCTCGTCCACCCTGTACTCATTACCTTCTACTTGGTTATCTCCAATTATCAAATCCACCATCTTCACATCCAACTTATGTTTGTCTCTGATATTATCAAGAAATTCATTGTTGATTGTCAGCATACCCAACATAACACCATGCGCTGTCTGATCGCAAACCAAACTCATATCTCTGAACTGTTCAATCAATTTTAACTCTTTAACCATCATAGCAGACATATGCAACGATTTTTGACTCAGAGCATAAGCCACGACATTAGCTTTGTCGGGATGATAGTTCAAGCCAAAATCATAATCCTTCAAGAATTCTAACCATCTTCTCTGCCTCATATTCAATTCCTTCTGATCAAACAGATACCTCAAGCTCTTATGATCACTATACACCTCAAATTTGGATCCATAGAGATAGTGCCTCCAAATTTTCAATACAAAGACCACTGCGGCTAACTCCAAATCATGAGTCAGATAATTCCTCTCATGTACTCTCAACTGTCGTGAAGCATAAGCCACAACCTTACCATCCTGCATTAGCACACCTCCTAAACCCAACAAAGAACATCGCAATACACTACAAACGGTTCATTTGGTTTAGGTAGGACCAACACAGGGGCTGTAGTCAACCTCTTCTTCAGCTCAACGAAACTCTTCTCACACTGTACATCCCGCACAAATGCTTTACCTTTGCACGTCAACTGAGTCAACGGAAGTGCCAACTTCGAAAACCCTTCAATAAATATTCGGTAATAACCAGCTAAACCCAAGAAACTTCTAATCTCAGTTACCGACTTCGGAGTCTCCCATTGTAGAACCGCGTCTACCTTGGATGGATCTACAGCAATACCATCACCAGAAATAACATGACCAAGGAAACTTACCTCTCTCAACCAGAATTCACACTTAGACAACTTGGCATAGAGTTTCTTTTCTTTCAACACTTGCAACACAATTCACAAATGTTCAGCGTGTTCTTCTTCTGACTTGGAATAGATCAGAATATCGTCGATAAAGACAACCACAATTTGGTCCAAGTACTCATGAAAGATACGATTCATATATTCCATGAATACACCGGGTGCATTAGTAACTCCGAATGGCATCACCACATACTCATAATGTCCATATCGAGTTCTGAAAGCCGTCTTCTGAATGTCTTTGTCTTTTACCCGTATCTGATGATAACCTGACCTCAAGTCAATCTTACTAAACACACGGGCACCCACTAACTGGTCCATCAAGTCATCTATTATCGGAAGTGGATACTTATTTTTAATCGTCGCCTTATTCAACCGTCTGTAATCGATACATAACCTCATACTACCATCCTTTTTCTTCACCAACAACACTGGAGCTCCCCAAGGTGATACACTTGGTCTCACAAATCTCTTCTCTAACAAGTCCTCCAGTTGCTTCTTCAATTCTGACAACTCTGATGCCGACATCCTGTATGGTGCCATAGAAATAGGTCTGGTACCAGGGACAAGATCAATAGCAAATTCTACTTCCTTATCTGGTGGTACATCGGCAATGTCATCTGGAAACACTTCAGGAAATTCACGCACCACTTGTAGTTCATTAATCACTGAATTACTCTCTACTGACAGAGATGCAAACAATGCAAGCACCTGAGCTTCTTCTTCCAAGAGCTCATTCAACTCTCTAGCAGACAGAAAACCATATTCTCCCTCTTCCTCAGGAGCAAGAAATCGAACCGACTTATTGAAACAGTTAATATGAACATGGTTGAACTCCAACTAGTTCATACCCAAGATTACGTCGAGACATCCCAACGGTAAACAAATCAGGTCCACACCAAAGTCCTTACCATAGATGGATAATGGAAAATTTAAACAGACTGAAGAAGTAGTCACCGATCCCTTAGCAGGAGTTTCGATAACCATCTCTCCCTTCATAGGAGAAACAACAAGGCCTAGTCTTCTTACACAATCAGCAGCAATAAAGGAGTGCGTAGCACCAGTATCAATAATAGCAATCAAAGGTGTATTATTAATATAACATGTACCTCTGATCAACCTGTCCTCGCTGGAAGTCTGAATCCCTACCAAAGTGAACATTTTTCCTCCAGTCGAATCTTGCTTTGGTTTCTGACAACGAGTACTAATATGGCCCTGTTCTCCACAATTCTAACAAGTAACCACATTAGCTTTGCAGTCAACAATCAGATGTCCTACCTGACCACACTTGAAGCACTTCTTCACATCGCTCGTGCACTTACTGACACGATGTCCCAACTCGCCACATCTGAAACACTTCTGAGGAGCAGAAGCACCTCCCTCACTTGGCTTCTTGCCATCAGCATGTTTCTATTTACCTTTCTCAGCTGGAGCTGCATAAGGCTTCCCCCGATTCACCGGTTGTTTTCCTATTCTCTCGGCCAGCCCCTTATAGTGAGCCGATCGAGCTTGGCTATCCTCCTCAAAGATCCTACAGCAATCAACCAAGTCTGGAAACCGTCTGATCCTCTGATAACAAATTGCCTGCTTGATCTCAGGCCTCAAACCATTCTCGAACTTGACACATTTCGAGAACTCAGCTGTCGCCTCACTGTAATGAGGATAAAACTTTTCCAAATCCGAAAACTTAGCAGCATATTCAGTCACTGACATGCTACCCTGCTTCAGCTCCAAGAACTCTATCTCCTTCTTCCCTCGGACATCTTCAGGAAAATAATTCCTTAAGAATTCCCTACTGAACACATCCCAAGTAATAGCCTCGCTTGCTGCACCCTACACTTGACGAGTACTGACCCATCAGTCATCAGCCTCCTTATCCAACATATGAGCGCCTAACCGCACCTTCTATGCTTCAGGACACTCCATAACACGGAAGATTCTCTCAATTTCCTTGAGCCAAGTCTACGCTCCATCCGGATCATACCTTCCCTTGAAAGTAGGTGGGTTGTTCTTCCGAAACTCATCATTCTCGCTAGCATGCGGCAGATTCTGTACCGCTTGAGCCATAGCGTGCAAGCCAGCAGCAAGAGCAGCATCGTTCCTTCCAGTAATTCTAAATTTGTTACACACCAACAACAGAACACAATGGTTAAGGAGCCAACACCGTTAACTAGACAACTAACACACGACAACGACTCGACAATTTGGTCGGACGGACCGACTTGCTCTGATACCAATTTGTAACACCCTAAACCCCCGCATTAAATAGTTATAAAATATCAGGGTAATAATAGAATACATGGATTTAGGATGCTACTTCTACTACTCAAATTAACATGCACTCAATATTATTCTTGGTGATATTAATATTAAACATATCATTTCACATTCATGCACAGCGGAAAAATCAATAAAAGAAACTTGTTGATCATACATAAAATCCTTAATAAAAATAGCAAGAACATATAATAGGACTTAAAAGACTCTAGCGTTCTGACACCCCCGGTGTTACAAACTCAGAGCAGACGTGACTCGATCACTCACACCAGAAGACTTCGTCTTCAACACTCCACCTGCGAACTACTCCTGCTTATCTGCACGTTACCCACATAGAGGTAACATTCAAACAGAAGCGGTGAGATTCTTAAATCAACAAAGGAGGGAGATGATATAATTAGAAAAGCATACATCATCAAGTTGTTCACCATAGCATATATCCAAATAAGCATCACACACATCAGCTTATGCACAGACAAACATATACAACCACACCAACTATCATGCAACACAACCAACAAGAGAATGCAAGAGAGACTCAACTAAACTCAATGCATGTGGTACCAAATCGATCCCTGTTTCATGATCACAGTTCCCGTCGGAACTGTCGACCCCTGTTTCATGGTCAAGTATGATCCCTATTTCATGATCACACCACGACCCCTATTTCATGGTCACGTATGACCCCTATTTCATGATCGCACCAACAACTGTGATTGCTCACACCCCACTAGGGCACGCAATCACGCCAACAACAAAAATTCCATAAAGGAATTCGGATAGACGATAACACCCACCTGGGCACGCCATCCCACGACTATGCACATGCCATGCACCAACAATGACAACATGCAACAACGACTCATACATATATATATATATAGCATACTCATCTTCATACTAACATCATTTAACAGTCAACATGCATTCATATAATCATATATTTTTGCATCAATACACCACTACACACCTTTGCATTAATCAATCATGCATTTCACATCAACGTCACCCAACAAGCACATAACACATCAATACTTGCTCACCACACAACAGTAATAACACAACATTCATAGAATATAACATGGATAATTTCTATGAATTTTAAGTGAATAAAAATAATAGTTTTAGTTCCAGGTCGCGCTAAGCGCACCCTCCCGCGCTAACCGCGTTACTCACTGCCACGAAGGGACGAAAATCCTTCAGACCGCGCTAAGCGCGCACTGCGATTTCTGCAGTTTGAACCCTGTGATGACAGCAACAAATCACCTGTGTTTTTCTGCCCTAAACTCGATTTTTAACAAAAAATATTAATAGATTTGGTACACATAACCTACATTTAACATCTGGTATTCAATCAAACAAATCAACCATAAATAATTCATCCATTCCAATCAGTTTATCACAAAAATTCCTAAAACCTACATTCAACCCCATGGATTCTAACTTAAGGATTTCTACTTCAATACTTACATCATCTAACCCTTGAGAGATGAAAGAAATCCCACCCTTACCTTAGGTTTCTTGATTTTTTCTTCACACTCTTCTCCTTCTCTGACCTAGCTTCCTCTGTTCTTCCTTTCTCTTTTCCCAAAAACACGTACTGAAAGTTTCTCCTCCCTAATTCCTTTTCTCTTATATTTTCCTTATTATCCCAATAATATTATTATTATTATCTTTTAGAAATTATTATTATTATTATTATCTAATATTATGATTATTATCTTTTAGATATTATTATTATTATTATTATTCCCCTAAACCACCTAATAACATAATATCTCTAATAATTCCAATAATAATATTAACCAACTAACTCTCCCCCCGACACCTTAACCTTCTCAATTCTAAGGGCACTACTCCACCCTAAGGGTAACCCAACTTGACCAAAGTATACCCACACACACTACATACAACAAAATTCAATTTAATCACGAAAATAATTAAATTAAATCGGGGTGTTACACCCACCGACATAGATATCTGTTTCTAAAGTTAAATATCATGCAAAAAAACCCAAAGTTGTGAAACACTCTGGGAAAGCTAACAAGAAAGGACCCAGAAAATGGGTACCTAAGGACAAGATAATCTATGTTGCAGATATCCTTAGCAGCTCAGTTGAAACACCAGTCATGGTACCTGGACAGTGGTGGCTTGTGACACATGACGGGAAGAAGGTATATGTTCCAAAGTCTGGAACTTAAGCCTGGAGGCTTCGTCGGTTTCGGAGGAAACCTAAAAGGAAAAATCATTGGCTCTGGAACCGTTGGTAATGGTAACCTTCCTTCTATTACTGATGTTTTTTTAGTTAATGGTTTGATGCATCACTTGTTGTCAATTAGTAAAATTAGTGATAATGGTTATGATATCATCTTTAATCAAAAGTCCTGTAAGGGTGTAAGTCAGAAAGATGGTTCAATCCTATTTGTCGGAAAGAGGAAAAACAACATTTATAAGATTAGACTTTCTGATCTTTGTGAACAGAATGTCAAATGCTTAATGTCTGTTAATGTAGAGCAATGGGTATGGCATAGACGTTTAGGCCATATTAGCATGAGGAGGATTTCTCAGCTAAATAAGCTTGAACTTGTTAGAGGCTTGCCAAATCTGAAGTACTCTTAAAATGCTCTTTGTGAAGCATGTCAGAAAGGAAAGTTTTCTAAAACTTCCTTTAAAGAAAAGAATGTTGTGTCCACCTCTAGACCGTTAGAACTTCTACACATTGACTTGTTTGGACCAGTGAAAACTGCTTCAATTAGTGGAAAGAAGTATGGATTAGTAATTGTTGATGATTATAGTCGTTGGACATGGGTAAAATTCTTGAAACACAAGGATGAGTCTCATTCTGTGTTCTATACCTTTTGCTCTCAAGTGCAAATAGAAAAGGATTGTAAAATAGTCAAAGTCAGAAGTGATCATGGCGGAGAATTTGAGAACAGATACTTTGAGAATCTTTTTTATTCTCATGGCATTTCCCATGATTTCTCCTGTCCCATAACTCCACAACAAAATGGAGTAGTGGAAAGGAAGAAAAAGACTTTGCAATAAATGGCTCGAACCATGATCCAAAAAACTGACATGGCTAAGCACTTCTGGGCAGAGGAAGTAAATACAACATGTTACATTCAGAACAGGATTTCAATAAGACATATTCTGGGTAAGACTCCTTATGAATTGTGGAAGAATAGAAAACCCAACATTTCATATTTTCATCCTTTTGGATGTATTTGTTTTATGTTGAACACTAAAGAGAATCTTGGCAAGTTTGACTCCAAAGCTCAAAACTATTTACTGTTAGGATACTCTGAACGCTCAAAAGGCTACAGAATCTATAACACAGAAACACGAATTATTGAGGAATCAATTCATGTCAGATTCAATGATAAGCTTGATCCTGAAATGTCAAAGCTAGTTGAAAAGTTTGCAGATCTGAAGATCACCTTATCAGAATCTAAAGAAGCAGAAGATTCAAGAGAAGCAGACAAAGATGCAGATTCTCCAGATTCAGATACAACCTTACCAGAAACAGAAAATAACCCATCTCATCAGAAGAAGAATAGATAAAAGACTTCTCATTCTGAAGAATTGATTCTGGGAGATAAAGTTGATCCAGTTAGAACTCGTTCATCATTCAGACATTCTGAAGAAACCCTTCCGGGTTTGGTTTCTCTGATAGAACCAACAACAGTTGATGAAGCTCTTAAGGAGAATGAGTGGATTCTGGCCATGCAAGAAGAACTGAATCAATTCACCAGAAATGACGTCTGGGATCTTGTTCAGAAACCCAAAGGTGTTCACATCATTGGAACTAAATTGGTATTTAGAAACAAGTTAGATGAGAAAGGTGAGGTCATAAGAAACAAAACACGAGTGGTTGCACAAGGTTATAGTCAACAAGAAGGGATAGACTATACAGAAACCTTTGCATCAGTTGCCAGGTTAGAATCTATTCGCATTTTAATTTCATTTGCTGTGAATCATGACAATACTTTATATCAAATGGATGTAAAGAGTGCATTTTTAAATGGATATATTTCTGAAGAAGTGTATGTGCACCAACCTCCTGGTTTTGAGAGTTCTAAAAACCCAGATTTCATTTTCAAACTTAAAAAATTGTTATATGGTCTGAAACCGGCTCCTAGAGCTTGGTATAAAAGGCTAAGTAACTTTCTTTTAGAAAATGACTTTACCAGAGGAAAAGTGGATACAACACTCTTTTGTAATACATTTAAAAATGACATTTTGATTGTTCAAATCTACGTTGATGATATTATATTTGGTTATACTAATATTTCCTTGTGCAAGGAATTTTCCAAGTTAATGCAGGCTGAATTTGAAATGAGTCTGATGGGAGAACTCAGATTCTTTATGGGAATTCAAATTGATCAACGATCAGAAGGAATGTACATTCATCAGAGCAAGTATGCAAAAGAACTTCTGAAGAAATTCAACATGTCAGAAAGTAAACATGCTAAGACTCCTATGCATCCGACATGCATTCTGGAGAAAGAAGAAGTAAGTAAAAAGGTTTGTCAGAAGCTCTATCGTGGTATGATAGGCTCTCTTCTGTATTTGACAACTTCTAGTCCAGATATTCTGTTCAGCGTATGTCTTTGTGCTCGTTTCCAATCAGATCCAAGGGAAACTCACTTAACTGCTGTTAAGAGAATCCTAAGGTATCTAAAAGAAACAACTAACCATGTCTTGATGTATAAGAAAACATCAGAGTACAAGCTTTCTGGTTACTGTGATGCAGATTATGCTGGAGACAGATTGAAAAGAAAAAGTACTTCTGGAAATTGTCAGTTTCTGGGAAGTAACCTAGTCTCATGGGCAAGCAAAAGACAATCAACAATTGCTCTCTACTACAGAAGCAGAATACATATCAGCATCTCTGTACAGTACTCAGATACTCTGGATAAAGAACCAACTTGAAGATTATCAGATACACGAGTGTAACATTCCTATCTTCTGTGATAATACTTCTGCCATTTGTTTATCTAAGACTCATATTCTACATTCTAGGGCTAAACATATTGAAATAAAACATCACTTTTTACGTGACTATGTTCAGAAGGGTACTTTTCAGTTAAAATTTGTGGATACAGATCACCAGTGGGCTGATATTTTCACAAAACCCCTTGCTGAAGATAGATTAGTATTCATTCTGGAAAACTTATTTATCAAACTTTGTCCAGAATGAGATGATAATATTTTAATGTGTCAGGCTATTAGAACGTCTGATATAAGATTCTGATGATTAAGCAAAGCGTGTTAATTATTTGTTTATTGATTTTCTGATTCATGATACTTCTACAAGTTAGAAAATGTTCTGATCAGAAATTAGTCTAGTCAGACACCTCTTGGTATTCTAGACGTTGGAAACATCAAAACGTGCTCTCTTGAAAAACAAACGGCTATGATTATTTGCGACACGTGTCCAAAATCAAATCATATCTACTGTTGAAGAGACACCTCGAGCGTTGTGATTTTGTGATACTAAGTTTCAAGTAATTATTACCTATTATTCTCACCTTGTCATAATCATTATTTTCGTTATAAATACCCACTCTCTCACTTCACACACTACGCTACTCTCACTTCCCACACTTTTGTCTTAGAAATCCTAAAACCCTTTTTGCGCTTTGAAACCCCATCATCTTCTTACAATGGATTCTCAACAACAAAGTGTTTTTAAATTCTCTCAACAACATCAACAAGAAGAATCGACATCAATGGCCTCATCAACAACTGCTCAAACGACATCAACTTCTCTCCATCAACTTCTCTCCATCAATCTCTCTCCACTTTTCAGAAACCCACTATAGTTCACATAGTGCATCATCCTGCTCACATTCATCTGGCTACTCCCTTCTCAGAACTTAATGTTATAAGTGAATGGCTGGTAGACTTTGAAAATCTAAAGGAGAACGGAATAAACTTGACCGAGAATCTAAATGCTCAAGGGTGGAAAACCTATTTTGATCGTCTCTACGGTCCCATTTACGTAAATCTTGTCAAGGAATTCTAGAGATATGCTGACGCTAATGAACACTTAATTGTTTCACATGTTAAGGGAAACAAGTTCATCATTACTAAGAAATCCATAGCCATGCTACTAGGAATGGAAGACTCTGGAGGAAAGAGAATCTACAAGATAAACCATAAATCAAAATTTCTATCTGATGTGGTTTACCAAGAAATTTTCACTCAATCGTCCAGTGGAGAACCACCCTTCAAAACTATGGATTTATCAAAGGAACTTCGTGTTTGGCTGAAAAATATTCTGGGATGCATCTATCACATACCAAATTCAAGTTCTTCTGACTTTCTTAACACTGATCAGAAATTCATGCTTTACTATCTGATGGAAGGAGAGAAAATCTATCTTCCATCAGTTCTATTCAGATATCTCTGAGATTCTGTAATAGAAACAAGACATCAATCCAAGAAGTCTAAGAATTACATTCCCTTTGACAGATAAATCTCAGATATTCTGGTTGAGAGTGGAATGATTGATCATTTGTCAACTATGCCAGTCACAAATGAATTAGATGTCATCACTGGAACTCCTATGACCAGCAAAAATCTGAAGAAAATGCAGATTATTGAGGAAATTAGAGTCGAACCAAGCATAGATATAGATTCAGAAACTCTAAAGTAAAAAAGAATGGCATTAGATGAATACCCTCTGTTCACTAAACATGATAATCCAAAGGCTATAGAAGCATAAATCCAGCTACGAGAGGAAGAAGGCTACGATATGTCTAACTTCAGTCTTAACGATCTAATGGATCACCCTCTTGATATAACGAAGAAGAAAAGATCTTCCTCCAACACAGCTCCTCAAATGAAACCAACAAAGAGGCAGAAGAAATATCTTGGTGAAGCCAACACAAGGAACATCTCTCTCAAATCATATCCAGAACAAAGTAAGTCTTTTAAATCGCCCTCTGTAACTGCATCTGTTTCTATTGATAGAAATTTGTCTTCATCTCTTCCCATTTCATCACCATCACTTACAACCCAACCATTATTATCCACTTCTCCACCAATATTCTCTACTGTTGTTACCACCTCTCCTTCACCCATTTCTAAATCTCCTTCTGAAGAAATTCCAGTCTCTACACCACAGGCTTTTGAATTCACCTCAGCCCAACCAACTTCCGCCATTTCTATCCAACCAACTCTTGTCACATCTGTTCCACCGTCTCCAATCATTCTAATCACTGAAGAAATTCTCACTGAACATCCACAAATAACCATCTCACCATCACCAACTCTAATTATTGCTCCACAACCAATTCCAGATACAATAATAGAGAATCCTGAACCTTCTTTCAACAATGATACCATCATTCTTGATGAATATGTTGAAGATGATCAACCCTTAACTGAAAATCAAACCTCTGACCTTCCTCCTAACCTAGATGAAGCAATATCTATTTTTAAGGACAATGTGGTTATGAAATTCAGGACACTTTCTGATGAATCAAATTTTAGTGAAGACCTCTCTGTTTTGGGTGCTTCATGGGATCAATTCAATCAGTGGATGTCTGAGGAATTTCAGAAGATTCAAAATCTTTCTGTTCAGACAAAGGGTTACATTATTCAACAAGCTGAAAAGAGGTTGCAAGAGAAGAAGGAAGTTGAAGTGAGGCTAGCTGCAAAAAAGGAACTGGTAGAAAGGTTAGCCAAAGAAGAGGCTGAAAGATTAGCTAAGGAGGCTAATGATCAAGCTAAAAAAGAAGCTACTGAAAACTCCTTGTCGCTCCCGGAAGATTCGCATCCAATGGTACAAACGCGAGAGTGGCGTGGAAAAACACAGAGTCGCCAGCAATTTATATTTATCCCGAGAGAGGGAAAGGAAACACTGCATAAACCTGAAGGAAGGGAAAGAACATGGTCTCACGACCAAGAGAAATGGGTACGGGAGTCGGATACGCGAAGGAAAGGTGTTAGCACCCAACACGTCCATCGTACTCGATGGGATCCACGCTTGTTGTCTGCATCAAAGGGTGTCATCGTCTGGAGCTCCACTGCTACTGGACCGGAGAAGAAACGAGAACGGAAAGAACGGAGAAACGAAGAGAAAAAGAAAAAAGAAGTGACTCGATAGGACGTTATCGTTGTCCTAGGCCTACGTACTCCCTCAGTGCAATGGGAAAGTCAGAGTCAACGTAGTTCGGACGGGAACTGTGGGGGAAGGTTGCTCACCAAGATAATCGCTGTCTTGTGCCTACATATCCTCAATCGGACGAGAGAGAGGAATCAGAGCTAATGTAGTTCGCGGGTATGACCACGGATGGATAAGTGTTTTTTACGTGAGCGACAAGCTCTTTTCTGAAAAAAAGAAGTTTGAAACCCAACAATCCCGAAGGATAAAAAGATTTGAATTTGTTTGGTGTGTTTTAGACAGAAGTGTCTTTTAAGTTGTTTCGCAACTTGCATTGAACCCAAGTCTTAAATATAGGAACGAATACTTCGCACATCGTCCCCAACAGGAAGTACACTAGGTATCCTAGAAGAATGAGGGGAAGCCCCTCATTCCCCACTTCCCACATAGAAGGCTCAAGTGCAATACACGTTAACTTTTATTACGTGTTTTGAAGAAGTTTTGAGATGAGAAGAGAGAAGACACAAAGGAAACTCTAAAGGGGAAACTAAGAGTCCTAATGTTATCATGCATGGGCAACCTAGGGTTAGTGAGGCTTAGGAGAGACGACTACCTAAAACCTAATGCTAATCCTACTCCAAGCTTAATCAAAAATTAAGTTGGACTAGGTAGCTCTAAAGGGAGAGAATCCAAGACTTAAACATGTCTTATGATCCATGGGAGGAAGAGAGTGAAAGAGAAGAAGAAGCACCTTAGATGCTAAAGCAAACACAAGTATGAAAGCTTAAAAGAGAAAGGAGAAGTTAGAATGTGGATAACTATCCACATCCCCTTCACTTACCATTAGCCCCTACATGGTTAGCAAAAACAAACATAAGCAACAAGTGAAACCCAAACAAGTCACAACCCAAAGAGAAATGGTTACAAACCAAATGAAACTCATCCAAGTCAGAATGTACACCTTAGAGGTAACCCATAATGTTTACCAAACAAGATCAAGGAAAGAGAATGCAAACAAATGGCAAAACATACAAGAAAGTCATCAAAGAAGGAGTAGAAGAAGAATGAGTGGATATGCAAGGTGATCATGCAACAATGCTTCAAATAAAATCAAAGTCAGAATGTGGATGATCTAAACATGTGCCTAAACATGCTATACAAGTGTCACATAAGGCATACAAGCAAGTATCCAAGCATTAAGAATCATTAGAAGAAGGAGAAGGAAGCATGTAAGTGAAACATGTTAAAGGATGCAAAATGAAACATGAATAGCATATGAAATGAATGCAAAGCTCCAAGGTCAGAAACATACATCAAATGAAGTACAAAGGAATGATATGGCATGTCATACACAAACCAAACATAAGTCAAGAAGAGGCATAGATGAGAAGAAGTGAGAAGATGAGTCAAAAGAGGCATGTAAATCAAACATTGAACATGTGCACAAAATATGCAACAACCTCACACCAATGGCCTATAATTGCAATAAAATGACCTATAATGATTCAAACATGGCTCAAGAAATCAAAGAAAACAACCTCATACAATGGCACAAGTGCCTTCTCAAGCAAGTAATCAAACATGATCAAAGATGTGCACAAAAGAAGACCTCAAACAAAGAGCAATCAAACAATTAGAAAATCATCTTCAAAAATTACCAAATTAATTCTCAAAACACCTCAACCAGGGGCAAACATCATATCAAAACCTCATGTAAAAATTCACAAGATAAGTCCTCCAATCAATCATGCAAAGTCACATGGGAATTATGAACTAATATGCAAAAGAGAGGGACAAAAATGCAATATGAAAAGAATTTAAAAATATGAGAAAAAACTTTTTATGCACTTCAAGATGTTGATGAAATAATGCAAAAAGAGTGGGTTCAAAATGTTTTATAGATGATGAGAAATAAAACCAGCAAGGCAGGGTGTGCATATATGAAACAATTCAAAAAGAAATTAATTAAACAATTAATTCAAGTGCACAAAATAAAATAAAAATGGAAAATAAAATTTGGAAATATTTTATAAAATGCCAAAGATGATCCATGATTTTTTTCATAATTTTTGGATGCATAAATCTATTTTTAAAAATTAATAATGAAAATGCAACAAGAATAAAATAAAAAAAATAAAAAGAAAAGAAATAAACAGCCAGGGGGTGTCAATAGCAAGGGATTCACGTTAGAAAGGCAAATGGGCTCAGTAAAGGGGGTGTGGATATCAAGCCCAAATCAAAAGTCCAAAAGCGCAGTCAAATAAGAAACACATGGATTTCAGTCAAAGGTCAAACTCAATCAGGACCACAAGATCAATCTCACGCGCAGCAATTTGTCAACAAGAGTGCATAGTAATCAGGATGGAAGGCTCAGATCAAAAATACATGATAATAATGATGCATACGCACACACATAATTGCTCAGGAATAAAATAGGAGGCACGTGATAGACATGTGGCATTTTAATGTGTTGGCAAGGTCTAAACCACAAGATGCATCAGACGTTCCAAATTAGGTCAATGAATCACAAAAGCACACAAGATGAGAGGTCCAGATTTAATGCACATGATAACTATCATGGACTAACACACACGCACGCCACAAATTGAAATAAGAAAATAAAAGATCTGGCACGCCCAGGACCGTTGGATCAAAGCAATGTGTCGCTCCCAGGATTTTCATCCAGGTACAAACGCGAGAGTGGCGCAGAAAAACTGAGTCGCCAACCGTGTAAATTTATCCCAAGAGAGGGAAAGGGAACACCGCATAAACCTGAGGAAGAGGGAGAGGAATGGTCATCGCAACCATTGCCTGGGTTCGGGAGTCGGTTACGCGAGGGGAAGGTGCTAGCACCCCACGCGTCCATCGTACTCGATGGGGTCCACACTTGTTGTCTAATCTAAGGGTGAGTTATCCTATCATCTATGGCTATACTAAGACGGGGAGGGAAAACAAAGACAGACTCGGTAGGACGTCAACGTCCTAGGCCTACGTACTCCCTTTGTGCAATGGGGAATTCAGAGCCAACGTAGTTCGGACCAAGTTCTTTTTGTGTTTTTTTATGAGCGACGCTAAGTTCGCGTCCGGCAGTTAGGGTCGATGCCTGTTTGCGACTCAGATGGAAGGTAACGTGCCCTTTTTGAAAATAGCCTTTAGTTTGACAATCCCGAAGGACAAAAAGGTTTGACGTTTGTTTGTATTTTTTAGGACAGAAGTGGCTTAAGTTAGTTTATAAGTTGCATTGCACCAAAGTCTAGGGCACAGGGGCGAATACTTAACGCATCGTCCCAAGACAGGACGCTCGCTAAGCACTCTAGAAAGATGAGAGGAAGCCCCTCATTTCTCATTCCCCACGCTTAAGGCTCATGCGCAATACACTTTATTCTTACTAAGTGTTTTCAAGAGATTTTGAGATGAGAAGAGAGAAGACACAAAGGAAACTCTAAAGGGAACTATGAGTCCTAATGTTATCATGCATGGGTGACCTACGGTTAGTGAGGTTTGACGACAACCTAATCCTAAAGAAAAAAGATGAGAGAAGGAAAGAGTAAGGGTGAATGTGGATACTCATCCATACCCTCAAATAACTTACCTCAACCCCGGCATAAAAGGTTAGTACGAAACAGACATAAGTAAAAGAAATGAGGTAGATGAAACCCAAGCAAAGACATACTATGGCAATCAAGTGACCAATACACCCAAACAGGAATTAAGAAATCAAAGAAACAAACCCAAACAATGGCACAAGTGCCTCTCAAACAAAAACTTAGGCATGATCAGAAATATGCATACAAGAGGATCTCAAGTGAAAGCAAATCAAATAATTAGAGAAATAACTCCCAAAATTCCCAAATTAAATATCAATATGGCTCAACCAGAGACAAACCAAATACCAAAAACTCCTGCAAAAATTCAAGATGTTAGTCATTCAAACAATCATGCGAAGCTCAGATGAGAAGTAGGGTTCAATGTGCAAAAAGGAGGACTAAAATGCAATATGAAATAATTTTAAAAATGATAGAGAAATATTTTAATGCATTTCAGAATGTTATCTAACAAATGCAAAAAGAATGGATTGAAAATATTTTATGGATGCAGAGAAATAAAATAAACAAATTTAGGTATGCATGATATGAGTGATGCAAAAAGAGAATAAACTAAATAATTAATTTAGATGATAAAAAATAAAATAAAAATAAAAAATAAAATTTGAAAAATTTTATAAAATGATAAAAAGTATGAATGAATTTTTTGGTAAATTTTAAATGTATATAACTATTTTCAAAATTTAAAAATGAAAATGTAATTAATTAATAAAATAAAAAAATAAAATGCGCATGGGGGGTGCAATGAGTAAGAGAAATGTATTGGAATGGTAAATGGGCTTAAAAGGTGGGGTGCGAATAACAAGCCCAGACATAAACCCAGTCAGCGAAAATAAAAAAACAAAAAAAGAACCACAATGTACTCTAGTCAACCCAATTGACTCCCCAGCAGCCATACGATTCATCCAACGCGTGCCACCAAGTCAACGCAATAATCATGTATTCAAGATCAACGGTTTAGATCCACCTGCACACCACACTTACCACATACTCACGCACACACAAACAATCAGTGCACCCTACACACCCCATGTGCCAGGCACGCGTATTTTTAATGCGTTGGCGTTACCCTGTCCGTCTGATTCTTCCAACGCCCCTGATTAAGTCAACTAAAATAAAAGTAAATAGAAAGAAATGACATAATTGGATGCCCACGGTAAGTAGCGTGGGGTAATGAACACCTGAACCAAAAACAAAAATCAGAAAAAAAATAAAAAGGAGAAAACGTGGCAGTGTGAGAGCCACATGATCCAGCGAATCAACAGCCTGGATTGCGTCTTCTTCGTTGGAATCCCTCACCGGCCGGCCACCACACCAGTCGCCGGAACTAGGGTTCCGGTCGACTCCTCCACCACCTGCAATTCAAAACTTGCCCAGAAAACGCAAAGGGGTACATGTTCTTGACCAGAAAATCATGAGGATTCCAAATATCCAATCCAAATTTGCAAACAACCAAAGCATAATAAAAAACGAACGAAACAATTTAAGATTCACAAACTTTAAACGCACCATATGCACATAACACACGTCCACATTCAAAACAAATTATATCAGCATAACCAAGGGACATCACACATCAATATGCACGTTTAAAATTAGAGTTTTATGACGATCAAAAGAATGACTAACCTGAGATGGCACAACCCTTATCCTTGCTCTTAGCTCCAAAGGGTGGTTGGATCGTGCTATAGAGATCCCAAGAATGTAGTTTGTGGAAGAATTTTGTGAAAACTCCTTGTAGATTGAGAGATACGAATGTGAAAGGCTTTAGGGTTCAAGTTCTTGTTCTCCTCCAAAAGCACGTGAATCTGACCTAACCAGTGCATGCATGAGTTTAAATACTCTAGGGTTTCTCACTGATAATGGTTTGGGCTTGGGCAATTCTTTGTTTAGTGAGTTTTGGACAAATTTGGAATTTTGCATTATGTGAGATACACCTCCTCCCATGCATGGATATCCAAATATTCTATGATGGATCACCCATGTTTGAATTGCTAATTACACCCATATTGAAATTGGGCCTTGAAACCATTTGATTCATGAGTTTTAAATAATTTGGCAATTTGGCATAATGGAGAATAAGTGAAGAACACACCATGGATTTACTTGATTAAAAAGCCAAAAATGCTCCTTATGGATTGCTCTTGGATGTTGGAACATATCTTGAAGCAATGGAATTAATTATAGGTCACTATGCCAAAGTTTGTGAAAATGGAATCATGAGAAACCCTAAAAACCACTTTGCCTTCTTTTGGTCATAAGTTGAGCTTCACAAATGATATGGAGACCCACTAGTACTTGTTTGAAAGAGGAGAAAAATATCTTCAACTTTCATGTTGGAGAAAAATTCATTTGAAGCTTTCTTGATGATGAAAAGTCAAGTTGAATTCCGTGCAGGAACTTGCCCAAAAAGGAAACTTTCAAATTATAGGTCATTTCCATATTTAGTAACTTTTGCACCAACTCCTGATTCTTGATAAGTGGCATGAAACTTGACTCTTGATGACCATATGAGGATGTGAGACCCTGAAAACCTTGGAGAGAACCTCAAAATTCCACAGTTGACTTCTCCTCTCACTGTTGACTTTTACCCTATTCACCTGATTCCCAATCCATTGGCCAATTGAACTCTTCCTGAACCAAACTGATGGACAATCTTCCATCCCTAGATACTTAGGGACCTAAAGAATACCATAGAATCAAGTCTTGCCCAAAAAATCAGAAATAAACTGACTTTATAGCAAACCCTAGTTTTGGTACCCTCAGTCTAGGAGGAAATAGCACAGTCTCCAAATCCAAATTCCTCTGAATATGATGTGTATCCTCTCCAACAAAGATAAGATATGCCATTTAGTGATGATAAAAACCCAGGGAGCTTGCCCATTGGAGCAATAAACCCAAGAATTTCAAAACCCTAATTTATGCACTGGTTAGGAGAAAGAGATCCACTTGAACTCTCTTACTTGACCCTTTGAAGAACATCTTCTCTTTTTGAACATGCCTCAGGCACCTTGACCCCATGCTAAGAACCAATGATATGCACACATGATAATGCAAAAATGCAATGAAACATAAGCTAGTTAGTAATAAAGTAAGGAGGGCAAATTTTGGGGTGCAACACAATGGAATGCTGAGATTTCATCTTCAACCTTTGCAACCCCCACCGGCCGGAAAACAAAACCAGGGGCCGGAGCCCTAGCTCCGGTCACCTCCTCCGGTGAACCTCAACCAAAATTTTACCAGAAATGGTTCATGAGTATATCATCTCAACCAGAATTCAACAAGGATCTCAAATATCATGTCCATTTCACCAAAAGATCAATATACAAGTCAAATCGAAGGAAATAAGTTTGGATCTAAAACTTTCAATCTCAAAATTCAAGCAATTCACACGTCCAAAATCAAAACCAAACATATCAGCATCATCAGTGAACATCATAGATCATCATGCAAGCTTAAATTCAAGTTATATGATCATGAAAAGTGAGCTAACCTGAAGATTGTAGAGCTCGAAATACGCCAAGAAACCCTTCCAAAAGCTGCAGATCTTCCTCTTTTGAGCTTTATTTGCAAAATAAATGCAAATAAAGGCTTGAATCTGGCTAGATCTAAGACTTTGAACTTGAACCAACTTGAAATCAACTTGTGGAAAACCTCACTCTCAGCTCAAGACAATGGATGATTCTTGCTCTACCAAGTGTGTAGGTCACAAATATCAAAAAAATTCTTCAGAAACCCTTGTAATGAATGAGTTTCGAAGAGAGAAAGTTTGGGTGAGAAAATGAGATTCTAAACAAATGGGAGTGCATGACCTAGTAGTGAGGGCATGAGCTAGCTTATATACATCCCATTAGAGCACTGATCATAATTAGCAATTGATTAATCCCTTGGTTAGTGAGTTTGGATGATGTATGCCAAAATGCATTTGGTGATACCACCACTAATCCACACATGCATTCCCATGCTTTCTATGATGGATCACTCATATTTCATTTGCTAATCACACCTGAATTGAATTTGGGCCTTGAAATGTCTTGATTTGTGAGTTTTGATGCTTCTTGCAAAAATGTACTTTGTGAAATAAGTGAGGTACAAGTCATGAAATAGAGTGAAATAAAGGTCAAAAATGGTCCTCATGGAATGTACTTTGGTGTTGTAATGTAACATGAAGCAATAGAACCAAATATAGGTCAATATGAACCAAAATGCAAAAGGTATAAAAATGACACCATAAGAAAACCCTAAAATCACCTTGCCTTGTTTTGGTCATAACTAGAGTTCCACAAATGGTATGGAGATGTTCTAGTACTTTTTGGAAATGGGAGAGAAAGATATTCAACTTTCATGTTGGAGGAAAATTCATTTGAAGCTTCCTTGATGATGAAAAGTCAAGTTGAATATGGTGGAAAAACTGCCAAAAATGGAAAGTTCTCATTATAGGTCATTTTCCAAATTTAGTAACTTTTACACAAACTCTTGATTCTTGAAGAAGGATGTCATCCATGCTATTAATTGACCAAATAAAGGCACATGGACTTAGGAAACATGATTTGAACCCTTGAAAACCCATGGTTGACTTTCCTTTCTCACTATTGACTTTTGCTTACTTCACAAGTAACTGATCCACTGAGCATCTTCCATGATGAACCACTAGTCAAGCCTTCCTCTATGAGCACTTGTGAGCATATGAAACCCATGAGAGCATGCTTGAATCCACAAAGCCCCTTCAAGAAGTCCTTTGGGTCAGAAACCCTAATTTGGACCATCTGATTAGGAGAGAAAGATTCACTTGAAATCCTTTGCCATTCTTGATCTTGTAAAGATATGATGAACTCCTCGAACCACCTTGAGGCTTGGGTCTCCTTTGAGATGAACCAAGTACCTTGATCCCATGCTAAGAACCAATGCTATGCACAAATGCTAATGCAAGAAATGGAAAGAAACATAAGCCAGTTAGCCAAAAGCAAGAAGGCAAATTTTGGGGTGTTACAGCTGCCCCTATTCAATCAACTTGGTCCTGAAGGTATGATAACAACGGCTGTCATGCGTTCAAAGGATTCACGGGGATTGAATACCAAAAGAAACCTGAAATTTGCAATCCTCAAAGGAGGGACGACTCCACTGGGGAACAAGCAATAAATGCTGCTCTGTCACAACACGTACGAGTGTTGGAAACCAATACAAACAATGTATTGAAATGTCCTTAAATAAACACAAACGAGTGTTAGCTATGCTGGGAGTAAACACTGACGGGTGTCAAGGAATCAAAGATATCAGATACGGATGGGTACTGAGAAGATACACGGACGGGTGTAAAAATGTTCAAAATGGACGGGTATCGAAAAGGTACACAGACGGGTGTAAAGAGGTTCAATAAGGACGGGTATTGAAAAGGTACACGGACGGGTGTAAAAGATTCAATACAGACGGGTATCGAAAAGGTACACGGACGGGTGTAAAAAGGATTCAATACGCACGGGTATCGAAAAGGTACAAAGACGGGTGTAAAAAGGGTTCAATACGGATGGGTATCGAAAAGGTACGCGGACGGGTGTAAAAGATTCAATACGGACGGGTATCGAAAAGGTACACGGACGGGTGTAAAAGATTCAATACAGACGGGTATCGAAAAGGTACACGGACGGGTGTAAAGAGTTTTAATACGGACGGGTATCGAAAAGGTACATGGACGGGTGTAAAAGATTCAATACGGACGGGTATCGAAAAGGTACACGGACGGGTGTAAAAGATTCAATACGGACGGGTATCGAAAAGGTACACGGACGGGTGTAAAAGATTCAATACGGACGGGTATCGAAAAGGTACACGGACGGGTGTAAAAGATTCAATACGGACGAGTATCGAAAAGGTACACGGACGGGTGTAAAAGGTAAATTTACTGGGAATTAATCTCACTGGGGAATGGAAGGCAAGACGGACGGGTGTCATCAAAAGGTCAATACGGACGGGTATTGAAATCAAAGGTTCAAACACGGACGAGTGCCGAAGGGAACACAGACGATTGTCTGACGGTAAAAACCTTGAGGGGATAAACCAAAGGACCACCTGGACGAAGGGGTAAAAATGAAATCATGGATTAACGATCCTAGCAAACAACTCTGCAAGGGAAAGTCAAATATTGCTTTGAATGACTAAACCCAACACTTGTGGAGTAACGTCGAATGATATCTCCCGAAATCCGGTTTTTCCTGATGAAGGAAAACTCAAACCTGGCTTATGCTTCGGATGCATATGTTTGAATTTTGCCATAATTCTCCACACAAAGTGGAAATGCTACGCATTTAGGAGGATGCCATGCAAAAAAATGCTTATGCAATGCAAAAGACCGTCCCAGCGAAATAAACACTGAGAACAGAAGCAGCTCCACCGAGGACGACAAACTACATTGTCATCAAACCAAAGAAATCCTGTTCAGGAAAACTTCACCCTGCCAGGGAATATCACAATCACCAATTCTGCTGGAGGTGAACGAAACTCCGAGAGAATATCCACTATGTTGGGGATATCAAGATCAACAACTCTGCTGGAGGTGGACGAAACTCCGAGAGAAATACCCACTCAGCTGGGGAGGGAGATGAATACTTAAGATGGAAACTCCTCCGCCGGGCATCACCAAATACTTCAGAACTTGGATTTGTCGCCTGCCCAAAAACGATTGGACTTAAGACCTGCTGGGGATACCAATCACCACCAGACTCTGCTTGGGGATGTCGGTGAGCTTAATCTGCTGCTAGGGAAATAACTTTACCCTCACCCTGTTAGGGATTAGATCAAGCCGTTGTCGGTGAGACTTATACTTTCTGACCAACTGAGGAAAGTAGACACCAGGACTCTGTGGGGATAATAACATCTTTATCCACGAACTTCCTGCTGGAGATACAACAACATCCACCTTAGAGCAATCAACTTCTGAATGCTTGCTGGGGAATAATAATCCAAACACAACTTCGGCTGGGTATACAATCCTCTGTACTCCTACTGAGGAGGACGATCCTCTTCGACACATCTGCTTGAAAATAGTTGTCAACATCTACTCTGCTAGAGGATAAACACGTGTTTCTTGACTAGCTGAGGAAAAAACGACTGCCCCATACTCTGTGGGGAAACACCATCCTTGATCAAAGAAGATGCTCCATCAATCTCTTGCTGGAGAGGCTGTAAAACAATAGCAACTTCTGGCTACCTGCTGAGGAAAGGTGAGCCAAATCACAACTCTGGCTGGGGGAGAACCTCTTATATCCTGCTGAGGGGGACGATCCTCAACGACTCCGCTTGGGAAATTACTTCTTTATACTCTGTTAAGGGAGACGATCCTCGATACTCTGATAGGGAAGAGTAATAAACTGCTGAGGACGATCAGTCCTCAAAGTTGGAGAGGGCAACTCTACTGGGGAGAGCAGCAAACTGCTGAGGATGATCAGGCTTCAAAGTTGGAGAGGGCAACTCTACTAGGGAGGTACACCTGTCATCCTGCAAAACCAACAGAAAGGTTTACGTGCAAAAATGATTACTTTGATTATCATCATTGTGACTGTCACCTAAACAATTGCCACTGTTTTCCAACTTGTTTCATAAAGCTCAACATTTAGCATGTAATGTTTATCAAAAATATCAGACATTTTCACAAACAAAATAGGTAAAATAAGAAACAAAAGCTCTTTGACTGAAATGCAAACTTTATTGAATGATCGGCCTGTAAATAGGCAATTACATTTGGAAACAATTCCTGGAAAGAGGTAATTGCGCAAAAAGTAAAAGAAAATACACATGTCGGCAATGTGAGGAACATACATCCACCATGACTCGACTCAGCTATAACCCATATGACTTGTTTATCCGCAGATACTTTGGCCTTTGAAGACGACTGACTGGACTGATTCCTTTCCTTCAAATTTTCCAAGTGTGAATAGTGATCACAGATTGAACGCAGATCGTAGTCTTTGCTTTTAAATCCCTAACTTTTGCCTAGATCGCCCTTTTCGGGTTTTCAATCCACCAGGATACCCATTTTTGCCAAAGTTACCTTTTCAGGTTTTCAACTTTGTTGGTTTATTTCTTTTTCTTTTTATCCCTAATTTTTGCCCGAACCTTTTCTTTTTATGGTTCGCCAGGATGCCCCATTTTTGCCTGAACCTTCTTTTTTTGTTCAGCGGGTCTCTTTTATGCAAAGTATTTTTTGACTACATCCGCGTTCACAGGGGACGTAAAATCTTCGCCATCCATAGTTGAGAGTAATAAGGCTCCACCAGAGAAAACCTATCTTACTACATATGGCCCTTCGTAATTCGGAGTCCACTTGCCCCTGTGATCTGTTTGAGGAGGAGTGATCCTTTTCAGAACTAATTCACCAGCCTGAAAACACCGAGGACGCATTTTCTGATCAAAGGCGTTCTTCATCCTGCTCTGATACAACCGGCCATGCGCAATGGCTTTCAATCTCTTCTCTTCAATGAGGTTTAGTTCATTCAGCCGGGAACGCACCCACTCAGCTTCATCAAGCTTCACGTCTGTCAGAATTCTCAAAGAAGGAATCTCAACTTCTAATGGCAGAACTGCTTCCATGCCATAAACCAGTGAGAAAGGGGTTGCTCCAGTTGATGTGCGTACCGAAGTACGATATCCGTGCAAAGCATAAGGCAACATCTCATGCCAGTCTTTGTATGTCACTACCATCTTCTGCACAATCTTCTTTATGTTCTTATTAGCCGCTTCAACAGCCCCATTCATCTTCGGGCGATAGGGAGAAGAATTATGGTGTTCAATCTTAAAGCTCTGGCATAGCTCCTTCATCATCTTATTATTCAAATTTGAACCATTATCAGTAATGATTCTCTCCGGGATTCCATACCGGCAGATGATGTCCTTCTTAATAAACCGGGCTACCACTTGTCTGGTGACGTTGGCATACGATGCTGCTTCCACCCACTTCGTGAAATAATCATAGCCACCAGGATAAAATGATGTCCATTCGAAGCAGTCGGCTCGATTTTCCAATCATGTCAATGCCCCACAAGGCAAAAGGCCAAGGTGACGACAAAACATTCAAAGGAGTAGGCGGTACGTGCACCTTGTCAGCATAAATCTGGCATTTATGACATTTCCGGGCGTATTTAAAACAATCAGACTCCATAGTCATCCAATAATACCCCGCTCTTAACAATTTTCTTGCCATAGCATGCCCATTCGCATGAGTACCGAAGGAACCTTCATGAACCTCTTCCATTAACAAGCCTGCCTCGTGTTCATCAACACAACGTAGCAAGACCATGTCAAAGTTTCTCTTGTATAACACATCATCTTTGTTCAAAAAGAAGTTTCCTGATAACCTCCTCAATGTCTTTTTATCCTTGGAAGATGCCCCAGCTGGGTACTCCTGACTCTTCAGAAAGACTTTGATGTCATGATACCAAGGCTTGCCATCTGATACCCCTTCAACTGCAAATACAAAAGCAGGTCTGTCCAAGCGCATGATTCTGATTGAAGGAGTTTCATTCCAACGATTCACTTGATACATTGATGGCAACGTTGCCAACGCATCAGCCATCTGATTCTCTATCCTGGGAATGTGATGGAAGTCCACTCTATCAAAGAACGGTAACAACCTTCTGGCATAGTTGTTATATGGAACAAGATTCTCTTGACGAGTCTCTCATTCACCTGTAATCTGATTAACAACCAACGCATAATCACCATAAACATCGAGGTTCTTGATTCTCAAATCAATTACTTCTTCTAACCCCTTGATGCATGCTTCATACTCTGCCTCATTGTTGGTGCATATGAACGCTAATCGGGCAGTGAAGGGTATATGAGAACCCTGTGGAGTCGTAATGACTGCCCCGATTCCGTTACCATATGAATTAACAGCCCCATCAAAAACCATCTTCCACTGAGATCCAATCTCAGGTCCTTCATCAGGCAAAGGTTCTTCACAATCCTTCATCTTCAGATACATGATATGCTCATCTGGAAATTCAAACTTCATCGGTTGATAATCCTCAATTGGCTGTTCGGCAAGATATTCTGACAAAAACTTCCCTTAATGGCCTTTTGGGAAACATATTGAATATCGTATTCTGTCATAATCATCTGCCAACGGGCTATTCTACTAGAAAGTGCTTGCTTCTCAAACACGTACTTGATCGGATCTATCTTCGAAATCAATAGGGTTGTGTGGTTTAACATATACTGCCTCAAACGCTTAGCGGCCCAACCAAGTACACAACATGTTTTCTCCAGCATCGAGTACCTTGACTCACAATTAGTAAACTTTTTACTCAAGTAGTAGATGGCGTGCTCTTTTCTACCTGACTCGTCTTGTTGACCGAGCACACAACCCATTAAATTCTCAAGAACCGTGAGATACATAATCAAAGGTCTTCCTGGCACTGGTGGCATAAGGACCGGAGGTTCCTGCAAATATTCTTTAATCTTTTCAAACGCCTTTTGACAATTTTCATTCCACCTGACCGCTTGATCTTTTCTTAGAAACTTGAAGATTGGTTCACACGTGGCTGTGAGATGCGAGATGAACCTAGCAATGTAGTTTAATCTCCCCAAGAAACCACGAAACTCTTTTTCTGTTTTCGGCACAGGCATTTCTTTTATGGCTTTTACCTTCGCAGGATCAACCTCAATACCTTTTTCACTAACAATGAACCCCAGCAATTTTCCTGATCTCACCCCGAAGGTGCATTTGTTTGGATTCAACCTCAGTCTGAATTTTCTCAATCTTTCAAATAGCTTCTGAAGATTCACCAGATGTTCTTCTTCCGTCTGTGACTTCGCAATCATGTCATCAACATAGACCTCAATCTCTTTGTGAATCATATCATGAAAGAGAGTCACCATCGCCCGCTGATAGGTTGCCCCTGCATTTTTCAATCCAAAAGGCATCACTTTGTAGCAGAAAGTTCCCCACGGTGTTATGAATGTTGTCTTCTCCATGTCCTCTGGGGCCATCTTGATTTGGTTATACCCAGAGAAGCCATCCATGAAGGAAAACACAGAATACTGAGCAGTATTGTCAACTAACACGTCGATGTGAGGGAGCGGGAAATCTTCCTTTGGGCTTGCTCTGTTCAAATCCCTATAATCAACACACATCCTGATCTTCCCATCCTTCTTAGGTACAGGCACGATGTTAGCAACCCATGGAGGATAATTTGTCACAGCAAGAAAATCGGCATCTAGCTGTTTCTGAACCTCTTCCTTGATTTTGACAGACATCTCTGGTTTAGTTCTTCTCAACTTTTGCTTGACCGGAGCACAACCTTCTTTAAGTGGTAGCCAGTGTACAACAATATCAGTATCGAGCCCAGGCATGTCTTGGTAAGACTAGGCGAAGATATCCACATACTCACAGAGCATTTCAATCAATCTTCCCTTAACACTGTCTTCTAATGCAGCCCCTATCCTTACTTCCTTTCTGGCGTCCTCGGTTCCCAGATTCACAATCTCAATTTCCTCCTGATAAGGTAGGATGACTCTCTCCTCTTGCTTCAACAATCTGGCCAACTCTTCGGGCAGTTCACAATCTTCGTCAGTCTCTTCTTCAGCCTGATAGATTGGATTTTCAAAGTCATACCGAGCTATAGCTGAGTCATGATCGGTGTCATCTGAACAAAAAGACCTGCATGACTGATGAGGTATGTCTTATTATGTATGCAACAAAAGAAACACATTGCCATTTTGATGTGGGTTTTTAATGCGTAAAAAATAAAACAGAAAGACAGAGATCAAAAATATTTGAGTGTGAAAAGTCCTTTATTGATGATAAAGCAAAACATGCAACAATTAAAAGCCCTACAAATAAAATCACTACGTCTTGGGCAGAACGCAGGATTAACATAATAGGAAAACAAAGCAATTACTCGAAGCCAGTCACTTGAATGACTTTCTCGAAAGACCAGTTGCACAGACTTTCTCATGGGACGCAAGGGCAGATCCAGCTATCCATGTCACAATCACTGTCCCCTTCTTCCTCAATGGCATTAACTCTGTCGAAGAAAACACCGACACTAGTGAAATGGACTGGGCCATAGAATTTGGGAGGCTCTTCCTGACGCCTAGGTGGTTTGTACCCTAATTCATAGGTATCCCTCTTCTCTTGAACTTCAACCACCTGGCCCCACCTCTGCGAGCTACCAGCTTCAACCACAGCTTTGGCGTCTTTAAACGAAGACATAGAAACTTCAGGCTGATTTGCCACTGCAGGCTGCTCTATAGCTTCAGACTGGACAATCTCTTCAGAAACTTTCACCTTTTCAAACCCATGACACAACATCTCATGGATTTCACCATCCACTTCCACGTATTTAAAGGTTGACAGCTGACTAATCATTATGTCTTCTTCTCCGCACACTGTCACTACGTGACCATCAACCATGTATTTCAGCTTTTGATGCAAAGTGGAGGTTACAGCGCCTGTACCATGGATCCAAGGACGACCCAACAAACAGCTGTATGCTGGCTGAATATCCATTATATAAAATATTGCATCAAATATTTCCGGCCCAACCTTGATCGGAAGCACAATCTCACCAAAGACAAATCTCTTCGAGCCATCAAAAGCTCGCACCACCAAGTCACTTGGTGTACAAATAAGTCCCCTGGTATCTAACTTCATTAATGCTTTCTTTGGCAATACATTCAATGATGATCCAGTATCAACCAATACATGTGACATCAGTGAACCACGGCACTCAATCGAAATATGCAGGGCATGGTTATGATTCCTCCCAGGAGGAGTCAAATCAAGATCTGTAAAACCCAAGCCATTACCCGCATTCATGTGCGCTATAACCCCTTCCAGCTGGTTAACAGAAATCTCTTGAGGAACGTAGGCTGCATTTAAAACTTTCAGAAGAGCATTCCTGTGAGCATCAGAACACAATAACAAAGACAGAATAGAGATCTTGGACGGGGTCTGATGTAACTGGTCCACGATCTTATAATCACTTTTCCAGATGAGTCTCATAAACTCCTCTACATTTCCAGAAAAAGCATCATCAACCGGCTTTACTGTAGAATCAATAATCACTGGAGTCGGGACAGAACCATCCATTTCCTGTTTTCCCTTATCTTGACTAGAAGTACTGGGTTGATCATTAACAAGAGTAAGCACTCTACCGCTTCTCGTTATAGCATCAGCTTCAACCTTAACCTCAGGACTAGAACTCACTGGTGAAGTAGTCAATAATTCCTGCTTTTGTCCATTGACAAACACCTCTGCGCCGTAATTCCAGGGAATAGCCTTAGAGCTCTCATACGGAATGGGTCCAGCCCTTGTGATAATAACTGGAGGTGGCCTTGCCGGACCAGAAATAGTAATTGTTCTGAATGGAATAGTGATAGTAGCAACCTTCTCACTAACAACCTTTTCTTGTTGATTACACCGATCAAATTGTAAACAGCCCTCATTAATCATATTCTGAATACCCATCTTCAACGAATCACAACCATTAACCTTCGTCAAACAATCTGAGCAGTTCTCATCATAACCCAGATAGACACCACCCTTCAATAACCTGTTTTTAACTACAGCCAGCGGAGTCTTCAATTCCTCAACATCCATGATCAAGTTCAAAGCTTCACCTTCCTCAATTATCGCATTCACCCTCGGCCCATTATGATCAGGCATTGGGTTTTGAATAACATTGGGCCCAGTATTCGAGAAATTGATAGTCTTGGAGTCTACAAGGTCCTGCACCTTGTGATGAAATGCCCTACACTTCTCCACAGTGTGCCTCGGAGCACCAGAGTGGAAATCGCAGTATGCGTTAGCATCGTAGCCTTGTGGGAGTTCCCCTATTGGTGGAGCCAGTGTACGAAGCTCAACTAGACGCAACTGCAGTAAATGTTGCAACAACTGTGCATATGACATTGGTGGTTGATCAAAATACCTCTCTGCATTCCTTTGCCTATTCTAAGACTGACCCTGCTGCCTGTTCTAATTAGCATTATTCCTCTGTTGCTGTGGTGGAGGTAACGTTGCTGGGATAGTTACCGACGCTACTTGTTGATTATTGCTCTGACGTTGTTTCCCTTTTCCCCTGTGAGATGATACAGCGTTGGCCTCTCCTTTCTTCTTATAACCATCAAATGGCTTCTTTCCATGCCCGGAAGACGATCCGTCACCACTAGAAACTTTTCCAGCCTTAATTCCAACCTCTACCTTCTGTCTGATAGCAATCACATCTGTAGACTTGCCTAGTGAACAAGGCAACAACTTTTCATAATAGTGCTTAGGCATTGTGTCCATAAACATATCCAACATCTCTTTTTCCAGCATTGGTGGTTGCACCCTAGCCGCCAATTTACGCCACCTTTGCGCGTATTCTTTGAAACTTTCATCAGTTTTCTGGGACATGCTCAACGGTTGAGTTCTGTTGGGACCCATGTCTGTGTTGTACTGGTAATGCTTGATAAAGGCTGCAGCTAGCTCTCTCCAAGTACGAACATCTCTACTTTCCAGCGCCATGTACCACTCCAAAGACGCGCCAGACAGGCTGTCTTGGAAAAAGTGCATCATTAGTTTTTCATCCTTGGCATGGGCAGCCATCTTCCTAGTATAAGCCTTTATATGAGTTCTCGAGCATGTAGAACCATTATACTTTTCCAGTGTAGGAATCTGAATCTTGTGCGGAATGACAATATCAGGGACCAACCCTAGGTCGTCCAAATCTATTCCCAGATCATCCTGTTTCACAACCCCTTTCAATTGAGCCTCAATTAAACGGATCCTCTCATCATTAACCACAGGAAGACCAGCGTCCAAGCTTCTAACTGAAAAAACATCATCCTATTGATTATCAATACGATGGCCATGGATAGCTCGAACAGTGCTTCCTTCTCCAACCACTGAAGGAATCCCACCCTGTCCACCAGCGCCAGGAATAGGAATGTTGATACCAGCACCACCTCCGCCCGGAGGAATAACACGATTAATAAAACCACCGTGTAAGATACCATTTTCATCAACCTGCGACACCAAAGGCTGAACTAGAGTTCTGAATTCATTCTGACTTTGCACCACACCTTGCATCATCTCCATGAATTGATCGATGCGAGCTTGCATAGCTGCCATGTCTGCCTGAACTTTGTCCATCACTCTGCTTTGATTAAGCCTGGTAGAATACCGATGAGTTGGTTGATCAATCCTGACTGAAAAAAGAGAGAGCATAAGAAAACCAGAGAATCCAAGATAACCTGCAATGCAAAAATGATTATGATTATGCAAATGCGAATGCAAAAATGCAAACAAACATATTTGAGCATTTCCAGGACCCATCCGCTTTGATTCCATTCCATGAAACTGGGCAAGGGATTAGACACACTATCGGAAAATAAATCCGAACCCAGAAATACCACCGGATCAAACCACAGGGACAAACCCTCTCTGAAAAACTAGAACTGCCAGAGCACAGATAGTTAAACCGAATATTCCATTATCGAAAACAAAGTAGTTCTTACAGACAAATTCAAGCATAATCAAAGGTGACTCCATCAACAAACCTGATGGTAATCCCAAAAAAAGATAAACAACAAAATCAACTACAAATCAATTCCAAACAAACTAGCTTCAACTTCCTCAAGAAGGTCCAAAGTGTCAGGATGTGCAGGTTGCTTTATCAGTCCTTTGATCAACTTGTTCCTTTTTGCAATCTCTTGGTTCAATTTAACAATCTGCTCTTCAGCGTTGCTGTCCTCGCGCCTCGACTTCTTGACCTCGGCTTGCAACTTGAGTTCTTCAATTTCCTTTTGTGCTTCTTTCCACTTGGCAAAGTAACGATCTTTCCTTGCTTTCACTACCTGAAGCTCTTCTTTCAGCTCTCCATTCTCAATCTTGACCTCCTCCCATATATCCTGATACGTGGCAAGCTTGTCTTCTGCTTTAGTAAAAAGCTTCTTGTTTTTCCTTTTAGCTTTGCCTGATGATTCTGCAGCCATACTGACCTTTTTGAAGTGCTGAGCTATGTCGGCAAAATCCTTCTCTTTTTTTTCTAGATGCGCTGTCATGTCTTGAACTTTCCATTTCAACTCCAAGTTGTCATGTAGAGCACTTTGTAGCTGACTACTCATATCAGAGTTTTCCACCCTCAGATCAGATACCAACTTTCGCTGCTTGTCGAATTCTTCGAGTGGTACAGTGAGTCTCTCTTCCACAATCTCTGGATACAAGGGAGGCGCCCGATCAAAAGGTAAATAGAACTCTTCTACCCTCTTCTTTACCCATTCAAAATATGGAGCGAAAGCTTGATTATTGGGTTTACCCAAAATGGTTTTACCTCTCTTCTGTCTGCTGAGCCAAGCTTCAGAACTTCTTGTGCAATAGCCACACCATCAGTCATATGAAAATACAAAGATTCTTCCAAATCTTTTCCAGCTGGAGGATCTTTTAGGGCGTATGCAAACTGCCTGATAGCCAAAGACGGGTTGTAGTTAATACCTCTTTTTCTTCCGATCAAGGGTACATTAGGATATTTGCCACAGCTATGCAAAATATCAATCCCCAATAATCCCTTATCCACCCAAAGAATATCTTTAGCAGCTAGGCCCATCAGACGCTTACTCCACTCTAAAGAAGTCTTTGAATCCACAAAGCCACCTGACCGGGGTAAACGTTTGGCAAACCACTTGTAAAAAAGAGATGCGCAACAACAAACCACCCCAGCTCATCTTTTCTCATTCCTGTTGTATAGTGCGTAGTGGAGATCACTTAACAAAGTCGGTACCGGATTCTGAGCTGTAAATATCTGAATGGCATCCGTATCGACAAACTCAGACTCATTAGGGAATAACACAATGCCATATATACACAGAGCTAATATTGCATTGAAAGCCATCCACCTCTTCTCCTTAGCTTCTTCTCGAGCCCTCTTCACCAAGTACTCCAAGTGATAGCCTCGGGATTTTCCCTTCTTTGAAAAGTCAGCCTCCACTGTCGATTTGCTCAAATAAAGAGCCTCAGCCACTGCTTGGAAATCACAATCTCCTTGGGAACCACAGAAAGGAACACCTTCTTTGACAGGAATCCTTAAAATGTTAGAGTACTCTTCCAGGGTAGGAACCAACACATAATCTGGCATCACAAAGCACCTCAAGGAAGGATCATAAAACTGCATCAAGGTGTGTAGCCCATTATACTCATATTCACTGAGGCTCCCAACCAGGGATAATATCCAACCATACTTCTCTTCAAAGGCTCCCAAAACTTCTGGACCAGCCATACTCTGTAAACTGTTCAACGGACCAAGAGTGGTCTTCGGGAACTTGTAGACGATGATGTGCTTCTTACCCCTCTTAGTGTTCATCCCTATGAACGCCCTCTGACTGGAATCAAAAGACTGGATACTACCTGGAAATGCAAAAACATGAATGTCAGAAAAATGGAATGCAATGCGAAGCATGGGATCAAGGTATCCACACAAACTGGCTGCACTGTGCTGAATGAATAAATCAAGGCTCTGTACCAAAACCCAGAACAAAAGCAACCACAATGATAAAACTAGAAAACCAGGTAGGTTGAAGGTCAAGGTCACCTGCAAACCTGCAAACACCCATCCCTCTCACATGTGGGTACTAAGATCCTCAGTATCCCGGGCTCTCAGGTCGAGAAATGATGATACGTTCTCCATTTCTGGTTTAGCATCATCATCAATCGAGGAGGCCTCAACTGATTCTCCAAAACGAAAGGTCCTCGGCTTCTGGCACTGAGGTCGAGAAGCAATAGTACATTCATCCCTCGGGGTACAGTACTATCGCCAATCGAGGAGCGCCTCCACTGATTCACTTTTAAAAAAAAGCCCTATGGCAAGTTCCCAGCATTGGGTCCTCGGGTCGAGAATCGTAATGGGTTTGCCATTTCTGGTCTGCCATTATCGTTCTCAGGAGGAGTGCCGTTACTGAGTCCTCGGGAATGGTCATCAGAGTCGACAGTTTCTCAAGAGAATAACTACTGACCTATATCAACATACAGTAGAAGATATCTCTCGATAGAACCTCGTCCGACTGTGGGGATCGTGATCACCCGCACGTGGCCAACACCACGGGAGCGTCACGCCTGCCCACACTAAAACCTAGGTGTATGCTCGAGCCTGGGTAGTGGGCTCATCTCTCAGAACCTCCCAACCTGCCAAACAGAAAACCAGCACAGACCAGCACAATCCAGCATAACAATGAAAGGCAATGCAGTAAAATGCGGCAAAAAAAAGGAAAGCAGTAAAGCAAAAATACTGTAAACAGCAATACAGTAATATACAACAAAATAAAGCACCACACAAAAACACCCAATGAAAAAACAGACAAGCGCTAGGATTGACTCGCTAAAGGGGATGGACCAGCAAGAGGTTAACCAGAGTCCCTAGCAGAGTCGCCAGCTGTCGCTCCCGAAAGATTCGCATCCAACGATACAAATGCGAGAGTGGCGTGGAAAAACACAGAGTCGCCAGCAATGTGTATTTATCCCGAGAGAGGGAAAGGAAACACTGCATAAACCTGAAGGAAGGGAAAGAACATGGTCTCACGACCAAGAGAAACGGGTACGGGAGTCGGTTACGCGAAGGGAAGGTGTTAGCACCCAACACGTCCATCGTACTCGATGGGATCCACGCTTGTTATCTGCATCAAAGGGTGTCGTCGTCTGAAGCTCAACTGCTACTGGACAGGAGAAGAAACGAGAACGGAAAGAACTGAGAAACGAAGAGGAAAAGAAAAAAAAAGTGACTTGATAGGACGTTATCGTTGTCCTAGGCCTACGTACTCTCTCAGTGCAATGGGAAAGTCGGAGTCAACGTAGTTCGGACGGGAACAGTGGGGGAAGGTTGCTCGCCAAGACAATCGTTGTCTTGTGCCTACATATCCTCAATCGGACGAGAGAGAGGAATCAGAGCTAATGTAGTTCGCGGGTACGACCACGGATGGGTAAGTGTTTTTTACGTGAGTGACGAGCTCTTTTCTGAAAAAAAGAAGTTTGAAACCCAACAATCTCGAAGGATAAAAATATTTGAATTTGTTTGGTGTTTTTTAGACAGAAGTGTCTTTTAAGTTGTTTCGCAACTTGCATTGAACCCAAGTCTTAAATATAGGAACAAATACTTCACGCATCGTCCCTAACAGGACGTACACTAGGTATCCTAGAAGAATAAGGGGAAGCCCCTCATTCCCCACTTCCCACATAGAAGGCTCAAGCGCAATACACGTTAACTTTTATTACGTGTTTTGAAGAAGTTTTGAGATGAGAAGAGAGAAGACACAAAGGAAACTCTAAAGGGGAAACTAAGAGTCCTAATGTTATCATGCATGGGTAACCTAGGGTTAGTGAGGCTTAGGAGAGACGACTACCTAAAACCTAATGCTAATCCTACTCCAAGCTTAATCAAAAATTAAGTTGGACTAGGTAGCTCTAAAGGGAGAGAATCCAAGACTTAAACAAGTCTTGTGATCCATGGGAGGAAGAGAGTGAAAGAGAAGAAGAAGCACCTTAGATGCTAAAGCAAACACAAGTATGAAAGCTTAAAAGAGAAAGGAGAAGTTAGAATGTGGATAACTATCCACGTCTCATTCACTTACCATTAGCCCCTACATGGTTAGCAAAAACAAACATAAGCAACAAGTGAAACCCAAACAAGTCACAACCCAAAGAGAAATGGTTACAAACCAAATGAAACTCATCCAAGTCAGAATGTACACCTTAGAGGTGACCCATAATGTTTACCAAACAAGATCAAGCAAAGAGAATGCAAACAAATGGCAAAACATACAAGAAAGTCATTAAAGAAGGAGTAGAAGAAGAATGAGTGGATATGCAAGGTGATCATGCAACAATGCTTCAAATAAAATCAAAGTCAGAATGTGGATGACCTAAACATGTGCCTAAACATGCTATACAAGTGTCACATAAGGCATACAAGCAAGTATCCAAGCATTAAGAATCATTAGAAGAAGGAGAAGGAAGCATGTAAGTGAAACATGTTAAAGGATGCAAAATGAAACATGAATAGCATATGACATGAATGCAAATCTCCAAGGTCAGAAACATACATCAAATGAAGTGCAAAGGAATGATATGGCATGGCATACACAAACCAAACATAAGTCAAGAAGAGGCATAGATGAGAAGAAGTGAGAAGATGAGTCAAAAGAGGCATGTAAATCAAACATTGAACATGTGCACAAAATATGCAACAACCTCACACCAATGGCCTATAATTGCAATCAAATGACCTATAATGATTCAAAAATGGCTCAAGAAATCAAAGAAAACAACCTCATACAATGGCACAAGTGCCTTCTCAAGCAAGTAATCAAACATGATCAAAGATGTGCACAAAAGAAGACCTCAAACAAAGAGCAATCAAACAATTAGCAAATCATCTTCAAAAATTACCAAATTAATTCTCAAAACACCTCAACCAGAGGAAAACATCATATCAAAATCTCATGCAAAAGTTCACAATATAAGTCCTTCAATCAATCATGCAAAGTCACATGGGAATTATGAACTAATATGCAAAAGAGAGGGACCAAAATGCAATATGAAAAGAATTTAAAAATATTAGAAAAATGTTTTTATGCACTTCAAGATGTTTATGAAACAATGCAAAAAGAGTGGGTTCAAAATGTTTTGTAGATGATGAGAAATAAAATCAGCAAGGCAGGGTGTGCAGATATGAAACAATTCAAAAAGAAATTAATTAAACAATTCATTCAAGTGCACAAAATAAAATAAAAATGGAAAATAAAATTAGGAAAAATTTTATAAAATGCCAAAGATGATCCATGATTTTATTCATAATTTTTGGATTCATAAAACTATTTTTAAAAATTAAAAATGAAAATGCAACAAGAATAAAATAAAAAATAAATAAAAAGGGAAGAAATAAACAGCCAGGGGGTGTCAATAGCAAGGGATCCACGTTAGAAAGGAAAATGGGCTCAGTAAAGGGGGTGTGGATATCAAGCCCAAATGAAAAGTCCAAAAGCGCAGTCAAATAAGAAACACATGGATTTTAGTCAAAGGTCAAACTCAATCAGGACCACAAGATCAATCTCACGCGCAGCAATCAGTCAACAAGAGTGCATAGTAATCAGGATGGAAGGCTCAGATCAAAAATACATGATAATAATGTTGCACACGCATACACATAATTGCTCAGGAATAAAATAGGAGGCACGTGATAGACATGTGGCATTTTAATGTGTTGGCAAGGTCTAAACCACAAGATGCATCAGACGTTCCAAATTAGGTCAATGAATCACAAAAGCACGCAAGATGAGAGGTCCAGATTTAATGCACATGATAACTATCATGGACTAACACACACGCACGCCACAAATTGAAATAAGAAAATAAAAGATCTGGCACGCCTAGGACCGTTGGATCAAAGCAATGGAAGGCTGACATTTCATCTTCAACCTTTGCAACCCCCACCGGCCGGAAAACAAAACCAGGTGCCGGAGCCCTAGCTCCGGTCACCTCCTCCGGTGAACCTCAACCAAAATTTTACCAGAAAATGCTCATAAGTATATCATCTCAACCAGAATTCAACAAGGATCTCAAATATCATGTCCATTTCACCAAAAGATCAACATGCAAGTCAAATCGAAGGAAATAAGTTTGCATCTAAAACTTTCAATCTCAAAATTCAAGCAATTCACACGTCTAAAATCAAAACCAAACATATCAGCATCATCAGTGAACATCATAGATCATCATGCAAGCTTAAAATTCAAGTTATATGATCATGAAAAGTGAGCTAACCTGAAGATTGCAGAGCTCGAAATACGCCAAGAAACCCTTCCAAAAGCTGCAGATCTTCCTCTTTTGAGCTCTATTTGCAAAATAAATGCAAATAGAGGCTTGAATCTGGCTATATCTAAGACTTTAAACTTGAACCAACTTGAAATCAATTTGTGGAAAACCTAACTCTCAGCTCAAAACAATGGATGATTCTTGATCTACCAAGTGTGTAGGTCACAAATATCAAAAAATTTCTTCAGAAACCCTTGTAATGAATGAGTTTGAAGAGAGAAAGTTTGGGTGAGAAAATGAGATTCTGAATAAATGGGAGTGCATGACCTAGTAGTGAGGGCATGAGTTAGCTTATATACATCCCATTAGAGCACTGATCACAATTAGCAATTGATTAATCCCTTGGTTAGTGAGTTTGGATGGTTTATGCCAAAATGCATTTGGTGATACCACCACTAATCCACACGTGCATTCCCATGCTTTCTATGATGGATCACTCATATTTCATTTGCTAATCACACCTGAATTGAATTTGGGCCTTGAAATGTCTTGATTTGTGAGTTTTGATGCTTCTTGCAAAAATGTACTTTGTGAAATAAGTGAGGTACAAGTCATGAAATGGAGTGAAATAAAGGTCAAAAATGGTCCTAATGGAATGTACTTTGGTGTTGTAATGTGACATGAAGCAATAGAACCAAATATAGGTCAATATGAACCAAAATGCAAAAGGTGTAAAAATGACACCATAAGAAAACCTTAAAATCACATTGCCTTGTTTTGGTCATAACTAGAGTTCCACAAATGGTATAGAGATGTTATAGTACTTTTTGGAAATGGGAGAGAAAGATCTTCAACTTTCATGTTGGAGGAAAATTCATTTGAAGTTTCCTTGATGATGATGATAAGTCAAGTTGAATGTGGTGGAAAAACTGCCAAAAATGGAAAGTTCTCATTATAGGTCATTTTCCAAATTTAGTAACTTTTGCACAAACTCTTGATTCTTGAAGAATGATGTCATCCATGCTATTCCTTGACCAAATAAAGGCACATGGACTTGGGAAACATGATTTGAACCCTTGAAAACCCATGGTTGACTTTCCTTTCTCACTGTTGACTTTTGCTTACTTCACAAGTAACTGATCCACTGAGCATCTTCCATGATGAACCACTAGCCAAGCCTTCCTCTATGAGCACTTGTGAGCATATGAAACTCATGAGATCATGCTTGAATCCACAAAGCCCCTTCAAGAAGTCCTTTGGGTCAAAAACCCTAATTTGGACCATCTGATTAGGAGAAAAAGATTCACTTGAAATCCTTTGCCATTCTTGATCTTGTAAAGATATGATGAACTCCTCGAACCACCTTGAGGCTTGGGACTCCTTTGAGATGAACCAAGTACCTTGATCCCATGCTAAGAACCAATGCTATGCACAAATGCTAATGCAAGAAATGCAAAGAAACATAAGCCAGTTAGCCAAAAGCAAGAAGGCAAATTTTGGGGTGTTACACTCCTCTTCTGATCCTGTGTTGAAAACTCTGGCTACTCTTCAGAAGGAACATGAATTGTTCAAAGAAAGAATGGACAAGCAAGATGAATTTACTGTCAATATACATGATGCTCTTGCTCAGATTCTTCAGAGGCTTCCTCCTCCTTCTCAACCTTAGGCACTTATTTAGGCTACCCCGTAGTTTGTCTTTGATTGTTTGTTTATGGTTTGATGTACTTTTTGATTAAAACTTTTTGTTACCTTTTTTTATTATGATAAAAAGGGGGAGTATTAATATGGAAAAGTTATTTTGATAAATATCTTGTCTCCAATCATAACTCTAACATTCTAACACTTTAAATGGCATATTTTTTTAGAATGTTTTTCAGGAAAAATAATTATATTGGCAAAATGACTCTGATATCAATCAGGCTCTGATTTATTTAATCAAGCTCTGTTATCAGAATGCATCACCACTATAATCAAGCTCTGATATTTTGGATCTGTCTAGAACTCTGTAATCAGGCTCTATATCCCAAATCTTATAAGATTTTGTTAAGTCTTAGATTCAGGGGGAGCTTGATAAAGGGAAGTTTACTTTAAACTTATCTAAGTCAATTCTGATTATCTTCGTACAAAATTGTGTTATCAAAATACATTGTTTTGTCATTATCAAAAAGGGGGAGATTGTTAGAACAAGATTTGGTTCTGCAAGATATCTCTTTGTTTTGATAATAACAAAGTTGTATTTGTGTGTGAACAATTTTGGTACTTTAACGTTTGCTTTCTTAAGTATTGATAAACAGGTTCTGACTCTGATAAAGGCAAATTTGATTATGATAAAGATAGCTCTGACTCTGATACTAATGTTGTGCTACGTCACTCTCAAATTCTCAAAGTCGCTTCTACGTCAAAGAAACAAGATTGCTTCTGATCTACTGTGCTTCAGAAAGACTCTAAGAAGACACTATGTTACTGCTGCAATGTTCTCTTGGATTCTAGCTCTGAATTTAACACTGATACTTATCTTCTGAAGACTAAGTGCTGACGACTCTGAAGATAAGGTTCTGATGAACAGTGTTCTGAAGACTCTGAAGACTTAAGTTTATGAAAATCAAGTTCTAAAGACTTTGAAGACAAGGTTCTACTGAACAAGTTCTGAAGACTTTAAAGACTTATGTTTCTTATAACTAAAGGTTCTGAAGAAGAATTGCTGAAGACTCTGAAGACAAGGTTTTGCTGAACAAGTTTTGAAGACTCTAAAGACTTATGTTTCTAATAACCAAGGGTTTTAAAGAAGAAATGTTGAAGACTCTGATGACAAGGTTCTGCTGAACAAGTTCTGAAGACTCTGAAGACTCAAGACTCTGAAGACCCAATGATTCATTCTTCTGATCATGCTTCAATCATATCAACTCAGAAGCCTTTAATGAATAGAAGAAGATGAAACGTTTGCGAGGGAAATTGTATATAGTATAGATCAAAAACGTTCTTTTCCACTACCATTCCACTACCCTGATTTGGTGGTACAAAGGACAATTTCAGTGTACGATTTTCATCCCAACATAACGACATTATTTCAAGTCTCTAGTATTTTACTGATATTACTGATCTGCCCTTCAACGGGTCATTTTTCTGGCTATATAAAGACTTGATCATTCAACGAATCAAGTGTGACACCAAGTGAGAAAAAGAGAAATATTAAAAACACTGATTCATACGAGAAAGAACTCAAGAAATAAAGAAATTCATGAGTGAGCAGTAAAGCACCACAATACAAAGAAGAAGATTGTTCTTACTGTATAGATTCGCTCTAAGTTAAATTGAGCTAAAAATTGTGTTTATATTAGCTTATGTAAGAAGAATTTCATTGTAAATATTTTATTTGATCAAACAGTTGTTTGAATTCCTTAAGGGACCAATTGGGTCAGAATCCTTAAGAAGAGACGGTTAGTCTGTGTATTGTTAGTCACCAGCAGTTGCTAGTGCAGTTGTAATCATTTTGGTTATAGTGGATTAAGTCCTTGTGTATAAGGCAAATTCACCTTGGCGGATGGACTGGATTAACTTGATAGTTTTCAAGTGAACCGGGATATATCGTGTGTCTTTCTCTATTGTTAGTCTATTTGTGATCTTTGTTTGAGTTTCACAAAAAACTTTCATTTTGAAAACCCAATTCAAACCCCCATTTCTTGTGTTTTTCTCACACCTTCATCCACTATAATAATATTAGTTCAAAGCTAAACTCCCCCGTTTACAACTTATCACTTAATCACTACCCGTGCTAACTTCTACCTAGGAACTCCTCGATATGAGAAACCCCTCTCACTTCCTACCAATCACAAACCAGTGACAATTCAACAAGACCAAAATAGAAGTAAACACACTTCCAAGTACAATACTTAGAATTGCTTAAAAGCTTTAAACTAAGAACAATACACTCGTGCTTAAAAGCTTATGAGTGAACAATTAACAATTAACAATTAACAATCAGTCAACTCAATGCATCAAAACTAATACAACAATGACATACAAAAACACAACACACTAAAATAACTCTCAAACCCTAAACACTTATTTGTGCACACACGGTTTCTTCAATGATAACGCTTAAGTTTCTAGGTTTAGAAGTCTCTTTATATAGACTCTTGCAGTATGGGCTTGGACTCTTCAATCAAATCCAATCTTCCAATTGTAAATCACCTAGAGAATCTTTTCCCCAAAAATAGGAACAAATCTTCAAAGTTTCCTAAAAAGTCTCCAAGATCCTTTTTATAAAACCAAATCAAATATGCAATGTTCCTAAAATATCCTTGCTTAGCTACGCCTATATGAGAACTAAAATCTTCTAGAATCTCATATTTTAAAATCAAATCATCAAGGATTTAAAATGCATAACTATTGTGATGTTCTGGTATATCATGTCACAACATCTGTCAAGAAAAGTAACATCAGACTCTGTTGTACCAGTTGATCAAGATGTCATGACATCTGGCTGTGATACATGTTTTTCCAAATTAAACATGTTTTACCAAAATTGTTGTCAATCATAAAATCACAGACCTAACAATAATTTTTAAAATTATATTTGTTTTAATTTAGGCCTATATTTTAAATTAGAATAGGCCTTCAGACTGATTGGCTCGGCCGGTTCTTTGCAAGTAAATTTCATAGAAATATGTGGCTCTAGTAGTCACATTTACAAAAATATCATAAAGAATAATATTTGGAAAGTATATGAATTTATTAAATTTATATTTAAATCAAATAAAATAACGGTACATATGGCAATGAATTATTAGGGTAACATATGTGTGAATTTCAAATTTTATTTGACGAACATTCTCGAGACATAACGTATGTAACTAAAGTCAACGACACTCATATAAAATACGATTCATTAAGTTATAAATATCTCTTCTCAGAGATTCATTCTGAAACGATGAACTTTCTTTCTTAATATTTGAGGGTGTGGAGAGATGGTTCTTGATTTATTTTTAATAACTTGTTTCTCTCAATTCATTTATATCGTACTCATATTTTGTTAGCTTCTTAACCTTCTAACTATCCAATCAATCGAATTTGATTTTGGTGATTTTTGAATGAAATTTGTTTAGGGTTTTGAAGAGCTTCATTTCAAAATGGATGAAAATGATAAATCTCAAAGCTTTGATATTCGAGGTAAAACATTCGTTATCTTTTTATACATGTAATATCTATGTTTGAATCATACGATTTTAATCAATTTAGATCTAATTTACGGATTACATTATTTATTTTTTATTTTAACTGTTTTCATATTTTGATATGATTCTCATGTTCGATAAAACAATAAATATGTGTGTAAGAATACAAGTTATTTGTTCTTATTTGATTTGATTATATATTGTCAGAATAATAACCAAAGTAGAGAAGTCAAATCAAAACATCGATATTAATCAATTAGCTGAGACCATCGTTTCTTTGGTAGGCTAGTTCATTTTGCTCGACACATCGTTTACATGTGAATAAAAAGAAGAAGAAAATATAACGCCTATAGTGCATTAAGTTGTGTTGAATATTTTTTTTTATTTTCCAATTTTGTATTTATCATTCTACTAGTATTTTAATTTGATAATATATGTATATATATATATATTTTTTGTTGAAGGAGGTTCTTTTTCAAATGGATTGGTCAATAACTTTTCTTCGAGAAGTATGAGTGACAAAATTGAGGTTAAATTTAAATTTGTCTACACATATTATATACTTACATGTTTTTGATAAAAACTTATAAGTACTATTAGTTCAAATGAAATACATTTACACTTACACTTACACTTTTATTTTGTTGAAATGAAATAAAATTACTTGTAACAAGTTTTACATTTGCTAATGATTTCTTTGCATAGGATACAAATATAATCCCACCAATTAACAATGTTGAAGAAGAGAATGTTGAGTTAGATCCTGAGACATTAATTGGTGTTGAAATCATGAAGGAGCTAACTCATGGAACTAAAAGTCGTGGGACTGTTATTTCCTACATGGCCTATGGAAAAATATTTCAAGTATGAATTATGATACATGCATTGTGAATGTTATATTAATCTATAAATGTTGATTTTTTTTTTAAAATTTTATTATTAATTAACTTTCTCATTAACCTTAATAATTTGAATATTTAGGTTATGTACCGAGAGACTAGAAGAATGGAATATTTGAAAATAGATGAAATTTTGAAACATATGGTAAGAAAGGAAGAGAAACCTATAGTTCAAAAAATACCACAACCTATGGTTCAACACATACCACCAGCAAGGTATAACAATAAAATATATAAGAGAAAAACTATTAACATGCCAATGATTATTTGCCGTTAAAACAAGTATATAATGACTCGACATTAATATATATATATATATATATATATATATATATATATATATATATATATATATATATATATATATATGTTGTGTCTGTTTCTGAGCAGTGACACATGTTAGATATCTGATACAATACATTAAGTTGTGATAAAATATATATGATTGTAGCAACAGTTCAGAGAAAACTATTGAAAAGATAACGGAAGAGGTTGCTACACCTAAAGAGACATCTAATCCAATAAGAAAAAGAAGAGTTATTAAGAAAAAGAATCAAAATAGTTCAAGTAAGTAAATTTTTCTTTGATTTTCAACCTTCTAGTATCCACAACTTATACTTGGAACAATGCGTTATTATACATTATTTAACTTAGTTTAAGACATACATGAAATTAATATGTATGTATATACATAATATATACATATATGTATTTATACTATATAAATCTCATTTTATTAATTTTTAGAGTTGATTCCATTTAAAGATGAAGGTTGGTCTTCTCTACTTGAAGTTGTCAATAACATTACTTCAAGCACAGATAAAAAAATAGAGGTTAGACCTAAACTATAATTAATTTTAATGCCTTTGAATGCATTTAAATATTATAATTTTACTAATTTAATGTTGTAGGGTCTTATTTTCATATTTGTTATAATTAATCAAAATTACTTATAATAAATCCTTTTTTTTAATGATTTGCACAGAATAAAAATGAAGTCCTACCAAATGACAATTCTAAGCAAGTGTCAGTACTAAGGTATACTAAATTATATAAATAATGGTAAAACGGGTTGATCTTACGTAACTCATTATTTTAAGTAGGATGATAGGGGGAGAGTCTCCTCCTTCTCTCTAACTTATTCTTTTTGTCATTAGGTTTCTTTCTCACTTAAGATGGTCAGTTGTAGTTTAGGAGTAGAAGATGAATAATGTTTAAAGGTCAAGAGCAGGAAATCTTCGAGGGAGAATATAAGGTGGGACACAAAGCGGAGGTCGATGGGGAAGTCTGTTATAGAATCGATAACGGTTTTCTTCACTGAGTTTCTAGAGCATTATAGAGCGAATGATCTTTATAAGGTTTTGCTGATTTCGGTGAGATCGGTGAAGTAGTCATTCCTCCGAAGAAGGATAAGAGAGGTAGAAAGTATGGTTTCGTTAGGTTTTTTTGAGGTCGGGGACGTAAAGAGTCTGGCTTTAAAGCTGGATAAGTTGATGATTGAAGACAGAAAGTTGCATGCTAATCTTCCTAGATTCCAGAGATCTGTGGAGAGAGCTTTTCCATCGGATTAGGGAAGTAAGTTGTTTGGAGCCAAGTATGAAGAACGTAGGTTTCCTTCTAAAGCCGGTGTCTTTCCTAGGGTAAACCTTAATGCTTGTTCCAGGAGAGGAGGTAGGACGTTCGCAAAGGTGACCGGGGGAAAAGAAAACCTCAAGGGGGAATAAATCATATTGTTAAGTTTGGTCAGCAATTAGTTTTTTATGTAAGTAATGAGGAGATGAAAAGGTTCGAGAAAGCCTATGGGGGGAAGGTCCTGCACCCGGGTACAACTTACAATATGCAAAAGATCTTTTATTCGGAAGGTTATTTCGCTCTGAAGGTGACACCTTTGAGAGCTAATCTGTGTATCCTAGAAGAAGACGAAGATGGGGAACTAGAAGCTCTTGTGGAGGGAGCTAAATATTGGTTAGGATAATGGTTTTCGGAGGTGAGTATTTGGAGAGAAGGAGTTGTAGATGCGGAAAGACATACATGGTTGCGTTGCTATAGTATTCCATGCCAAGCTTGGTCAATTCTGTTTTTTGAATTTATTGCCTCTAAGGTTGGGAAGTTTGTATGTTGTGATGAGAGTTTGTATGAATTTTCTAAGATGGACGTCGCTAGCTTCATGGTGATAACTTCTTGCGGGATGATGATCAACGAAGTTTTCAACGTGAGAATCAACAGTTTGATTTACAAAATTAGAGTGGTGGAAGAGACTCTTGGCCCTTCCACTAGATTGGTAAAGAAAGGCGTTAACATTCCTTGCTCTGATTCAAAATCGGTGTCTTCATTTGAACGTTCATGGGGAGAGGCAGGCGATGGGTTGCTCGCTGGAGAGGAAGGAGAAGAGGATTTGGTTTTTTAAGGTATTAATGATGAAGGGACATCTGATGAGGTTAATATGGAAAAGGCTTATTTTGTTTCCAAGGTACAGGGCATGGTATTTTTCGATTCAGCCTCCAAGAAGAATATGGATAGTGACAAGTCTAATGTTAGTGTTTCTAGCACTGATGTTGTAGGTGCAAGTGATGGAAATTCTGGCCAGAGCCTCCTGGGCGCAGCAGATAAGTCAAAGGGGATTGAGGGCCCCACAACTGGTATAATATTGGAGGAAGTGTTAACGGATCTTTTTAAGGTTCATTGTGGTAGTTTTGATAGCATGGTTAAGGCCCATGCTTTTAAGGCCCAGAAGAGAAAATCTAAGGTGGGTTACTAATCCAAGTTTGATCACAAGAATGTTAGGGGTAAGGAGGATGTCGTATCATATAGTATTTCTGAGTTCTCTGGGGCTCGTTCTTCTTCACCTTTCCCAAATAGAGATCAACATATTTTTTCATCACCTATTGAAAAGATCAGAGAGCCTCCTTTAGTGGAGTCTAATTATTATAAGATGACAACCCTGAGTGTTTCAAACTTCAATAAGCCACAACCTAGTCGTGGGGGAATCAAAGTTACGAAGATTCGGGCGACTTCAGTAGGGGTTAACAAATCCAGGTGTCTATCCATGACAGATTCAGAAGTTCTTCAAGGTAATAAAAGATTTTGGAAAGAAATGGATTCCAAGGTGTCTATTCATTGTTTTAGCAGATAAAAGGGAGCTAGCGGCCAAAGAGGTGTGGAAAAGCTTTTGTTTAAAGGAAAGCTTTCTCAGAAAGAAATTGAGAGCCCTTTGGTTAAAGGAAGGAGATAGGAACTCGCGCGCTTACATAGTGTTATGAAAGCAAGATATAGGAGGAACTATAAATCCTTTGTCAATACTATAGAAGAAAGAAATGAGAAAGTGGATGAGGTCAAGATTGAGGTTCGAAGTTATTTCCACAACAACTTTAAAGAGGATGTTTTATCTAGGCCCGTTCTTAGTGGAGTTGAGTTGGGGAGTCTCTCTATTGCTGATAGTAGTAGTCTTGAAATATCATTTATGGAAGTAGAAATTAAGGAAGCGGTTTGGAGTTGTGACGGGTCTAAAAGCCCGAGTCTAGACCGTTTTTCTTTTTGCTTTCTGCAGAACTGCTGGGATGTTGTTAAAGACGATGTGTTTAGATTCATGGTGGACTTTCACTCGAGGCCTATTTTGTCTAAGGCATCAATGGCTTCCTTCTTGACACTTGTCCCCAAGGTGGTTAACCTACAACATTTGGTTAATTATAGACCGATTTGACTTGTGAGTTCCTTATAGAAAATTCTTTCGAAGGAGTTAGCAAACCGGCTGAAGAAAGCCATAGGAAGTATTATTTTTGTAGAACAAACGACTTTCGTTGAAGGTAGAAGTATGTTAGATGGTGTTGTGGTCATTAACGAAATTTTGGACCTTGTTAAGCGTATGAAGAGGGAGTGTTTGGTGTTTAAGGAGGATTTCAAAAGGGTATATGACTGAGTCAGTTGGGACTACTTAAGATTCTTGATGAAGAGATGTAAGTTTGGGTGCCGTTGGATTTCATGGATGGAGGCGTTAGTATTCAAAGGTACGATGTCGGTTCTTGTTAACGGGAGTGCTACCGTGGACTTTGAGGTTAGAAAAGGGCTTAGACAAGGAGATCCCTTGTCTCCCTTTCTCTTCATTTTAGTTTTGGAAGGGCTGAATAGTATTATGAAGAAGGCTGAGGTTTTGTCTCTTTTTAGGGGTTTTAAAATTAATGAAGGAGCTTCCTACAATTTGGTTCAATTCGCAGACGATACAATTTTTGTAGGTGAAGGAAGTTGGGATAACCTTTAGTGTTTGAAGGCTTTGCTCAGAGGCTTCGAAATGGTTTTAGGACTTAAAGTAAACTTCTTTAAAATAAGCATTTGTTGAGTTAATTTGAAAAGCGGATTCGTTGAAGCAGCAGCTTCCTTTCTTCATTGTGAGGTATGTTCTATTCCTTTTAAATTCCTTGGGATTATGGTGGGTGATAGCCCGAGGAAAACTAAGATGTGGAAATCGATTGTAGATGCGTTAAGGAAAAGCTTGACTGTTTGGAAAGGTAAGAATCTGTCGGTCGGAGAGAGAGTGACTATGATTAACCCGGTGTTGAGTGTTTTACCTATTTTCACGCTCTCCTTTTATAAGGCTCCAATGCACATCATTACGAAGATTTCTAAAATCCAAGCTAACTTTATGTGGGGTGGTTTATCGAATAATAAGCATGTTCATTGGATAAGCTGTAAAAGGGTGTATGCCGAAAGCTCTTGGTGGTCTCATGATCAAGGATATTGCGACTCTTAATAAGTCCCTCTTGTTAAAGTGGAAATGGAGATTTATTTCGGAAGATGGAGCTCTTTGGAAGGGTTTAATTTAACACAGGTATGCAAATCCTCCCTATGATTTAGGTTTGTCAGTTCTGTCTAATAACGGTATCAGCGGTCGTTGCGTGGATTCCATATGGTGGAGAGACTTAATGACCTTAGAGTTCGATAAGGAGAAGTCCTCGGATCTCTTTTCGAATGAGTTTTGTGGTTTTCCGGACAACGGTAAGTCGCTTCCTTTCTAGTACTGCTGTTGGTTGGCTGATCAACCTCTTAAGGATGTGTTTCCTACTCTGTTTCGTGCCTGTTCCAATCAAAGTTGTAGCGTGGCAGACGCGGGAGTCTGCAGCAGTAACGTTTGGCAGTGGAATAATCCAATCCATTCTTTTTTTCCTGGTGCAGTATTGTCTAGTGATTTGGAAGAGCACGCGCATTTGCTGGCATTAGTGAAATTAGACTGTCATAAGGAGGATAATTTTTCTTGGGCCATGGATGTCTCATCTATTTTTTCTATTAGCTCGTGTTACGAATTGTTGTTTCAGGTCGAGCCATATTTTGCTTTGGTGAAAGATGTTACAGTGGTGCTGAAAATCATGTGGAGTTCTAATCTTTCTTCCAAAATTCAAGTGTTTATGTGGAGGTTGCTTTTGGACAAAATAGCGACGAAAGATCTGTTGTTTAAAAGGGGCATCTCGTTCGATGGTAACAGGTCGTATTGTGCTTTTGTGTGCTTCCTTTGTCAGACCCTCTTTTCACTTATTTATGGAGTGTAAGTTTGAGGTAAAGGTGTGAAAAGGAGTGGAGACTTGGTTAGGGTTGGTTGTGCCGAGGGAGTCGAATTGTGCAAATTCATTTGGTAGCTTTGATAGTTGTGTGAGGAAGGTGGTGGGAAGCGGCGTTGGCTGTATTTTTTGTTCTTTCACTATATGGGGCATTATGGCGGGGTAGAAATAATCTAATTTTTCGTAATACCCTTTTTGTGTCGACGACGAATTAAACGACATTAAGTTTTTGGCATGGAGGTGGTTCGGTTCCGGGAATAGGTTGTCTCACTGTTGTTTATTTTATGAGTGATTTTCTTCTCCGTTGAACTGTATTAAACAAAAGTAATATTCTTCTTGTTGTTTTTTTAAAGATTTTGAGTACTTTTTTGTTAATTTTTGCCTATTAAAAAAAATCGTTAAGGGGAGGGGAATGAGCTTCAAGTTACATGCCTAAGTTGACCCATTTAAATTGAAATGTTTAATCCCATTTGCTTTTGATAGACCTAAATCAAAATTATTGGTCAATTTTCTATCTCTAATATGAGCAAACACTTCACTTAATTTTAGATGGCTTCCAATTTATCCATAAGTGAATTTCCAATTTTTTTTAATTATATTTATATTAGTATTAATTTTTGCTCAAGTGTGTATAATTGTAGGAGTAATCCGAAGAAGCATACATTTACAAAGACATCTGTTCCAAGTAAGACACTATTTTACTACACTATTTTAAGTTATAGTTGGTGTATAAATGTCCTCTTAATTAATGATTATATACATGAATATATATCATGTACACATATGTGTTTTATACTATGCAATTTTCATTATACTAAATTCTAAAATTGATTTTACTTATAGTTAAGGATGGCTCTTCTTCAACTGAAGTTGACAAAAACATTACTTCGAGAAATTTTAAAAAATCTGAGGTAAGACTTAAAACAATACACAAATCTAATTTGCTTTTACGCTCTTGAGGAAGCCTAAGTACTAAAAATTCTTTAATTAATTGTTCTACATTTTCATTTTTGGTATAATTATTAAAATAACTTAAAATAAATTTATATTTTTCATGATTTATTTCTATTCACAGGTTTTTAAGAGAGTCCAATCAAAATTTAATGAAGAACAAGAGAAGGTTATGTCTGCTAGGATGTTTGATAGAGCAGCAAGATTCTTTAATTCAAAACTCTCAGAGCCAACAACACTAAAAGGTCAAAATGTGGCTAAGGTATGAGCATTTTGATTCATATGATTTATCAATAGTGATATTTTTCTTTAAATTAATTTATATATTATTTGAGAGATAAATTAAGATGATCAATTTCGACAGTTTTATTAAGATTAAATTATGGTAATTTATAAAATAATTTATATAGTAATTAATCATAATAGTTAGATTAATTACCAGATATGTTTTAGGTCTTTTTTTTAAGCAAGGATGGAATAAAAACGAGTACTGGGGGTACTCGAACCCTGATACAAAAGGCAACACTAGCTAAAGAAGAAATTCGAAACCAATTGAAACTAAGCTAGAAAATGCAAATGATCTTTGCAAAATTCATAAAAATTACAATTGGAATAACTAATCTCCCCGATATGAGACCATCTCCACAACAAAATTTTCACATTCCACACGAGATCGTTAACAACACACACTCTCGTCTCTAATAAAATTTATTTACAACTACTTATAATGTCATACATATATTTAATTTAGTTGTGATTTATTATGTAAATATTTTTTCTCTAACATCATGGAAAAATCACCATTATGGTCACTTCATTACATAACGTGTGATGTGCTGTATTTTTTACGATGTGAATTTATTTTTATTAAGATGATATATTATAATTTACTATATTATTTATTATATTTCATATATTTGTTAAATATGTAATTCATTATTTTAGAAAGATTGCATTTTTTTTAGATAGATTAGATTTGATTTAGAAAGATTATATTATATATTTTTGGGCTTTTATAGTTTGGACTTTAACTTGAGATGCAAGTTAACCTAAATCTATAAATAGGGAGGAACCCTTATCATTGTAACAATCAAGTTTGATAATTCACAGTTTGCAGTTGCAAATGAATATTGAAAGTTTCCACAGTTTGTGGGGAAAAAGAATTCTGCAGTTTCTCATCTTCTCCAACGCTACTATTTCTCTTTTCTCTTTCTTTTTTCTTTCTCAACCTTTTTCTTTTCATTGTTATTGTGTGATTGTTAATAATCTTGAGATCAAGATTGAATAGGACAATTCTCAAAAGGTTTTGGGTTAATTCCAACATCTGGTATCAGAGTTCCGATTGCGATTCGATGAAGAAACCTGTGATGGCGATGAATCATCCGAATGGGCACTTTTCGGTGAGCCTTCCGATTCTCAAGAAAGATAATTATGAGAATTGGTGCAAGCAGATTAAGGTAGTTTTCTGTTATCAAGATCTTTGGGATCTTGTGAAGGAATGAGTAGCTCCGCTTGCAGAGAATGCGACAGATCAAGAAAAGGCTGCACACAAAGAGTTGAAGAAGAAAGATTATAAAGTTCTCTTTATAATCCATCAATGTGTTGATCCGGATAATTTTGAAAAGGTCGGTGATGTAGAATCAGCAAAAGAAACTTGGGAGATTCTTGAAAAGTCGTTTGGAGGCGCAAAGAAGGTGAAAGAGGTGAGGTTACAAACTCGCAAGAGAACCTATGAGTTGCTCCAGATGGAAGACAATGAAAGTATAACAGATTTCTTCACCAGAGTTACAAAGCTGGTGAATCAAATCAAGGTATGTGGAGAGGTGTTGACATCAAGATCAGTTGTTGCAAAGATCTTGAGGTCATTGACTCCAAAGTTCGACCACGTGGTAGTAGCCATAGAAGAGTCGAAAGACTTGTCAGTATTGATGAAGGAAGAGCTTCAAGGGACGCTTGAGTCTCATGAACAAAGGATGACTGAAAGAGCTGCAGGAAAGTCGAAGAGTGATATGGCTTTGCAGGCGCAGTTAGAAAAGGAAAGGAAAGACAAAGGAAGCTGAAATGGCAACAAAGGTAGAGGAGGCTACAATAATTCGACTGGTCGAAATCAGAATGAAGGAAACTGGTCAAATCAAAGAAAACCCTGGAACCAAGGCAACCAAAGATGTGGTGTTGTAGGTAGAGGAAAAGGTGGTGATTGAAAGCCTGACAAAAGTCACATTCAGTGTTTTAATTGTCAGAAGTATGGTCACTATTTTAGTGATTGTCCAGAAAAGAAGAAGAATAAAGAAACTGATGCAAAGCTATCAAAATATGAAGAAGAAAAGATGTTGCTGATGGTCACAACAAGAGACGAAGAGAGATTCCAGGACCAGTGGTACTTGGACTCAAGATGCTCATCACACGTGACTGGAAGGAAAGATTGGTTTGTCAACATTAAGCCCTCGTTGAAGAACACTGTGAAGTTTGCAAATGACAACACTCTAGCAACTAAAGGTGTTGGTGATGTTCTGATTATGAGGAAAGATGGAAAGAGGTTAACAATTTCCAATGTGTTGTACATACCAGACATGAATAAAAATTTTCTCAGTATATGGCAGTTGGTCGAAAAGAACTACAAGGTGTCGATCGAAGACAAGATGATGAGAGTTCTCAACGCAGGTGGTAGGTTGATCTTGAAGACTCCAATGTTTCAGAATAGGACCTTCAAGATTGAACTCAATGTGATGGAGCACAAGTGCCTAGCAACCGCAGCCAACAGAGATGAGTGGTTATGGAATTTTCAACTAGGCCATCTCAACTTCAATGACATCAAAGAGATAAAGAGAAGAAATATGGTTTCGAGATTACCAGAAATCGACATTCCAAGTGAAGTCTGTGAAGAGTGTGTTCAGTCGAAACAACACAAGAATAGCTTCAGCAAGGATGCAGGAAGTCGAAGGGAATTTTAGAAGTCATATACTCTGATGTATGTGGTTCAATCCAGGTGAATTCGATCGAAGGCAACAAATACTTTGTCACGTTCATAGGTGATTACAGTTGAAAGTTGTGGACTTACCTCATCAAGAAGAAAAGTGATGTGATCGAGGTATTTGACAGATTCAAATCTATGGTCGAAAGACAGAGTGGTCGAAAGATGAAAATTCTGAGGACTGATGGTGGTGGAGAGTATGTGTCGAAAGAGTTTGATGCATTATGTGAAAAAGAAGGGATTATGCATGAGATGGTGTCACTCTACACTCCATAACAAAATGGAATTGCAGAAAGAAATACCAGAACCATCATAACATGGTGAGAAGTATGTTGAATGGAAAGCATCTACCCAAAGAATTATAGGGAGAAGCGGTTTCAACAGCAACATACATATTAAACAGATGTCCGGCGAAGAAGCTTAAAGGAATCACACCAGAAGAATGTTGGTATGGTGTCAAGCCTATACTCAGTCACTTGAAGGTGTTTGGATCTATAACACATAGACATGTGCCAAATCAGTTGAGAAGAAAGCTTGATGACAAGTTGAATCAGATGATCTTGATAGGATATCATTCGACTGAAGGTTAAAAGCTGTTCGACCCAGTGAATAAGCAAGTAGTGATCAGCAGGGACGTGATCATAGATGAGCTTAAAGAATGGGATTGGACTGAGAATGTCAAGAAGGATTCCGTGAGAATATCTTGTGAAGAACCAACCACTGAAGTCGAAAGAGAAGTTCGACAGGAACAAGTCAGAGATGAAGCAGGCCCAAGCAGACCTCGACGAACGAGACACATGCCTGCAAGATTGCAAGAATGCGTGATTACATCAGATGATGTAGTTAATGAAGAGGGTGAGCTGGTACATTATGATTTCTACGTAGATGTCGAACCAATCAATACAGTTGAGGCATTGAAAGAATCGAAGTGGGTGAAAGCAATGAATAAGGAGTTAGACTGCATCAAAGTCAACAACATCTGGTCACTTGTCGAATTGCCTCAAGGCAAGAAGGCAATTGATGTGAAGTGGCTTTACAAGGTGAAGGTGAATCCTAAAGGAGAAGTAACTCGACACAAGGCGAGACTTATGGCGAAAGGATTCCTACAGAAGGAAGAAATCGACTTCGACGAAGTTTTTGCACCTGTTGCTAGGATCAAAACAATCAGGTTGGTTGTTGGTATAACAAACATGAATAATTGGCACATATGTCAGATGGATGTGAAGTGTGCATTCCTTAATGGTCCCTTAGACGAAGAAGTTTATGTCGTATAACCAGCTGGTTATGTGAAACGAGGCGAAGAAAGAAAGGTGTACAGGCTGCATAAAGCCCTGCATGGACTTAAGCAAGCTCCAAGAGCTTGGAATAAGAAGATCGACAGCATGTCAGCTATCAACTTGGCTAAGAATCCAATAGCACACGGTCAAAGCAAGCACGTCGAAATAAGGTTCCATTATCTTCGAGAGCAGGTAGCAGAAGGAAAGATGAACTTGGAACACTGTAGAACTGAGAGTCAGATTGCAGATATCATGAAGAAGGGAGTGCAGGTCAAAGTTTTCAAAAAGCTAAGGTCTATGATGAATGTAGACAGCTTAGACACAATGAATTAGGTGGTGTGTTAAATATGTAATTCATTGTTTTAGAAAGATTAGATTTGATTTAGATAGACCATATTTGATTTAGAAAGATTAGATTAGATATTTTTGGGCTTTAGCTTGAGATGCAAGTTAACCTAAATCTATAAATAGGGAGGAACTCTTATCATTGTAACAATCAAGTTTGATAATTCACAGTTTGCAGTTGCAAGTGAATATTGAAAGTTTCCACAGTTTGTGGGCATAAAGAATTCTGCAGTTTTTCATCTTCTTCTCCAACGCTACTATTTCTCGTTTCTCTTTATTTTTTCTTTCTCAACTTTTTTCTTTTCATTGCCTTTGTGTGATTGTTAACAATCTTGAGATCAAGATTGAATAGGAGAATTCTCAAAAGGTTTTGGGTTAATTCCAACATCACAATGTTCAAGTATTAACAAGTGTGAGTATTGTGAATAATAATCCCATATTAGATAGGAATGTGGTGACTTGAGCATTTATAAGTGGGAGAACCCACACACATATTACCTTAAGGTTTTTGGTGAGTATGTAGTGTGTCTCTTACAAAGGTGTTGCTCTAGAGAAAAAGAAATTTCACAATGTTCAATGCTCCCTAGTAGAAGTCTCCCCTAACAGTGGTATCATGAGCCTTTGATTCGAGTAAAGGACTGGCTTACTTGTATCGAAAGTACCCCCCACAGGTGGTGGTTAGGAGGTGTCTCGTTAAAGAGTGTCAACGGCGGTACAAGGGTGTAGTTGCACAGTTGAAGCTTCCGCTTAAGGGGGAGCATTATGGAAGCATTGTGGATAAACTCACACTTGAGGGGAAGTGTTAAGTATTAACAAGTGTGAGTATTGTGGATAATAGTCCTACATTGGATAGGAATGTAGTGACTTGAACATCTATAAGTGAGATAACCCATACACCTATCACCTTAAGGTTTTGGGTGAGTATGTGGTGTGTCTCTCACAAAGGTGTTGCTCTAAAAAAAGAAGTTCTACAATATTCAATGCTCCCTAGTACAAATCTTCCCTAATAATATTTTATATTTTTTTTCTTGAAATATTTAGTGTGACCACTACATAGTCTATTGTAATGTGATGTGACTCTGAATTCTATTGTGTTACGATAGTTAGTGTGGAGATTTTAATGATGAAATTCAGTATAAAAACATAAATAATTTAATACAATTTTTAAAAAGTTACAAAACTATATAAATCTTAAAATTTCATCACTTGGGTAATTTCTTTTTCAACATTATATTTAATATTGTGTTTATCTTAAAGTCTCTTTTCATTGCAACATAAATGATAAGGTAAAACTATGAAGTGTATTTCGAGATACTTTAATAGATTATTGAAAGTAAGTCTCAAATACACAAGAATATCTCAATAAAAAGAGAGTTTGGAATAAAAATATGATTTGAAGGGTATGCAGATTTATATATTATGTTGTATTGTGGAGGCTAAAAAATTTATCAATTTTGTGTTCACATTATTTAGGAGATATATTAGGTGGAAAGAAAATAAATAATACATTGTGGCATTGTCTAGGATTAGATTTCCCTTGTTTAAGTGGTGAAAGAAGCCATATGCTTGAAAGGTATTATCTAGGAGTATTGAATTACTTAAGAATGTATGAAGATATATTGTAATAGTTAAATTTTCATATACGCACGCACACGCACATATATACACACTGAAAATAGATTTAAATGAAGTAGGTGATGAGGAATAACTGGTGATGCTGATCTCTGAGGCGGCAGCGTAGGATGGACCTGTATGGTTGGCATTCCAACACGCAAGTCAGTTCAAGATGATTGTAGTGAAAAGTGGAGATCAGAAAAATGTACATTACTTTCATTGTAAATTGACTTTATACCTTGGATCAAGTGAAGTGGCTTTGAGAAAAATTTGGTCTTAGTCGTTTGGGCCCTTGGATAGCCCAAAATAGTTGCCCCCAAGGATTTTTAGAACATTTAGAGTGTCGGGGGAGCCTTTAGTGATTTTGTTCATCCTCCACAAATGTTATCTGGTGTAAACTAGAAATGAAACACCTAGAGTCAGTCAAAAAAATTAGTGGGAAGCAAGCGCATTAAATGCATTTTCATCACTAAAATAATTCGATGCTTCCTCTTGACACATAGGCTGGCGTGACTAGCTAGGGCATGTCACTACTTATAATGCACTTGATTTTGTTTGTATTTCTGAAGAGAAATCCATTCGTTGGTCTTGTAACTATTCTCTATCGTTGATCTGGATCGTTCAATCATCTTTGCTTATAAATAGTGGGAGTTGAGCCATGAGGAAACTTTTCGCAATCAATGGCATTCAAGCTCATTCATACTTGCACTTATTAGAAAACATCTTCTTCTCTTCCTTCCTAAAAGCGTTCTTCAATAATTGTAGCCTTTTGATCAATGTCTTTACCTTTCTTTATTTACATTGCTTCATCAATCTCATCTAACCCAATTCACTTCTCAATTCAAGCTTTTTCCTTCACCAATTCCTGTTTTCTAGCCAAGATGAGTAATAGTAATGTTCACCTAGTGAGTGATTCTGAGAGAGATACTTCTTCTGCGGGAATGAGGGTATCCCCTGATTCTCATTTCCCTCCCCTTTCTTACAACCTTATGGGCTAATAATTCACATCCTTATTTGACTATTCTGATTCGCAAAAGGTATATGGGAACTCCATTGATAAAAGAACTTCATTCAATTCTTTTGAGTATTTTTTATCAGATGACGGCGAAGAAGGGAATCATCCTGAGGTCCCTATGCCCCCTCCTATTTTACTGGGGAGGAAATACAAGCTATCAAGCAAATAAAGGAACACGTTGATGATTTCCTCCAACTTTACTTGAGAACCAATGACTATGAACCTAGCAAAGCTGAAGTGAGGAACCACTTGGAACAACGGGGCAAGTTTGATCTAGTTTATTGAATCATACTTGATGAGCATTATAAAGTTAACTACTTATCCTGGAGAGACGTGACACTGGTGGAACCGGATAATGCATTTAAGTACGGTTGGATGGATACAAAAATGGTTGGTATCCCATCCATTATGAGTATTGAAGAAATAATAGATGGTGTTGGCATCATGATCGGTGACTCTCTAGACTATTTGGTTCTTCTCATGGTTTCGGAGAAGAGGATATGCAGCTCTTTTGATGGATACTCAGTCCTGCATTACAAGTTTTTGTTCACGAGTATAGGATTGTGGCTGCCTTCCTCTGACTTTAAAGTGGACATCTTGAAGCATTTAAAAGTTTCTGCTTCCCAGCTTCATCTGGGATCCTGGGCTTACATGAAGTTATTCCACATGGTGTGCAGCTCTCACGATAACTATCATGACCAAGGGCCCTTTATCTTCCACCCGGGCGATCCTTGGTTTGACCCCTTCACTCGGGACTGGGGTGATTTTCTGAGGTATTCTTATTAGTGCAACCCCTCACTTCTGAGGCCCATCCCGCCTTTTTCTCTTCCCCAAATGGATCTTGAAGTATTTTTCCTCGCCCCACTTTCATCGTGGCATCCATATCTACCATACCAAGTTAAGTTCTCTGTCCCCCTATGAGGTGGTGATGAAGGAGGACATATGTTGTTGATTCCAAGGACTTGATTATAAAGAAGGGTTTTTCCCCAATAAAGTGCCTTCTTCTGAGGTAAGGAAGAAGAAAATTGACACTTATGATATCGTGAGTGCACTAAGCCATGAGGAGAGGGAAGAGATTTTTGGTCAGGATGGAGTTCTACATTTTTTACATGTGTGATTTTATTTTGCAGATAACATGGACATGTTGAATATTTTCTACAAACTTTCCAGTTCTTAAGACATTAAGACCGATCCTACTGGCTAAGCTATTCTGCCTCATCCTACGACCATTACTCCTACTCGGACCATAACTTATCTCTCAGCCACAAAGACCACTATTGTTGTCCCAGTATTTACCAGCTTATCTGTGACGCCCCCAATCTAATACCCCCAATTAGCATGCATTTAAAGCAGTTAAAAGAAAAATTCAAAAATTGATCAGAGTACATTTGAAAACACGGCATAGAAAGGAGACATCCCATCAACGTAACCAAAATATACACATATACATGCAACACCTGCCCATAATGATATGCAACTGTGGGGTAGCAATCATACAGAGGAAACTTCGTTCCTTACACCCACTTTTCAGAAATTAGAAATAAAACGGAAAATCTAAAATCTGATTAACATATACACATATAAACAGTTTGTCATACATCAAGTAGCATATGTACAACCAAAATATAATATATCATCAGATATACAAAACAATAGCACGCGGCCACCCTAACTACCCGGAGTCACATATCAGAGCCGACCGACCAAAATAATGAAGATGCAAAGCTTCACAAAAAGAATACCTCCAGCAAACCTAATCTGCAACGCCTCATAGAGCGTTATAAAACAGCAGAAGGGTGAGAAAAACAACCATAATATAATTGCATAAAATTATATATATTAACACAAAAATACACAAGCAACACATTCTCACCACAAATGCTCAACAGTCGCATATAATATCACACGGTACAATTCTCACTTATCGTATACCACATCACATCAATCATTCACAATACAATCAAACACGTTCCAAACACAATTACTCATGATTTATGCAATGCACATAGACCGACACAACGACTCTATGCACATGCCATGCGGTACCGACTTCAAATCTTGTAATTCATTAGTCCCCCAGGAACTCTTGGAATCATCGCTCGTTACATAGAGTAACTCCCCGTCGGGCCTACGATGTTCCCCGTCGCTATAAACCAATATTTCAGGGCGAACGACGTTTATGGATTGCTTTCTACCAGTATTTCAGGGCGCACAATCCGATTGCTTTCTACCAGTATTTCAGGGCGCACAATCAATTGGGATTAATCGCTTCTACCAATATTTCATGGCGTAAGACTATAAAACTGATTCATCTATGAATCTTCCCATGCAAGAATACATATCATGATACTTGACACATTAATGACTCATGCCAACATCAAATACTCATGCATCAACAATATTCATGTATTTCAAGTGCACACAAAGTAATGCACACAATTGCCCAAAATGGCCACAAACACCAATATACCACACTTAGCATTTTCTTGCCTCTCGGCCACAAATCGTCATCACAACAGCACATAAGGCATACACATCCAAAGCACAAACATATAACACAATACAAGTCAAATACGCACTATTAAAAACGACAAAAGTCGAGATTCGACACTATTCACATTTTCCGACCAAATTTAATCGGCTAACGATTCTCAAAACCTCATATTCACAAAGTACAGTTCGATACCTTTCCAACGACACCAAGAATGCAAAAATCGGATAATCGGAACCAAAGTTACGGACAAAACCGAAAACGCATTTTGAAAAATCACATTTTTGACATTCCCCTGTCCATACGCGTATCACTCATGTCCATACGCGTACGGACAGAACCCATTTCCTTCACAAATTCCTCGTTCCAAAACCCATACGCGTATTGGCCTATGGCTCGCCCATGTTACGCGTAATGCCAAGATTCATACGCGTATTGGCCCAAAAACAAGCCAATGATACGCGTATCGCCTTGGCTCATACGCGTATGGACATGCCCCTTACGCGTATGGCCAGAGCATACCCAGAAAAATTCTGCAGAACAATTTCTGCGTTTTCCTACCCAACATCAACCAATTTCTTCACCTAAAACTCAGAAAAACAGCAATTTGAAGTGTAATAGCATACCACAAACATGTATGAACAATCAACAATGCATTCAACAAGACTTTTACCACAATCAAATTCATTTCTAATCAATTTTTACACAATCTAGGTTTTACTAATATTCTCCAAATCAATCCAAAAACAACAACAAAACACATACATAATCGTATACAATCATAGAATAATCGAGTTTCGCACCCTTACCCGATTAATCGATTCCTAGAAATTGTTCTTGATGATTTTTCCACTCTTTCTCCAATTTTCTCTCTTCTCCTCTTTTCTTCTCTTTTTCCTTCTTTCTTCTTTCTTTCTCTCTATTTTTCTTTCCCTTTTCTTTTCTATTTTCTTTTCTTTCTTACTAACTTAGTAAAAATATCTATGAAATGTCCAAAATACCCCCACACTCAAATATCTCGCAAATGTTCCCAAAACGCGATAAAATATAATCACGACGAAAAATAACATATTTTCGCATAAAAGTCGAGAATAAAATAAAATAATAATAAAATAATCCAAAAAGGACTCAACAAACAAAACTGGCAAAACTGGGGCGTTACAATTCTCCCCCACTTAGAAATTTTCGTCCTCGAAAATCTTACCTGATTCAAATAACTCTGGATACGATTCTCGCATCCTACTCTCCAACTCCCACGTCAGATTACCATCAGCAGCGCCTCCCCACGCCACTTTCACAAGTGCAATCTCTTTACCCCTCAACCGCTTCACCTCGCGATCCACAATACTAACTGGTAATGCCTCGACCGTAAGGTTATCTCTTACCTCAACCTCGTCCATAGGAATCACATGTGAAGGGTCTGAAACATACTTCCGCAACTGCGAAACATGAAACACATCATGCAAATTCGACAGATTCGGCGGTAACGCCACCCGATACGCTACAGCACCAACTCTCGCAGATATCTGGTAAGGACCAATAAATCGAGGAGTAAGTTTCTTAGATTTCAAAGCACGACCAACACCCGTAACCGGCGTAACCCTCAGAAATACGTGATCACCCTCTTGAAACTCAAGATCCTTCCGTCTCTTATCATGATAACTCTTCTGCCTACTCTGAGAAGCCTTCATTTTCTCACGAATAAACTTTACCTTTTCCGTCGTCTGTTGCACCAATTCCGGTCCAACCACAGAACTCTCACCTGTTTCGTGCCAACACAACGGCGTTCTACATCTTCGTCCATATAAAGCCTCAAAAGGTGCCATTCCAATACTAGAATGGAAACTGTTATTGTACGTGAACTCAACCAAAGCAAGATAACTGTCCCACGTACCACCTTGTTCCAAAACACACGATCTCAACAAATCCTCCAAAGACTGAATAGTTCTTTCGGTCTGACCATCCGTCTGCGGATGATAAGCCGAACTCAACTTCAATCTAGAACCCAAAGCCTTCTGTAGACTCTCCCAAAATCTCGATGTAAACCTCGGATCTCTATCAGAAACAATGCTCAACGGGACACCATGCAATTTCACAACCACACCGACATAAATCTCAGCTAACCTCTCCAAAGAAAAACTGATGTCAATCGGAATGAAATGCGCCGATTTAGTCAGCCTATCCACAATCACCCAAATAGCATTATGCCCTCGCTGAGTATTCGGTAACCCCGTTACAAAATCCATCGAAATGCTATCCCATTTCCACTCAGGAATGTCTAATGGTTGCAACAAACCACTAGGCCTCAAATGTTCCACTTTCGATTTCTGACAAGTTAAACAAGCATAAACAAATTGAGCCACATCTCTTTTCAAACCAGACCACCAGAAAATCTTCCTCAAATCTTGGTACATTTTATTCGCTCCGGGATGAATACTTAAAATACTCCGGTGTCCTTCCTCCAAAATCATTCTTTTCAACTCCGCATCGTCAGGAATACAAATACGATCACGAAATCTCAAAACGCCAAACTTATCAACCTTGAAATCCTCATTCTCGTTCATCATCAAATCAACAAATTTCAAATCCAGCTTTTGTTTCTCACAAATCGACAACAAAAACTCATTCGTAACTTTCAACATACCAAGTCTCACACTCACCGATGTCACTTCGCAAACTAAACTCAAGTCTCTAAATGATTCCAAAAGTTCCCACTCTTTCGCCATCAATGCGGACATATGCAAAGACTTACGGCTCAATGCATCGGCTACCACATTAGCTTTACCAGGATGGTAATTCAAGCCAAAGTCGTAGTCTTTCAAGAATTCCAACCATCTCCGTTGCCTCATGTTCAACTCTTTCTGATCAAATAGATATTTCAAGCTTTTATGATCACTAAAGACTTCGAACCTCGCACCATAGAGATAGTGTCTCCAAATCTTTAACACAAAAACCACAGCAGCTAATTCAAGATCATGAGTAGGATAGTTTTTCTCATGAACTCTTAATTGCCTTGAAGCATAAGCTACAACTTTACCTTCCTGCATCAAAACACCACCCAAACCAATTAAAGAAGCATCACAATACACAACGAATGGTCCATTAGGATTAGGTAAAATAAGAATCGGAGCTGTCGTCAATCTTCTCTTCAGCTCACAAAAACTCTCTTCACACTGAATATCCCAAATGAACGCTTTGCCCTTACAAGTCAACTGCGTCAAAGGTAATGCTAGCTTGGAAAAACCTTCAATGAACCTCCGATAATAACCAGCCAAACCCAAAAAGCTTCGAATTTCAGTAACGGATCTAGGAGCCTCCCATTGTAGAACTGCTTCTACTTTAGATGGATCCACAGCAATACCATTACCTGAAATCACGTGCCCGAGAAAACTCACCTCCGACAACCAAAATTCACACTTGGACAATTTGGCAAAAAGCTTCCTTTCTCTCAAAACCTGCAAAACAATACGTAAATGCTCTGCATGTTCCTCACGAGACTTAGAATAGATTAAAATATCATCAATAAACACCACCACAAAACGATCCAAATGCTCGTGGAAAATCCGATTCATGTATTCCATGAACACACCAGGCGCATTAGAAACCCCGAACGGCATCACAGCAAACTCGTAATGCCCGTAGCGTGTCCTAAAGGCCGTCTTCTGAATATCTTCTTCTTTCACCCTTATCTGATGGTACCCCGATCTCAAGTCAATCTTACTAAATACACAAGCACCAACCAACTGATCCATCAGATCATCAATCCTTGGAAGCGGATATTTGTTCTTAATCGTCACTTTATTCAACTGGCGATAATCAATACATAATCGCATACTCCCATCTTTCTTTTTCACCAACAAAACTGGAGCACCCCAAGGAGAAACACTTGGTCTTACGAACCTCTTTTCCAGTAAGTCATTCAACTGCTTTTTCAACTCCACCAATTCAGATGCCGACATTCGATAAGGTGCCATAGAAACAGGTCTAGTACCAGGGACTAGATCTATCGAGAATTCCACCTCTCTCTCCGGCGGTACATCTGAAATATCTTCAGGAAATACCTCAGGAAAATCACACACAACAGGAAACACCTCAAGAGAAACTTTACTCTCCACCGACAACGATGCAAACACACCGAACAACTGAGCCTCATCCGCCAAAAGTCTCTTCAACTCTTTGGTAGATAAGAAACTCGAGTCTTCGTCTTCCTCCAGAGAAGGAAACCTTACTAGCTTATGATAACAATCAATGTGAACCCGATTAAATTGTAACCAGTTCATTCCCAACACCACATCTAACCCTTCCAATGGTAAACACACCAAATCCATCACAAAATCTTTACCATAAATGGCTAAAGGACAATTTAGACAAACCATAGAAGTAGTTACTGATCCCATCGCTGGAGTATCAATAACCATCTCAACACCCATCACAGACAACACAAGATTCAAACTCTTCGCGCACTCAGACGAAATAAACGAATGAGTCGCTCCAGTATCAATAATAGCAATTAAAGGCGTATTATTAATAAAGCAAGTACCTCTAATCAAACGATCTGCATTCGAGGTCTGAGTTCCTGCTAGTGCAAACACTTTTCCTCCAGGTTGAGCCTGTCTTGGTTTCGTACACCTTGTACTAACATGACCAACTTCCCCACAATTATAACATGTAACTCCATTCTTCCTCCTACAATCAGCAGCCACATGACCTTTCAAACCACAACTAGCACACATATCCACATTATTCATTTTCCTCTTACATTCCGATATACGATGTCCTAAACCACCACAATTGTAACATTTCACAGCAGAATTCATTCCTCCACCACTAGGCTTCCTATCAAAAGCAAACTTCTGTTTCCCTTTGCCAACAGGGGTAACATAAGGCCTACCTCTGAACTGCCCCTTTCCTTTCTTATCATTCAGATTCTTGTAATGAGTAGCACGTGCTTTGCTATCCTCATCAAAGATCCGACTCTTGTTCACCAACACTGAAAACTGTCTTATCTCCTGATAACCGATACCCTGCTTGATTTCTGGCCTCAAGCCATTCACAAACTTCAAACACTTCGACCTCTCTGAACCCGCTGTATTATAATTAGGACAGAACTTCACAAGTTCCTCAAACTTAGCAGCATAATCCGCAACAGAGGAATTATCCTGTTTCAGTTCAAGAAATTCAATTTCCTTCTTACCTCTCTCATCTTCCGGAAAATACTTTTCGAGGAAAGCATCTTTGAACACAGCCCACGTAACCACTATTTCATCCTCCTCAAACCTCTGAGAAGCATTTATCCACCAATCTTCAGCTTCCTTTTCCAGCACATGAGTACCAAACTGCACTTTCTGATCCTCGGAACACTTAATGAAACGGAAGATCTTCTCAATCTTCTTCAGCCAAACCTGTGCTCCCTCAGGATCATGAGTACCATTGAAGCTCGGTGGGTTATTCTTCTGAAACTTATCCATACTACGCGACTCCTCGTCCGCCGCAGCATTCGGTAAATTCTGCATCGCCTGCGCCATAGCTTGCATGGCCGCAGTCATAGCAGCATCACGTCTTCCAGCCATAATCTGAACGTTTCCAATGATAACAAATTATGGTTAAACAACAACTCGTCCAACGTAACTCGCCCAATATGCCAGACACAACAACCACAACTGACACAAACTGACACAAACAGCTCTGATACCACTTAATGTGACGCCCCCAATCTAATACCCCCAATTAGCATGCATTTAAAGCAGTTAAAAGAAAAATTCAAAAATTGATCAGAGTACATTTGAAAACACGGCATAGAAAGGAGACATCCCATCAACGTAACCAAAATATACACATATACATGCAACACCTGCCCATAATGATATGCAACTGTGGGGTAGCAATCATACAGAGGAAACTTCGTTCCTTACACCCACTTTTCAGAAATTAGAAATAAAACGGAAAATCTAAAATCTGATTAACATATACACATATAAACAGTTTGTCATACATCAAGTAGCATATGTACAACCAAAATATAATATATCATCAGATATACAAAACAATAGCACGCGGCCACCCTAACTACCCGGAGTCACATATCAGAGCCGACCGACCAAAATAATGAAGATGCAAAGCTTCACAAAAAGAATACCTCCAGCAAACCTAATCTGCAACGCCTCATAGAGCGTTATAAAACAGCAGAAGGGTGAGAAAAACAACCATAATATAATTGCATAAAATTATATATATTAACACAAAAATACACAAGCAACACATTCTCACCACAAATGCTCAACAGTCGCATATAATATCACACGGTACAATTCTCACTTATCGTATACCACATCACATCAATCATTCACAATACAATCAAACACGTTCCAAACACAATTACTCATGATTTATGCAATGCACATAGACCGACACAACGACTCTATGCACATGCCATGCGGTACCGACTTCAAATCTTGTAATTCATTAGTCCCCCAGGAACTCTTGGAATCATCGCTCGTTACATAGAGTAACTCCCCGTCGGGCCTACGATGTTCCCCGTCGCTATAAACCAATATTTCAGGGCGAACGACGTTTATGGATTGCTTTCTACCAGTATTTCAGGGCGCACAATCCGATTGCTTTCTACCAGTATTTCAGGGCGCACAATCAATTGGGATTAATCGCTTCTACCAATATTTCATGGCGTAAGACTATAAAACTGATTCATCTATGAATCTTCCCATGCAAGAATACATATCATGATACTTGACACATTAATGACTCATGCCAACATCAAATACTCATGCATCAACAATATTCATGTATTTCAAGTGCACACAAAGTAATGCACACAATTGCCCAAAATGGCCACAAACACCAATATACCACACTTAGCATTTTCTTGCCTCTCGGCCACAAATCGTCATCACAACAGCACATAAGGCATACACATCCAAAGCACAAACATATAACACAATACAAGTCAAATACGCACTATTAAAAACGACAAAAGTCGAGATTCGACACTATTCACATTTTCCGACCAAATTTAATCGGCTAACGATTCTCAAAACCTCATATTCACAAAGTACAGTTCGATACCTTTCCAACGACACCAAGAATGCAAAAATCGGATAATCGGAACCAAAGTTACGGACAAAACCGAAAACGCATTTTGAAAAATCACATTTTTGACATTCCCCTGTCCATACGCGTATCACTCATGTCCATACGCGTACGGACAGAACCCATTTCCTTCACAAATTCCTCGTTCCAAAACCCATACGCGTATTGGCCTATGGCTCGCCCATGTTACGCGTAATGCCAAGATTCATACGCGTATTGGCCCAAAAACAAGCCAATGATACGCGTATCGCCTTGGCTCATACGCGTATGGACATGCCCCTTACGCGTATGGCCAGAGCATACCCAGAAAAATTCTGCAGAACAATTTCTGCGTTTTCCTACCCAACATCAACCAATTTCTTCACCTAAAACTCAGAAAAACAGCAATTTGAAGTGTAATAGCATACCACAAACATGTATGAACAATCAACAATGCATTCAACAAGACTTTTACCACAATCAAATTCATTTCTAATCAATTTTTACACAATCTAGGTTTTACTAATATTCTCCAAATCAATCCAAAAACAACAACAAAACACATACATAATCGTATACAATCATAGAATAATCGAGTTTCGCACCCTTACCCGATTAATCGATTCCTAGAAATTGTTCTTGATGATTTTTCCACTCTTTCTCCAATTTTCTCTCTTCTCCTCTTTTCTTCTCTTTTTCCTTCTTTCTTCTTTCTTTCTCTCTATTTTTCTTTCCCTTTTCTTTTCTATTTTCTTTTCTTTCTTACTAACTTAGTAAAAATATCTATGAAATGTCCAAAATACCCCCACACTCAAATATCTCGCAAATGTTCCCAAAACGCGATAAAATATAATCACGACGAAAAATAACATATTTTCGCATAAAAGTCGAGAATAAAATAAAATAATAATAAAATAATCCAAAAAGGACTCAACAAACAAAACTGGCAAAACTGGGGCGTTACATTATCCATGTTGGAGCTGTTTTAATTATGAAGGATATGCCCCCATCTCCAATTTAAACAAAGAAGGGTCGGGATGAAGGTCAGTCGTCCCTTCCAAAAAAAGGTTCTTCCAAACGGTCTCGTCTGACATGGGATGTTTCTATAGGATAATGACTCACTTCCTATGCATGCCTACCATTCTTCGCTCCCGACTTGCTCGTATCCCTAAGGAATTTGTTGTTGTTATGGTATCGAAAGAGGATTTATCCTTTGTCCAAAACCTTTTTTAGGCTGAGAAAATTGAGCTCCTCTCTGGGGTCGCCTTCAACATGTATTGAGCCTTTTCTCTATTCTCTCTAGTTGTTGCTGATAAAGGGGATGTATTAGCTGCTGGTAACCCCTCTAAGAGTAGGTGTACTTGGAAAGGGACATTCAAAGCTATGGAGCATAAGTTCCTAACTTTCTAAAAAGAGTTAGCTAACTTGTAGGAGAAAGTTAAGCTTGCCAACTTCTTATAAGAATAGTAAAATATCTATGATTCCTAGGGGTGTTCATGGATGTGAGTCGACCCATGAACCCGCTGACCCAAACCTAACCAACCCATAAATTACCCGAACCTATTTATTTACGGGTATACCCAACTCAACCCATAACAACCCGAATAGTTTTGATTCGGGTATCGGGTTTGAGTTTTGCAACCCGCGGACCCGTTGACCCAACCTATTGACGTGACTTTAGTAATTTCTTATTATTTTTATTATTATTTTAAATAAAAGTATAAAATTTATATCTTACTAATAACTATAATTTTTCAAAAAGTTTTATTCTCCACCAATAATACTACTAGACTAATGAGTTTAGGTAATTATAAGATTAAATATTATTTCCTATTTTCTTTTGTATCATTTCTAGCTTATGTGTTTTATGGAAATAACGCGTCTTGTTGAATTTTATACTATTATCAAGTGTTATGTCGTGTTGATGAATTTTATTAGATATTATTATATGATGTTTTTCATTGAATTTGAGTGTTATAAATGAGTATGGTTGTATTGAGTTGTGTTACATTTATTTTAAACCGACAAAAAGAATCATAAAAAAAATATTTTTTATTTGAAACACAACCCGCGAACCCAACCCAATCCAACCCATAAATGAACGGACCAGTTCGGGACGGTTTTGACAATGAAATTGCGGGTTGAACGAAGAACTCAACCCCTTAAAGTTTGAACGAGTTGGGTAACGGGTTAGTCTAAACCCGGTTCAACCCAACCCGTGTACACCTCTAATGGCTCCCCGACGACTTTGGCTACCCTGATCAATGAACTAGATTCCTCTTTCGATGCTGCTAAGATGAACTAAAGTGTAGAGGAGGATCAAAAGAAACTTTAGTAGGAGATCGAGGCTCATGCCGAGGCTCTGAAGGCTCTTGAGGGTGAAGTTGCTAGCCTAAGGGAGTAATTCCAAAATTGTCTTCACTTGTCTATACAAGGCGTGCTCGGGGTCCAAGATCAAGTCGTGGAATAGGCGGAGGGATTTTGTCTCGAGGTCACTATTCTCGTTGAGGCATTAGACCTCTTCAAGGCTTCTCCAGAAGGGGACTCTATAGGTAATATGGACACTTTAGTTCCAGGTGTTGCATCTTGATTTCTTCTTCTTTTGCTTTGTCTTGTTTTTATTTTTACTCTAATATTTATCGGGTTGTCGTGCCTTGTCTTTAACAATCAATATTTGTAAAAAAAAATTACCTCAATGAGTCATGGCAATATTTAACTATTTTAGATCCATTTTATTCTTGTTTTGTTGCATTTCTGGTTGGTTACAAGTTGTTGCGACATCTGTTTTTACTTGTCATCCCTGCAATGTAAAGTTTGTTTGCCCCGTGAGAAATCTAGATTTTGTTTTCTTGGAGGACAATGTAGATTTTTCTGGCTCAAGGGTGACATAGATTTGTCTGCATCAAGGGCATTGTGAGTTTTCCTCATTAGGTTGCGAGTCTGTGTCATGTAGTTGCATGGTCAACTTCTCTGGGTGTGAGAACCCTTAATGCTTTGTTTTCGTGAGTAGGATGTATTTAGTTGTAACTAGCGTCCACAAGTTGAGTGTGCATTTGTTTACTTTCCCCAAGGCGGACTTTGGAGCTGGCAAGACGTGGTTATCACTTGTATTATGCTCTACATCACAAAAGACTATTCCCCGGCCAAGGGTAGGATCCATGTCCCTGTCCCTACCCCGAGGTAGACTCAGTCTGAGGTGGATGTTTCTGGGCTCCACTGCCTAACGCCCTTGGATTGGCTAGATCTGAGGGGTGCACTAGGTACGTTGAGGAGAATGATCCTTAATCTTGGATTTTGTCTTTAAAGAAATACCCATGTCATCTTGCATGAAACACGCAAAATTCTTTGTGGTTGTAGCTTTTAACGAGTAATATATCAACTACATGAATCGTGCAACTACTTTAAAGAATATCTAACTACTAGGATGAGTTACAAGGATTCATTTTTTTCCCTTTATTGTTTGTCCCTTTGGTTAGTTGTGGCATCAACAGAGACGGACCATTCATCGGCCCCTTCACGAAATAGTCAATATCCTACAAAGTGTTTTATATTAACGATCGTAGATATTATGAGGCCTAAAAAGGTCTCTTTGAATGGCCTAGTGAGGCATCCTCTGAATTGTAGGGCAGAAGTTTCCTAGCTTCATTTGTCTTTAGAGTAGACGCATTTCTTAACCATTTGTAACGCGGTCAGTGGCATTTATACGGGAAATGTGAGACTATACTCCCTGGCACTTCTTAGATCTTGATTGTGTCGAGGTCTTTGTTGAAGAGAGGCGGAATTTCTTAATGAATCCTTTGCTAAACGTTCCTCGGTTTCTATGGATCATGCCTGGTTTCTTTATTTCCCCTGATTCCCCCTATCCGGTCAACAAAATCAAGCAATAGGCCAGATAGGAATGTCAAGCAAAAGTTTTTTCAATGGGAGTTAGGGATTTTTGAGCTCCTCACAAAGCAAGCTACATAATTACTAGCAAACTCAAGATCTTCGTTATCTTGTGTATACAACCTTGGCTGGTGAAGGCTTGATAATCTAATTGCCTCAGACTGGAATTTGTTGCTCGGAGTATGTCGCTTATGATGTATCTCATAAGAATTTGTGCCAATGGTGGTAGCCGTTGTGACCATCGGTAAGTCCGTATTCGTGGTCCGTGGGGCTTCCTTGTCCCTTCACGTCTTCATGCACCTGGATTTCCCATTATGGCGTCAAAATAGACGTACTGTAGGAAGAGGCGTTTTAGCCGATGAATCTCCACCAAATACGTGAGTTTTCTTAATCTCTGTTACGAAAATTAAGTATGAATGAGCAAACATACATTGCTAATATTCTACATCGCGAAGGTGTGCGGTATGATTTGTGGTGATAACTGCTTCAGATGTCAAAAATTCTATGTTTGGAATTCGGCTTTCTCAGTCGCGATCTAGTCATTTCGGTGCAATACAATCTACGTTCATCACTCAGAAGTCCTTTATCTCTTAGAGAGGATGTGTTTGCATAGATATACAGTAGGAGTTACTAAGGCAAAAATCGTGTCGATGATGAATAATTTACGAGAATTGCGTAGGAAGTTAATCAAGAACCTTTAACAATACACCGAAAGTAATTACCTCCTCCCTTAGACATCTCTGATACAGATCCGAATTTAGATCTAGTATGGTTTGCTCATTTCATCTCGTGGAGTTTCTGCAGGAATAAAAAATCTATAAATTCGAGCAATCGAAGTCGAAACAATATTGGATCGGATCGAACATGACAGGTCTTCGTGTTTGATTCTGAATTCTCTTGATTCGGTGATTTGATAAGGTTATGAACTGACGAATCAGAAATTGGACGTGAAATCGTGGAAAACGCAAGAATCAGAAGTTGATTCCCACAGACGGCTCCGTTGTTCCATATTGGAACCAGAAATAGTTGAAGTAGGTGATGAGGAATCCTAAATCGGTAAGGCTAATCTCCGAGGCGGCGGCGCATGTGGATCTGCATGGTTAGCACTCTAACGTCTAAGTCAATTCAAGATTCAAGATGATTGTAGTGAAAAGAGGGTATCAGAAAAATATATCTTACTTTTCGTGTGAACTGACTTTATATCTTGGATCAAGTGAAATGAAAATGAGATAAATTGAGCCTTAGTCGTTTGTAATCTTGGCCAGCACATAACAATTATAAAAAAGAAATAAAATAATATTATATGTAGAAATGTTTTTTAAGTGAAAAAGAAAAATAATAATTTATTATTATATGTATTATTATTTTATTTTGTTTGAATATATATATATATATATATATATATATATATATATATATATATATATATATATATATATATATATATATATATATATATATATATAGATATATTAATTTACATATGGAAAAATCTCATTTGGACACAAAAAATTTATGAAATTCAGAACCATTAGAAACATAACATCTTTATCTAAAATTAATAAAACTCATACAGAATCATGGAAACTAGGGCTACAAACATTTTTATAGAGATTCATTTTGTGAGGGTTAATTTTTTTATCTCAATTGTTTAGGGTGTGGTATTTCTTGATTAATAGCATGTTTCTCTTGATTAATTTTTATAAATTAATTGTTTGGCTAGCTTCTAGATCTTCTAACCATCAAAGTAATTAATTTGATTTTTGAGTTTTGAATGGAATTTGTTAGGAGTTTGAAAAGCTTAACTTCAAAATGGGAAACAATGATAATACTCAAAACTTCACTATTGGAGGTAATCATGTGTTTCACCCACAGATATATTGTTTATGTTTGATTCATACAGGTTTAATCAATATATAATTTATGAATTTCATTATTTCTTATAAAGATATTTATAATTTATAATTATTGATATGATTTTTGTGTTTGATTAAATCGTAAATATTTGTACTAAAAATGAAATTAATTTTTATTTTATTTTATTTTATTTTATTTTGTGGGAGGCAAAGTAGAGAAATCAAATGTAATATAGAATGATTAAAATTGTTTAGGGTTTAGGGTATTATTTGTAATATAAATTGATTATATATATATATATATATATATATATATATATATATATATATTTTTTTTTTTTTTTTTTTTTTTTTTTTTTTTTTGCGCAACAATGCATTAAAAATCATGTTGAGATCTTTTTGATTCTCAACTTCTTATTACTTCTTTTTCTATCAATTTTCTAACTTTTTATTTTGTTGATGAAGGTGGTTTTTCTGCGGAGGTATTTGTCAAAAACATAACTGAGGTTAACCCTAAAGCTATGCACAAATATAAACATACTTGCATGATTTTGATGAAAATTATTTATTATTAGATTAATAATTTAATTGAATATTATATATTTTTATTTTCATTTTAATAACAATAAATTTAAATTACTTGTAAGAAATGTTTTAATTTTATGTTTCTTTTGCACAGAATTTGAATGGAGTCAATCTAAATGACATATCTTTGAATGAAAATTCTAAACAAAGACCACCATCAAGGTATACTTAAATAATACTTTTATATATTTTTGTATTGAGTTTTTTTCACCCAATAAAAATATTGTAACTTAGATTTAAACTCAAATTTTATATAAAATATTATCACGGTTTAAAACTATTTAGATATGTCTAAAAAAATTATCCTTTACTAATATATCAATTTTATAATTTAAATTGATATTAGAAGAATAAATTTCAAATTTATGGAAAAAAATTCTATAAACATAAACAACTTTATTAGAATAGTATGAATATATATGATAAATATTACTGATTCTAAATATGTTTATTTTCTGGAAAAAAGTTATGTGTTTGATTTGTTCAGTTTTATTATATTTTTTATTTTTCGTTTTTTTTCCTTTTGTAAGCAAGTAACTTCATTAAAACGAGAATTAAGGGTTCTCGAACTTGATTACAAAAACGAGAGGAGACTCTCGACAAAAAAGATATTGAAAACCAATTGATCCTATGATAAATAAAACAATGGATTTTTATAAAAATCGTAAAAATTACAATTGATTTTAGCAATATCACTTATAAGAGACCACTTCCAAGTTAAAATCTTAATATTCCAAACTACATCAAGAACATTCCACCTTTTATTTTTCGTTTTAGTTATGCTTCAAATGGTTGGTGTTGATGTTAATCTATGATTTTGAGTCATTTTTTGATTTGTTGTTTGCTTTGAATGTCTTTTAATTTATCTATGTATATTTTTACTTTTTTTAATCATTTTTGTGTTTAAAATTATATGAAATTGTAATAAAGTGTGAATAATTGTGACAGAAATTTTGAGATGTCTAGTGAAGTAAAAGTGGAATTGACTACACCTACTGAGCCAGCCGCTTCAGAAAAGACAAGCACAATTATTTCAAGCTGGATGAAAAATAATTCAAGTAAGAGATTTTTTTATTATGATTGGGAACCTTATAATATAACTAAAATATTTGGACGTTTTAAAAACTAGACATAAAAAATATAGTTCATTTCAGTTAGTTGAATGGAGAACTCAAGTCACAGTAATTAGTTGAATGGAGAATTGACTAGTTCCTAGTTGATTTGATATTTACTATTTTGTTACAAGAAAAAAAATCACTCATTTCAATAAAAACAATTTTCACAAAACATAGATATAAAGAAAGATAACAAACATTATTATCATTGAATATAAACAAATATGTCATTGGTGCATATATATATATATATATATATATATATATATATATATATATATATATATATATATATATATAAGGTTATGCTAATGCACATCCATGTAGGTGTGTATTAGCAACATACACCTTAGTGTATTTTTGTGTGGGGCCCATCAATTTTGAGTGGGACCCACATTAAAAAGATGAAAAAAAATAGATGTAGTGTATTTTTGTATAGGGCCCACCAATTTTAGTTGTATGTTAGCATTTCCAATATATATATATTTCATTCTACTAGTTTCTAAATTTTATATAAATTATATATGAAGATGGCTCAGCAGCTCAAGTTGTCCAAAACATTACTTCAAGTGAAAAAACAAATTATATTGCTGGAGAAATGGAGGTTAGGCCTAAACTATACACAAATTTAATGCGCCTTAAAAAATCTTTAGTATAATGACTTAAAATTTCTTACAAAAAGATATAATGTTTTTTTTTTTGTTTTCTTTGTACAGAATTCAAAAGAAGTCAATTTAAATGAGTATGTACTCATTGAAGAAGAGAATAATTCAAAAGATATCAATCCAAACGAACATGACATTGCTGAAGAAAAAAATAATTCAAAAGAATTCAATCCAAATGTATATGACATTAATGACGAGGAGAATAATTCAAAAGAAGTCAATACACACGAGTATGACATGGCTGAAGAAAAGAAGAATTTAAAAGAAATCAATTCAAACAAATATGACATCGTTGAAGAAGAGAAGAATTTAAACAAAGTCAATCTAAATGAATATGACAACGATGAAGAAGAAAAGGCTCTAATAGAGTCTAAAAAACTTATAGGGTGTGATATCTACAAAGAATTTGAAGGAGTTAAATCTCTTGGGACTGTTACTACCTACATGCCTTCCCTCAAATTGTTTGAAGTATGATTTCTTTAACCTTGATAAATTACCATCATTTATAACTTTAAATCATATAATACTTAACTAATTACTCTAATATCTAATTGTTAATGAACTTGTTTATTAATATTAATTATTTTGTATATTTAGGTTATGTACAAAAATGATGACCGCATGGAATATTTGAGTCATAATGAAATTTTGAGTCATTTGGCAAAAAAAGATAAGATAAATGAGACTCGAGTAGTTGAACCACCAAGGTATAGTAAAATATATAATCAAATATTTATCTTGATATTGGATGCACACCAATTTATTTATAATTATATTTTTTAAATTTTTATCAATATCTATATTAATTTGTTATCGAAATGTGTATGAATGTAGTAATAGTTTTGAGAAGATAATTGAAATTGAAATGGAAGAAGCAACACTTGGAGAAGAAGTCACTTCAAAAAGGAAGATGGAAAATAGTTCAATAAAGGTGGAAAAAAGTTCAAACAAGAAGGGAAAAACTTCAAGTAAGATGAAACTTCTATTCATTGTGAATGTTAAAATATTTTATAGGACAAATAGGATCGTGAAATTGCATTTAAGAAACTTTTCATGATTTTGAAAATATACATTTTAAACAAAAAGAAATATTATGTGTCAAAATATATATATTCATTTGACCATTAGATTGGACGGGATTTATTTTTTTAACAATATATAGAGTATAATAACAATATGCACTATTATTGTAAAGACTCATTATAAACTTATATGATAACTTTGGCTTATTTTTTTATTTTATATCAATTGTGTAAATTCTCAAATTAATAAAAGGAAAATTTAATTGTACTAATTTTTATAATTGATTTTTTTATTGTTAAAGGTGGTCCTTCTTCAATAAAAACGATCCACATTGAACAAACAGAAGTAATGCCCCCACCAAAAGAGAGTGTTAAGAGCAAAAAGAATGAAAATTCAAAATCTGCTCGTAAATCTGTATGACATTGCATCCTCTTCATTTAAATTAGTATATTTTTATTTTCAGCTTTTGTTTAACATAAAACTAGCATGTTTTATATTTGAATTTTGATGAAAAGTGTCATATATATTTTGACAGACCAAAAAAGAATCAGAAACAAAGTGCAAACCATGGCATGCTAAACGAAAAAATGCGACTAAAGAAGAACCTTATGAGCCTTACCAATTCAGAGGACTCTATATCTGCAAAGAACATAATGGAATCAAATCTCTTGGAACTGTTACTGGCTACTGTCCTGAAAAGAACAAGCTCATAGTATGTTCTTCTTCAATTTTTAGCATATGAAACTATTATTTAAAATGTTGATTATAATCTTAAACATCATGGATACAAATATTGACATGCACAATACAAATACTACCATGTTTGGCATTGATAATAATTTAAAAAATAACATAATTTGGTATTATCATATGTGTCAGTGTCGGATAAAGTTAACTATGCAGTTATTTGACAATCATTTGGATGTAGATTCAATACAAAATTGATGATAGCATAGAGTATATGACTCAATTGGAAACTTTGCGTAGTATGGCAAAACGTGAGGATATTACGCCATCAACAAGTGCAAGGTATAATCATAATACATACATATGAGTTAATTATTACGACATATTAAAAGTTGATTTTTTTTATTAACTATGTATAATTGATGCAGTGGTTCAAGGAAGAAACCTGATAAAAAAAATAAAATGGATGACATTGGAAAAGCATCAACTTCAGGAACTAAAAAAAGAACTGCATCTGGTGGTAAGTCGAAACTTCTGAGTTTATAATTTATTTATTTACAGGATAGCATATGGTATAAATTTTCTAATAGACATTGTTTGATAATAGTTTTTGTTGTGTATATTTTAGGGCCAAAAGTGTGAAGAGAAATTTGCAACAGAGAAGAATCATTAGCTTTGAGAAAAGTAGCTGAATCTCAAAAACTATTTCATGACGTTTGCATAAAACTTATTGTGTTTCTGCATTTAACTTTGGTTTGTGTTACTTTCCTTTATTTTGGTACTTTTCTAAACTGATTATGCATGTGTGTTAAGTTAAACTTCTTGTTTGTTGATTCCTTTAAAATGGATGCATACAACTCAGATTGTTTTATATGCTTGTTTGTGATATTATCTAGCAGTTTCTTAATACACCAATATATGAATCAATCAAAATATATCTCATCCATACTAATAAGGATACATGAAGAAATTTAAATTACTAGCGAGGAAGATCATTTGTAAAACATCTTAAGAAATCTCTCTGTTTCATTATGTTCCTGGAGTATTGTGATTAATTCATTTCCTTTTCTCTCTGTTTCTTTAAAATATTGGAGACTTAGTAAAACATTTGGAGATGGTCGTGAGAAGTGGTTCTTCATATTTAATTGTAATATCCACTTTCTTTAACTATTAAAACATTTTCAAAACTAAAGCAAAAGTAGTATACAAAACATAACTAAATACATACAATCTTTGAGTATAATAGTAACATAACAACAACCAATTGGTATCTCACTAAAGTGGGGGCCTCTAAATAAATCAAATTGTACCATAATGTTGGCTCAAATATTATGTTTTTATCGAATTTTTTAATTTTGATTTTTTTTAATAATTTCTATTATAATTTTCGTATGTGTTCATCTACTTCTACTTACTTGACTCATATCCATATAATCTACTCTTTTTACAACAAAGTCTATAAGTCTTCTTACTACATGTTTAAACAAATTAAATTTATTTTTCAGCGTCTTTTCTATTTTAGGTGTTATCATAACACTTTCTCTAATTAATATTATCATTTATAATTTTATTTCGTTTAATCTTACCACACATTCAATACACCATCGTTATATTTTCTACATTTTCATAGACGAAATGCTTGTTTAAAATATTTAAAATCTTATTAGGCTTATAAAAACTTCATGATAGTTTTTTTTAAATGAGAGGTTTAACAACTCTTCAAATCGATTAAATTCTATCTAGTTCTCATTAGTCATTGTCAAAATAATATGCACCACTCAAATCCACTTGGATCTCATCCTATTTTAAAGCAAAAACTCCACTTTAACTGAGTGTTAGTGCATATTTGAGTTTTCTCAATATTCAAAATAAGGGACATCGATAGGAGTGGGGTGTTTTTTTTAGAAAAAAAAATATATTTAAAGGGAGTACAAGGGATATTTTAACCTATACTACAAAAGAAATCAAAATTCCTCAACAACCTATAAACTAATACTGAGGGTCCAGATAAAAAAAAGCATTTAAAGCGCTAAAACTCTACTGAATTAGAGCCAACCTAGTGAATCTGATTATGAGAGTAGGCAACCCCTAAAATAATGAAAACTTTTAATATGGAAGCACACTCAGCATAAGGAAATAGAGAGAAGAAAACACAATCGAAACCAAAAAAGAATAGAGTGGGGCGACTAGGAATTCCCACCAAGCAGTTTCATACTCTGAAAAAACACAAAAACCAACAAATCCCAACACATAGCCACAAAGAAAATGGTTCTTGTACTGATATAATTCTGTTGGACCCTAAGAAAGAACACCTAAAGAAGGGTTAGCATCAGAAAAAGGCCTAACACACGAAGAAGTGGATCACCTACATAAAGGACTAGCACCTGGTAGCCCATAAGTGGCTACCCAAAGAAAGGGCTAGAACTTATAGCCCAAAAGAGGCGCCCACAGATGTTGCACCTAAAAGCCTAACAGCCCATATGGTTAGCACCTAGTAGCCTAGAAATGGCAGCCCATCTAAAGGTTAGCACCTGTAGCCCAAAAGAGGTCGCCCACAAAGCCAACACCTATAGCCCAAAAGAGGCTACACATATGGCTAGCACCTGGTAGCCCCAAATTGGTCACCCACAGGGCAAACACCTTTAGCCTAACGAGAAGATAAGCCACCTTATTAGGCTTGTGTTAACATACCTAAACTAAAGACTCGTTCAATGAAGGAAATCATCTCCTCCGTGATTCAAGGAAGAACAAGTCTTCCCTTGACTGTTTCCTTAGTAGTGGAGCTAGGGAAATATTGTCCACTAACTTTGTAACACATGCCCAAGTGTCATTATAAATACCACAACTTTATGGTTGAAAAGGGACAACTTATAACATATACAAAATAGCTAGAGAATACAGATATTCTCACCTCACGTGAGCTTGTTTTCCCATAGCCAAAAAAACACCATTGAACAGGGTTTCTCACCATCGTGAGTAAGCTAAACTACACAAATCTCTAAGGCATCTGGCCATTCCTACAACCATATGGGTGCCACGCATTTTGTACTTTTTGACAAGTAAATAAACGTCCATTATGGGCCCCGGTAAAATCAATATGGGCCTCAAGTTTAGCCTACACTAAGTTACCACCGACGACCATAGCGATTACGTTACTGTTAGCGGCAATGATGGTGAAGATGATAATGGAAGACCTTATGCTACCAAGGCAGATACCAAACACGGAAGCGTGATTTTTCATCGTTGAGTCGCCACATGTTGTATGTGTTTCTGCTCAAAGTTTTGTATCTTGTTTCTAATTATTTATTATTATAAGAAATAATTTAATGGAAAAAGTTTTGATGCGTTCTGATGTATTCACAATATTTAATTTCCTTCCACAAATTATGCACATGTTGTTGAAAGTGTTTTTGGTGGGTATTTGTTTTATCGTCTCCACGGGGATTGAAGTGATATTACCACCGTTCTACATTTTATAAAGTCTTAAGTGAGGATTTCAAGATGGTTTTGTTTGGTAACATTAACATTCACAAGTTTGTAGCAATGAGTAAAAGTTTAGAAAGATTTTTTATTTTAAAACACATATCAAGATTAGATTTTATCAACCTATTTTACAAGTAGTCGATTAATCAAGCATGTGAACTTCATTTATAACCAACATAATCATGTATTGCTCATCTATACCACTTATGTCTAAGAAGGTATTGCGACTTTTATCGTATTGTTTAATCGACGATGTCTCAACCTATTAAACAATATAAATAACATTTATGAACCATTACAAAGTGTATATCAAATTCCATTTCCATGTCTATATTTGGTCTTTGATAGATGATAAACTTAGATCAAGACATAAAAGATGTATCTCACAATCATTTAAACCATAAATATTCAATAAAAGTAAAGGTTATCATCTATATTTATTATCAAGTTGTTCACATACAAAATATAAAAAGAAATACATATAAGTTAAGAGTTTATTACATCTAATCTTGATACAAAGGGGTTTAGCTACCCATCAACATGGTAGCTTCTTCAACAAGTAGCAAGAGGAGATTCATAAACATCAACGTCAAAAAACTCGAAGATTGATGCTTCGAAATCTTGATTCTAAGTTCTTGATGATTTTTTTATCACAAAATGCCTTTGGAATGATGTAAAAGTGAAGAATGATCCAAAATATTTAAAACAATCTATTTATAGCATGGCTAAAAAAACCTGATCGCGTTGAGCCCCATCAGAGCTCGCTGAGCATGAACAGCAAAACAAACTTAATCTGCCTTAAACCGTTCTCCCAGCGAGCTCCCAAAGTGAATATCCCAAAAACATTCGGCTACTCATTCTCCTAGTGCGCTTTGACAGCGCTGTGCCTGATCTAGAGCATTTGGAATCTTAGAAAATGCCACAATATGCCATGCTTTGAGCCTTTAAACTTCCTATGCATCCAATAGGCTTTGAAACCTACAATTTTGCACGAAAATTATCAAACAAAAGCTATTTATGTAATAATGTTAAATAGCACTTATTTACACTAAAATTAAGGAAAACTCAAGACATTCCAATGAGATCAATTAAAGGGCCATAAAACACTTGGGATTATTTACACAAATTGGCCCTTAACAACTCTCGCCAACTTAGAACTTTGTTTGTCCCAAACAAAAGTCTTTCAAACCAAAGGAACAAACAACCTCCAAGAAATCGGGATCAACAAGTTTTTAAGAAGCAAACAATTTCATGGTTCAAATTCAAAAAGCACAAACAAGGTAAAGCTTACCACTATCTAAAACAAACCATGCTTATGAAACAAATGCCAAGTGCACACTTCATATCAAAACTTCTAAAGCAATGCAAATTCAAACATGAATCACACCTAAACACACATTCATCAGTGGATGCGAAACAAACATGAGGGATTTTTACTCTCATCCAACAATCCTGCTAATACCCTGATCAAATTATGCATTCATCAACAAATTATATCCAAAGCACAAAAGCATGAATCACTAAGGACTTTCAAGGGCTGTAACTTGGCTTAGGTAACAAGGAAGGGTCATTTCTCAAGTTAGTGAAAGGAAATTGTCTAATCTTATGAGAGCATTCACAGCCATATTCTTACACAATCACATTGTCTTTACCCTTTTTTTCTTTGATTATGGTTACAACCTTGAGCTCACTTGTTGGCATAGAATTCTTGTCATTTTCTTTGTTTTCAGAGCTCTTATTTGCATTGACTCTTTTCTTTTCACAACATTTTTTTCATTTTCAACCACTTTCTTTTTCACAAATTATCAACTAACCTCTTTCTCCCCAACTTTGAACACAACCCAAGAATGCTCCCCTACTTTCTAAGGCAAGGAAAAAAATTGCAACCACAACTTATGGTTGAGGGTTCAAGTATTTTTCAACAAAATTTTTTTTCAAGATCCATTTCACAACTCAATGATGAACTTATTTTTCCTATACAATCTTTAACAATTCAATCATGAAAATGGATCTTGACACAAAATCTCAAAGGGGTTAAACAAATTCTCACTCACTCACAAGGTAGGTTGATGATTTTTCTAGGCCAAGTGGTTATGCTCAAAATAAAATAAAAAAATCCTTAATCACTTTCATTCTCTTAATCAAATCAACACAAATACATGATTAAACATAATAAGATCGAGTTAAAACAAGAAATGTTGGTTTCCTGCATTTAGTGCACAATGGAAAGCTCCCTCACACTTGTTTAGGATCTAAAGCGATTCATTTATGAGCATGCATTGCAAAAGAATTCATGGTATGATGTTTGCACAAATTATAAGTTTCAAGTTCATGCTAAGTTTAGAAAGCAAATAAGCATGTACCTTATATTTGTTACTTCTTTTAAGCTCTTATCATTACCACTCAATTGCATTGTTGATCCATCAACTTGGAATTATCACTTGGTTCCTTAAAGTTTTTAAACTTAGGAACAAACACAAAAAAAATTCAATTATGCAAAAATTAAATTAACAACTTAATATATTAATTAAAAACCACCAAAATATGGTGTATCCAAAATTCGAGGCGACATGTAATGCCCCTTAGATGTTCCAAATCGTCATCCTTATAAAGGATGGTACAACGCATATCCAAACAACAAAAAACAACATAAAAGTTACTTCCACAATATAAAAATACTACTCAACAACATCAAAATACTACTCAAAATAAACAGCAAATACTAAAAACAACAAACACTAAAAACCATTATCAAACCCCTCAATCATCATCATTATCACTCGCCCCCTCCAAACCAACGGTCTCTCCACTATCATCACCATCATCAGCGCCAGCATGTCCAGCTTTAGCTCTAGCTGCCCGTGCAAAATGTAATGACATGTCCTCAGGCCAATCATAAAAGTATTAAATTCAACTATAGTAGGTAACGGGTAATCAACATAAGGCTCGCGTGCAACTTCAAGGTGCACATAGAATCATGCATGAAAGAGAAGGCTATCTGCTGCACCTGTAACATATCCCAAATGTACATACAAGCAAGTCTTTCATCATACTACTACTTCTGTTGCACAGGAGGAGATGGTGGTTGCGCTTCATCTGTAGGAATCGGCTCTCTAGGCCTACAACGCCTCTGAATATAGTGATCCTACACAACTCCCTCAATGGTTCCATGAACCACCGAAGGAATTGCGACACCAACACACCTGCATAAACCCGTAATAAGCCCTGGAAAGGCTAAGGTAGTTGGAGTTCTGATACCCAATTTGTGGCCACTCGAAGCGATCATCCTCATCTCATTCGAAATAATCCTAGCAACATCCACATGCCTCACATCTAGAATGTAGTACAACAAACAAGCAATATCTATAGGAATTGAAGACGTATGACTCTTGGGCTTAATGTTATGAAGGAGAAAGTTCATGATTACCTAGGTATTCACATTCATATCCTTCCTAAGAAACTTGACCGAAAACCCTGAAGTATTAACAACATAAGACCTTCCAAGAAAAACCAAGGCCTCCTTAACCGACTATAAGTTCCAATGAGCCCTGCGCACCCTCTTAAAGTAGGCACACTCATCATCCTACTCTAAACTAAGAGGGTTGTCTAAATACTCATTAATTGCATTCCTTGTGAAGGAAACTTCTCTTCCCCTCACAAAGGTAGTGAAAGGATGTCGCACACCTTCAACCGGGACCACATTAGCGTAGAATTCCCTTACTATCTCATAGTTTAACGCTTTGGGATGGGCTAAGAGCTTCTTCCATCTCTTTCCTTCTATCAAAGCAAGGCACCCACGATAATTCCCTTGAGGGTTAATGTCGAACGACCTCTCAGCCGAAATGTATCTAGTGGCCAACTCAGTGTATCGTGCTTCTTCTTCATCTTCTAAGAATCTGGTCCGGTTGAATGCAGCAGTGGATGGTTGGGATGAAGAGCCAACAATAGTTCATTCCCTCTTTGAAAGAGATCTCGGAACCATCTGCAAAACAACCAGAAAAACCCAGCACACAACAACACACATAAGCATAACATTTCAAAATAACTCTTTGCACTCTCATACAACCTCCCAACATGCATTAGAACACTTAACTGATAGAAAAAAATTCAGAAAGCTACAGGGCACGCTGATCCCCATCAGAGCGCGCTAAGTGTGCCCTCGAACATGCAGAAAAAATGCCTTTTCTGCAGTGGTTCTTTGCTGCACAAAACATCAATACACACAACCCCTAGCAATCTATCAACCTTCTGTAACACAATCCTACTTATCACAGCCAATTTTCACAGACTTTACAAGTTCCTAACCTAGGGTTTAAGAATAAAATCCTAAGAAACTAACATATAATAGATTAAACTTAAACTAGCAACCTAATGACAATTAAAATTAAAATACAATCTGACATACCTTGCTTTTTTGAAGGAAGAGTAGAGAGTAGAGAATCACAATGTGTATGGGTGAGCAAGAGTGAAAACAAGTGAGACTAGGGTTTGACAATGAGAAGAATGGGAGAAAATTGGGAGAAATGAGAGTGACCAAGGGTTTTGATTCTGAAACTGCGCTCCAGGTCGCGCTTTGAAGTATTATGATGGGCCTGGGTCAATTTGGCCCACCAAATCAAAGTAATTTTTTCACATTTTCAGAAGCACGCTCAACGCCCTACTGTCTGCACTTAGCGGTATCAGAGAAACTTGGTTTCTCACCCTTGGCACCAAAATGCTCCTGGCCCGATTAAATCCCAAAACAGCTATTCTATCAACACAGAAACATAAAATAATTAAAAAATACTTACAATGTTGGGGTACCTCCCAACAAGCTCTAGTTTAACGTCAATTATCTCGACGGTTCGGTGGTAAATTTACGGATCCCCAATGTCGCACCTCGAAAAAAATGCTTCATCGAAGACACGACCCTTTGCGCGAAAGGCGCGGAACGGTTCGATAGAGTCGCCACCGAACTTTATTTATCCCAAAAGAGGGAAAGGAAAATATCGAGAAAACCTTTAAGGAGGGATAAGAACATGGTCGTTGCAACCACATTCTGGGTTCGGGAGTCGGTTACGTGAAGGGAAGGTACGCGCACCCCCTCACGTCCGTTGTACTCAACGGGAACCTCTTGATTCGAATCACGATACTCGTTAGCTAAATTTGTTTGTTTTCTTCTCAAAAATAAATGAGGAAAGGTAAGATAAAAGGGAAGGATTCTAAGAGGGAAATGGGTGGTTAAAGGATAGGGTGCTCGGCAAGATCATCACAATCTTGTGCCTACGTATGCTCATTCGGACGAGAATGAGTAATCAGAGCAATTGTAGTTCGACTACGGGTTTGACGAAAAAAGATGGTAGTGTGAAAACGGGGAAAAAAGAAAAAGTGTGCTCGCCAAGATCATCGCAATCTTGTGCCTACGTATCTTTACTCGGACAAGAATAAAGAATCAGAGCAGTCGTAGTTCGTGGTACGCCCACGAAAAGAGAGTTGGGTTGGTTTAGATGATGATTACTTGAACTTAAGAAAGGTTCCTCGGGACCAAGTAATTGGGAGAGTGAGTCAAAGATTTGGCTCTCTCTCTTTTTCATCTAAGGTGGTTGAATTTGAAAAGGTTTGATGGTTTGAAAAGTGTTTGAAGGTTGGACGAATGGTTATCGAGTTGGGTGCGGTTTAGAGGCGTCAATTGCTCGCACACGAGTAAGATTACTTGCACCCAAACAACCGAAGGGAGATCAAAGATTCGAACCCCCATTTTTCACCTTGAAAAGTGTTTCGATAGTTGTTAATCGTTTTGAAGTTTATTTGTGAAAATCCACTTGACGTTGGATCAAGGGTTTATTTGTAGGCGAAAAGGTTAGTTTGAAAAAGAGTTAGTTAGAGGTTTATTGAAAATGGCTCGACGACGAATCGAGGGTTTGGTTGAAAAGAGGTTTGTTTGAAAATGGCGCGACGATGAATCAAGAGTTTATTTGAAAAGAGGTTGTTTTGAAAATGGCTCGACGACGAATCGAGAGATAGTTTGAAAATGGGCTCGATGACGAATCAAGAATTAGTTTGAAAATGGGTTGCCTATGCTAGTCCCTAGGGGTGCTCCTAGTAAACAAACCACAATCAAAGAAACAAAGAATGCATACATCGGAATGGAGAGCGGGGTACATGTAAATTACAAGGGATGACATGAAATAAAGTGTCTCATTTTAAGGTAGCCCAAGAGAAAGTCGTGTGTGTGCAAGGTGTCCTAAACTAAGCCTAGAGAAAAAGTCGGATGAAAGCTCCAAGCAAAGGATAGTAACCAACAGTCCATCAATTAGTTTTTTAGGGTTTCGATAATTGTTAGTGTGTTTTGATTAAGATATGAACAAAGAAAATGATTAGGTGAACAAGTATGAATATGATATGAACAATGATAATAAGATAATATGAACAATAATATAATCAAGATAATATGAACAAGATATAATATTGACATAAAAGTAAATCAAGATAATATTGACGCAAATGTAAAGTTAGTGGTTAATCGGATGATTCGGGTCCAATGTAGCGCTAAGCCATCGTAGCACAATCTATGACGAAGATGATACTATAGGAGGATGCGCACTTTAATCTTTGTGCTAAATCACGATGGAGAAATGATATTGAGGATCATTTTCCAATTGAATCGTGCCACACGAAAAGAAAAGGTGAAGATCTCGTCTTAATCACACACTTTCGTCGATTAATCGAAGGTAACCTATCACGATCCCAAAGTACAGAAAGAAATCTCGATGATCACTCACTACAGATTTGAAATAATGAAGGTTAATCACTTCAACAATCAACATTCGCGAATAGAAAGACTTCATCGATCGAAAATGAGAAAATAGAAGAAGATAATAGAAAATGAAATGGAGATAGAAAATAAATCGAAGTGGTCTCGTCTTAATCAAGATTTAATCGAGAAATCGATAATCTATGATATTTGACTTCTAAGAAGCCTGATGGTCCTTGTACTAAGCCCAAGAGGAGGTTGGGGGTGCTTTTAGGAAGCCTGTGGGTCCAAGCCAAAGAAAAGTTCAATAAAGGTTTTACCGCGAATTAGTCCTTTCTTTGATGAACAGTTCTAAGGTTTGAAGAAATTCAAAAGAGGTTTCACCAGGAATTAATCCTCTCTGGGGAAATGAAATTCTTGTACAAATATATTTCTAAGTTTGACAGTCTTGAGAAAAGTTTCACCGGGAATAATGCCTTTCTCTGTTCCATATTGTATAAGCTCAAGAGGAGGCAAGACTGTACAGGGAATTTCCTATGAGGGAACTAGTTTTGACTATGTTGAAAGTAACCTCTGGTTTAACCTAAATATAGACCTAACTGCTGGGGAAACTCTAAGCAAGATATGCACAAGTATATACAGACAATTATATTGACAGATATATAAACAAATATGCATTGAAAAAGATGTGGGGACTTACCTTCTGAGAAGAAGCCCAAGCATAATGTGATCTGTTGTATTTACTACAATTGTATTCCTTCTTTCAGGGTTTCCAGAAATTGAAGAAATTTTTGAAAGAAACAACATTGACTTTGAATTTGAATTAAAAGAAAGTTGTAAAAAAAGGATTTGTTTGGGGCTTATAGCTCAAGGAGAGACCCAGATGACTTATTTGATAACATTGATCGCACTGCGATACCGACAGATGTTGTGGGACTTATACTATAGCAGAGGCCCAAAATTGTGTTTGTACAAAAAGGAGTTGGGTCTTACACTCTATTAGAGGCCTAAAGGTATTTGTAAAGAAAGAAAATAGGGCTTATACTCGAGGAGAGGCCCAGACGATTTATTTTGAAAAGGCGAGGATCGCGCCGTGATTTTCAAAACCACATAGGGACTTATACAAAGACTGAGGCCCAAAATTATTTGTGTACAAAAGGGATGGGTCTTACACTCTATTAGAGGCCCAAAAGTATTATTTTTATACAAGAGATGGGGCTTACAGCTCAAGGAGAGGCCCAGATGAAAAACAGCGATCACATCGTTATTTTGAAAATCGTATCGGGACTTATACAATGACTGAGGCCCAAAAATGGTTTATTTACAAAGGAAATGGGTCTTACACTCTATTAGAGGCCCAAAAGTGTTTCAAATGAAGTTTGAAAAAATTAAAATCAAGGGAAAACCCTAATTTTCATTCAAATATAATTTTTCAAAGAAAATTAAATAATAAATGATATAAAATATCAAAAATATTCAAAAACAAGTTGTGAACTTTGAAAAATGTTTTGAAAAATCATGTTTAATCACATGAAAGCTTGGAATCCAATTGAATTTGAAAATTCAAGGTGGAAATCTCATTTTTAAAATGTTTGAAAATAAATAAAAATGAAATAAATTACAAAAATTCAAACTATATTAAATAAATAATATAAATTCGATTTTTTTGTAGAATAAAAATTTTCAACATTTTTTTGAATTTTGAAAAAAATAATTAATCAAAAATAATTAAAATTGAAAGAGAAATTAATTTTGAGATTAATTAAGAAAATCATGAAAAATAAGAAAAATAGCAAAAAAGAGAGGGAACCAAAAATGGTCTGGGTGGGTGTTGAACTCACGCCCTCTAACCAAATACACATGCGCTGCTACCACTGGGGTGGTGATACATCCATTGTATCACCCCCATCCATAAATTGATAAGGCTAGAATGCCTTCTGGCCAGGCCAAGCAACAAGGACGTCATGGCTGGCTTGCCCAAGTTTTCAAGTTTTTGTTCAAATGCAAGAAGGATCATATCTCCCTCATTTCTCCATGAAATTGGATGAATTTTAGATGGATCCTGCCTAGAATTTCATGAGGAATCCAATGGTGGTTTCATAATTTTCTAAAGATGCCTACATTTTAAAACCCGATAGTGGTTTCAAACTAGGCCAAAATTTACAAGTTCTATGCTACCTCTCCATACAAGCAATAATAGCATGGTAAATTGGTTCAAACACAACACATATGATATATATGGCATGTTCATGATCAATGGACATCAAAGCAATGCATATTTTAAAGAGTTCAAGTTGTTATGCACTTACCTCTTGAAGCTCCTTGTGTTATCTTGAAAAATGCTTGTGCCATAAGTAATCTAATGCCTTAGACACTCTTGATTGATCCCTTAGAATATTTTAGGATGATCAAAACCAGCTAGAAACCTCAGGAACAAGAACTGGCTCTTTCTTGCAAATGTGGCAAAAGTGACCAAAATAGTAACTCACTCCAATGGTGTTACAGTTAAGGGAAATTTGTTGGGACAGTTTAAGGATGATATTTGGAGAGTATTTGAATGGTTGTTTGGTTTTGAAAGTGATAGGATCAAGACATGGCTTGAAAAATGCAGAAAAGTCAAAATTTGAGGTTTTGGAGGTTGACTTTCTGATTTTGGTGTTGTACGATGAGGATAAAGGTTTGAACACCTCCAATAGATGGTTTGTAATGTGTTTGGGTAGTTAATTGAGTGGTTTTTTCTCTGGTTTCAAGAATCCCCAAACTGCTCTCTTGTGACTTGAAATTGAAGTAAGAGAGGGAGAGGGAGAAAACAAGGCTTTGGTATTATTTTGGTGTTGTTTGAAACATCAGAAATGACCTCTATTTATAATAGAGGAAGTTTGTTTTTGGAGGAATAGTGAATGAGAACTGGTTCACTCTATTATCCAATGGATATACCCATGTATCACTTTCTTAAATGCCAAGGTACCAAGTCTTCTCTTAGCCATTGACTTGAGCTGATCTTTGTAGCTATAGGTCTTCTGAATTTTGAGTCAATCTTGACTCAATTGGACTGATATGGCTTGGTTCATGACAGTTCTATGTTCCATATCAATGCCAAATGATAAAGTTGGAGTTATGGATTTGAAACTTGAATGATCACATGCCAAAGGATTAAATTCTTGACTCAATGGTCCAAGTTTGAAAATATCAAGTGATTCATCAAGATTCCCTCTGATCTTGGAAGAGGACAAAGCTTGTAAGATGACAAAATTTGAAATGGAAATCGTGTGGTACAAGAAATGCACCAAATCTGCCTTGAAAACCAGTTTGAGCAAGGCAGGTTGTGAGGTTCATAACTCCTTGCTCAAGTTGAATTAATGGGAGTGCTTGTACTCTTTGGAAAGCTTGTATGTCCTAATTTAACTTTGATGTCCAACTTTGGTCTTGGATCATCTTAGATCGTAATGAAAAATGGCCTCAAAGTTGGTGAAAGAGTGAAACATATTCTGATTTGAAAATTTCACTAAGTGTTGGAAAAGTGGTCATTTTCATGTTTTTGTGATTTTGATCAATCCATAACTCAAAATCCATGAGGATTTGGAATCTGATGTAGCTAACAATCTTGAATTATGTAATGAGAGCTTTCATTTGAGCTTTATATGGAAGAAAAAGGTTGCTTGGATCACAAGTTATGGCCTTGCAAAGTTGGGTATAAATTACTTTTTTCCATAACCTAGTGAAATTTCAAGTTTCTTATGGTTGCCCTTTTTGCAAGTAACCCCGCTTTTCTTGATTTTTCTTGATGGATGATGATCCAAACCATAAATTAACATTGTTTTTTACTCAAGGAAGCCTTGTTTGTCAAGAAATTCAAAAAGTCAAACTTGGTTTTTTGGCATAGTTGACTTTTTGTCAGATGAATTTCAAACTTTGTGATCCTCTATGAAATCAACTCCTTGACCTAATTCAAACCTAATGGATGGATTCCATAGGTGTTATAGAGTGTCTTGAATCATGTCCCAAGATTTGGGATCATGTCTTGGTCAAAAGTCAAAGGTACAATTGACTTTTCATCAAGAAACCCTAATTGGTCCAGATGTATTTGAATCCTTGCACTACTTATGAATCAAGTTCTTTGGATCAATCCAATACTGTAAATGGATCAATATGATGTATTTGAGGTCTTCAAAACACTTCTTGAGGTCTTGGCTCATGCATTGCTCCAAAAGTCAACTTAGGGGTGAATTAGGTCAAGAAACCCTAATTCCTGATTTTTGATAAATGCATCCCCTGAAGCTCTTTTGAACTTGTGATTGGGTCCATGAGGTCCCTTTAAGCTTATTGGATCATGTTGTGAAGCATTGGCTCATGCCCAGATGACAATTTCTCTCTGGAGGCCTTGGTCGACCAAAACCCTAATTTGGTGACACTGATGATCTTGAGGCTTGATCCACTTAAAATAATGCACTCTTGTGCTTGATTCTTGATATGAGAGACCTATTGATCTTTCATGGAGGTTTGAGAGACTTGACAAGTTGAGGATCATGTCCATTCTTGATTGATCCTTTGTCTGAGTACTCTAAGAGGGCTCAAAACCCTATTTCTTGATTGTATTGAATGCTCAATCAATCTTTGAGAGAATTGAGGAGGCATGAAGGTACATCCATATTGTGAAGATGGTTTGCACAATGATGGGAAATCTTGTGGTTAAAATTTGGGGTATAACAACTGCTCGGCTCATAATCAATGCTGAAAAGCCCCCACAAACAGTTATTAATTTGGATGAGATACTTTGAGGGTTTCCTCATTGAATAGAGCCAGATACTCACATAGTGATTCTGCCTACTTCTGTCGAACACTGAACAATGCAGTCGTGGACACCTTCCGGCGTTTGCTTGCTGAAAAGTGTTGCACTAACTTCTTAGTTAGGTCTTGATAGCTTATGATAGAGAGCCGAGGAAGGCTCATGTACCATCTTAAAGCTACGTCCTTAAAGGTCCCGGCCATAAGTTTGTACTTTAGTGAGTCTGAAGGGGCAACTATTGCCATCTGATTGTTGATAGCAATGACATGCTCATGTGGATCTGTCTTCCCATCATAAGAGGTTAATGATGGTGCTTTGAAGTTTTCTGGTACGTGGTCGTCCCAAATCTCTTGAGAGAGAGGTTGAGGTTCGAGAACCTCCTCTTCACTATCACCGTCAGCTTGACTTTGCTGTTGTAGCACTTGTATATTGTCTTGCAGCATTTCATTCTGTTGTCTCATGGTCTCCATTATAGCTAGTAGTTGAGCCATGTCTGGAGGATCTCCATCAGAAGACATGTCGTCAATGTGAGGTGTGGCCTGGGAAAGTTTTACCTAGGCCCCATGGTGGGCGCCAAATGTTCTAGCCAAAAATGGTTAGACCACCAAAGGTGCTAGTTCTCCTTATTCTGGATAAGGAGAGCTACGTTGTCTATACTATAGAGTATGTTTGGGGATTTGAGAGCTATACAGGTGTTGTATATTGTCCCAAGATGGATATGTCTTTCTTAACCCTCATGTGGGAGCCCCTTTTATAGCCTTCTTTTACCTTAATTTAAGTCAGGTCATTAAGAGAAGCCTCTTGGCCTTCAGACGTTGCATGGCCATCATTGTTGTAACTCTTCTTCATGAATGCACGCTTTGAAGACAGGATAACGCCTGCATTGATGCACCACCGCCGTTACAACTGTTAGAGTGACGCAGGTTGAGCTCATGACCGGTATCGGTGTCGGGTTGGTGGGGTATGGTACCCGGCCTTGTAAGAACTTGGCTGATGGGAGTCGGGATCCCTGACCGGGTCCTGTTGTGTATGATGCTTGTCTAGATCTTTACATTGTACAATCTTTCCTACAACCACAGTCCGGTCTGTGCTTACCTTTATCCGACTACTCAACTCGGCATCAAATATATTTGGCATGTACAGGTACTACCTATACCAACAAGATGCGTCTTCTTTTCGGTATCCTAACTAATAAGAACTACATATTTAAGCGTGCTTAACTTGGAGTAGTATTGGGATGGGTGACCTTCTGGGAAGTTTCCCGGAAAGTGTGAGTGAGAAAAAAACATGCCGAAAAGACTCGTTTTTGTTTGTGGGGTCAGTCGGTAATCCTGAAAGCATTCTGGGGTGTTACAACATTATCTGACAACAGCATCATTTTGTTGAAAGTGTTTTCGATGGGTATTTGTTTTATTGTCTCCACAGGGATTCAAGTGATATTACCGCCGTTCTACAGTTTATAAAGTCTTAAGTGAGGGTTTCAAGGTGGTTTTGTTTGGTAACATTAACATTCACAAGTTTGTAGAAATGAGTAAAAGTTTAGAAAGATTTGTTGTTTTAAAAGACAAATGGAGACTAGATTTCATCAACCTATTTTACATGTATTCGATTAATCAAGCATGTGAACATCATTTCATCAACATAATCATGTATCACTCATTTATATCTCTTATGTCTAAGACGGTATTGTGACTTTTACCGTATTGTTTAATCGACGATGTCTCAACCTATTAAACAATACAAATAACATTTATGAACCGATACAAAGTGAATATCAAATTTCATTTCTATGTCTAGATTTGGTCTTTGATAGATGATAAACTTAGATCAAGACATAAAAGATGTATCTCACAATCATTTAAACCATAAATATTCAATAAAAGCAAAGGTTATCATCTATATTGATTGTAAAGTTGTACACATACAAAAGATCAAAAGAAATACATATCAGTTAAGAGTTGATTACATCTAACCTTGGTACAAAGGGGTTTAGCTATCCATCACCATGGTAGCTTCTTCAACAAGTAACAAGAGGAGATTCACAAGCATCAATGTCAAAAAAATCGAAGATTGATGCTTTAAAATCTTGATTCTGAGTTCTTGATGATTTTTTTAATCACGAAATGCCTTTGGAATGATGTAAAAGTGAAGAATGATCCAAAATATCTAAAACAATCAATTTATAGCATCGTCCAAAAAAACATGATCGCGTTGAGCCCCCTCAAAGCTCGGTGAGCGCGATCAGCAAAACAAACTTAAGCCACCTTGAGGACCCATACATCTATTACCTAAAGGTTTTAGGTGAATATGTGGTGTCTCTCTCACTTGTTTGGGTGAGTCATTGACCTTTAGGTGAGTGTTTGACCTAATATGAATGTTTCCCCTCATGATTACCCATCAGTGGTATCAGAGCCCGATTCGAGTAAGGAGAGTGATTTAGAGCGTTACAGCGCCCTGTCGAATGTCCAAGTCAGCGGTGATTCTTAAGCAGCTGCCTTAGTTTGAATTTTTTACCCAAATAACCCAGTTTTTCAAAAAAATTCCCAAAATACCCCAGTTTTCAAAATTATTCCCAAAATACCCCAGTTAGGGTTTGGGATTACACAAGGGCGCCATACCAATTGGCGACCCTTCTTTAAGGGCATAAGGTTGTCGCCAATTGAATTAGAGACACTTCTCGAAGTCTCCAATTGAATTGGCGACCTAGTTCAAGTTATATAACCCTGTCGCCAATTGATGTGGAGACAGGGTGTACTTTGTAATTTTTTTGGCACAATGAAATATAATTATCATTAATTTAATAAAATATTACATTAATTAATGTTAATAACCGGGTGCATCCAACCGGCCACCGGTTCCACATCCCCTAGGCACCCTCACTCGTTGCACTCGTCCCCCTTGTTGTTGATTCACGCCAGGTGTTTGAGGAGTTGAAGTCTCAGGAACATTCCCAGATGGTTCCCTAAGGATTTCTTGCATTTCCATGAAGTCTTGGGGGCTGAAACTGAGCGTGCGTCCCATGCCAAAGTAGTTTGGATGTGATAAAGGGGTGATTGGTGTGCGGCCTGGACGATTGAAGTGGGACATTGGTGTGAAAGATTCGTTGGCGAAAGGTTGAAATGGTAGTGGTGTTTGAAAGCCATAAAGTTGTTGAGATGGTTGATTTTGTTGGCCAGTGTATGATGTTTGGACGTTATGGCTATGGAAAGATGTTTGCCCAATTTGGCTATAGTATGATGTACTCTCATTTTGGCTGTATCTTGGAGCTGTGTTGGGGGCATAGCCATATTGGGTTTCTTGATAGCAATTATTTTGTTGAAGATGGTATGGGGGATGCTCTTGGTAATGTGGTTGGGTGTTTGGTAGGGGGTTGTGAGTAACATGGCCTTCCGGGTGGGTTAGACGTTGAGGTTTCTTATGTGTAGGTGGTCTGGCGTGGGTCGTATAAATACCTGTCTTCGGAGAAAAACCCAGTTGCAACCGATTTGTACCAAGCCATATAATTATTTGTTTGTATAGATGGGGTTGGCATCACTGAGTCACGTAAGACATAGTTGTTGCGGTTCATCCATTTACGACGCTCAGTTTTTGCAAAATCCTTCCAGTCGTTAAAGTCTCATTGATCATTAACTCTTTTTAGATACCATTTACTGATGTCAACAGGCGGATCTGGGATGTTTTGATGCATTCTAAATTGCAGTTTGACATGGTAACTGTTGTGCATCTCCATAGTTATGAATCTAATGATCGGGACACATGCCGTCCAAACGGCAGCATCTTCCTCTCTGACTTCATGTAGGTATTCCATGCCTACATATGGACGACATATGAACTGAAGAAGAGAAAAATATTAGATAGTAAAATATATGATATAAAAGAAGAGAAAATGTTTAGGAGGACTTACATATGCGGGTGTTAGGTGATCCAAGGGATTGTGGTATTGAATGATACAATGTTTCAGACATCTATTATAACTCATACCCTTAGCCGACCATCTAAAAAACAAGAAGTTAAAATTCAATATGTTAGACACAATAATTTGTAAGGTTTAAAAAAATATTTAGTTATTAACTTACTTTTGTGCATACGGGAAGGATAAGTTGTTGTGGTTGACGGGCGCTAGGGATGGCAAACCAACCCCAAGCTTGGATCAAAACAGCGCATCTAAAAAAAGTAGATGTGTTTTTTTTGGCGTACTTACACAAAGAGCTATACAAATAAGACAGACAAGTGTTAAGTGCCAAATTGTGCATATTTTAGATAGTATTTTGTGGCCCTTTTCAATGATTTCCTTGATATTTTGTAGTAAATATATTAGTTTTAGTGTAAATATGCAAGTTTCTGATTTTATTGTAAATATTGTGAATATTGATCATTTTGATGTTCTTTGACAGGTCTTCTAGCTTATATTTGATGATAGGAACAATTGGTGAAGGAAAGAAGACCTAAAAGTTAATTTTTGAGAAGTCGTGTCGGTAACTCGCGCTAAGCGAGCTTTCCAGCGCGGCTTCAGCGTACATTTTCTTAAGGTTCCTTGATCGCTCTTAGCGCGAGCAGGACCGCGCTTAGCGCGCTTTAAGTCGGTTTAAGGGTATTTTAAGTGAGATCGCGCTTAGCGCGGTTGTAATAAATTTTGTTCTTTCTAATTTTATTTTATCTCATTTTTGTAGGTATTCAAGTAAAGATATTTTGTCATTGTTGTATAGAGCATTGAATAAGCTTTCCAACGCTTCCGGACGTGCGTCAATCGGAGTTACGGTTCGAAAGTTATAAAGAAAATAAGAATTGTGATTTTGCTGATGGCGCTAAGCGCCCTCGTAGCGCGCTTAGCACGGTTCGCGTCTTTTCAGCCCCTATTTAAGTCACTTTTCAGCATTTTTTAGGTTATGTTGTTGGGAACTCTTTACCCCAACTTCATCAAACACATTCTTGAGTAGATTTAGCTCAGAAACAACACATGGAGTGTATATCTTGACGATCCGGAGTCGAATCCACTTCAATCGGAGTTGACATACCGTGAGATTTGTGTTCTTCTTCCTTCTTTTCTATGTATTCTTCATTTGTTGGAGTTTTGTATATAAGTTTATCTTGATTGTATGTATACTTATGGATCTTTGTATAAAATCTCTTTTACAACTCTTAATCGATGTCATCTTTGATTTAATCTCTATCTTAATGGGCTTGATTTGCTATAGACATATACTTTTCGAACTCGGCCTAAGATGAATGTCTATTGGCTGTGGGAAGCGGTTTAATACTCGCATGTGTGTCGGATCTTAATGCTCCGTGTTGTTGAGTTGCGTGAGACATCACCTCAGAGAGAATGCGGTTGATCTCTCAACTTTTGTGTTAGACATAACCTCTTGTTGTGAGCGATATGTGGGGATTTTGACGAGTGATTTAGGTTGCATGCATTTGATCCATATATTTTTTAGTGCTTGATGGGTAGATTGAAATACAACTCCTGACGAGTTTTCTCGTGTCTTAAGAATGTATTTATTTTATAGTTTTATGTTTTTTCCTTTTGTACTTTTATCTCAAACCATTTAAACCCAAGCTTAGATACGTAGAGATTGTCGAACGACATTCTTTCCCTCGAACCGATCTCTGTGGACACGACATAAATCCCGGAGGGAATTCTTCCGAAAATAAATATTTTTGCTTGTCGCTTTACCGCTCCAACAAAATGGCTCTTTTGTACATACTTGTTAATAGTTGTTTTCCATAAGTGATTGTATATATATGTTTTCCATCATGTTTGTGTATTGTGTGCATATTTTTGTTTTTGGTTTACGTTTGCTCAAGTGTTGCAGGTTTTATTGGGTCGCTACCGGTGAACGAAGCAACATGGAGGAGCTTGTATGTAAATAAGGCTTCTAGCTGACGACGTGAAACAAACGCTTGTTGGGAGGCAACTCAATGATTCTTGAGTTTGTACAGTTTTATGTTTAGTAGTATAGTTAATATAAAGTGACAATGGATGGAGTGAATGAGATAAAGAACTAATTTTGAAAAACAAAATTTTCCTGCCGGCGTCTAGCGCGCGCCCGCCTTGTTTTACAAAGAAAAATCTCTCATTTTCTATCCGTTTTCACCAATTTTGGTATTTCTGTTTAGTTAGTTTTAATTCAATTTTGTTAGGTTGTTAGAATAAAATTTTGTGTTTGCTCTCAAGTTTGTTTTGATTAGCTTGAGGATGCATTTTGTAATTTTCCAAGTTTGATCGTTTCAACTTGCGAGTGTATGGTGTTGATATTGTTAAGTTTTGTACACGTCCAAGGTATGTGTTTATCGCTTTCTAGACTATAGCATATTCATGATACTTAGGTTTTTTACAAACTTCCATGTCGTTCATTCTTTTGTATACTTGTTCTTGATGTGAATCACTTTAGTTCCCACCCTTTTTTGTGAGGTAGCTTTCCATTGTTCATATATGCGCGGAGGACCAACATTCTTGTTCTAACTGGATTTTATTATGCTTAATCTTTTGTTTGTGTTGATTATATGAAAGCATGAAAAGAATCAAGGCATTTTGTTTCATTTTGAGCACAACTACCTAGCCAAATAGTCATTCACCTTGTGAGTGTGTGATCATTCGTAACCTCTTTGTGCCTTTCTATCATAATCCATGTTGTTTGAACTTAATGTTTGTCTATGAGTATTGAATTCACTTTTTGTATGGATTTTGATTGATTGTTTTTCTTGAACCCTCAACTTTGTGTTGTTGTATGAATTTTTACCTTGCCTTAGAAAGTAGGGAGTATTCACATGATGATGTGGTTGAATTCAAGTTGGGGACAGAATGATTGTTTACTCATCGGTTGGTTTCTATGAGGTTGAAAAAGAAAAGAAAAAAGAGAAATATATGGAAAAGAAAAAAAAGAAGAAAGAAAATGAAAATCCTTGTGAAAGGAAACAAAAAGAGTTCAAATAATTGTGCTAAATAAGTATTGTGTTTTGTGTAACACTTGGGATTTTGGAAGAAGTTGATTGGAATTTTGTGTTTGAGTCTTTGTGAGTTGATCACTCCCATAGTTTTAGGCAAGTTTTTGTTTCAATTACCTTTAGAAATTGCCCCTTGTTTGTTTGCCTGACCACATTACAACCTTGAAATCCCTTGTGATTCTTGCTTTTATGTTTTCAATATGATTTTTGGATGGTTGCATAATTTAGTCTTTTGTTTGCAAGATTGTTGTGTGAGTGAAAAGTACCTCATTTTGTGTTTTTCATCTACCAATGATTGTTTTTGCTAGGTGTGATTCATGATTGAACTCGTGTTGTTTTGGAATGTTTGGCATGATTTTTGTACGTAGCGTTCGTTTCGTAGTTATGTTATCGTTGTAGTTTAGTGGTAAGTTTTGCTTTGCAAGTACGTTTTTGTGTTGAACCATACATTTGTTTTTGTTTTTCGAAACTTGTTGCCTTTTGATTGGTTGGTTATTACTTTTGTTTCTTTGAGTTGTTTGAGTCTTGTTTGAGGACAAACAAGTATAAGTTGGGGAGAGTTGTTAAGTGCCAAATTGTGCATATTTTAGATAGTATTTTGTGGACCTTTTCAATTGTTTCCTTGATATTATAGGAGTAAATATATTAGTTTTAGTGTAAATATGCAAGTTTCTGATTTTATTGTAAATATTGTGAATATTGATCATTTTGATGTTCTTTGACAGGTCTTCTAGCTTATATTTGATGATAGGAACAATTGGTGAAGGAAAGAAGACCTAAAAGTTGATTTTCGAGAAGTTGTGCCGGTAACTCGCGCTAAGCGAGCTTTCTAGCGCGGCTTCAGCTCACATTTTCTGCCAAAGACAGTAGCTAAGGTTCCTTGACCGCGCTTAGCGCGAGCAGGACCGCACTTAGCGCGCTTTAAGTCGGTTTAAGGGTATTTTAAGTGAGATCACGCATAGCGCGATCTGAGCGCGCTTAGTGTGGTTGTAATAAATTTTGTTCTTTCTAATTTTATTTTATGTCATTTTTGTAGGTATTTAAGTAAAGATATTTTGTCATTGTTGTATAGAGCATTGAATAAGCTTTCCAATGCTTCCGGCCGTGCGTCAATCGGAGTTACGGTTCGAAAGTTATGAAGAAATTAAGAATTGTGATTTTGCTGATGGCGCTAAGCGCCCTCATAGCGCGCTTAGCGCGGTTCGCGTCTTTTCAGCCCCTATAAGTCACTTTCAGCATTTTTTAGGTTATGTTGTTGGGAACTTTTTACCACAACTTCATCAAACACATTCTTGAGTAGATTTAGCTCAGAAACAACACATGGAGTGTATATCTTGACGATCCGGAGTCGAATCCACTTCAATCGGAGTTGACAGACCGTGAGATTTGTGTTCTTCTTCCTTCTTTTCTATGTATTCTTCATTTGTTGGGGTTTTGTATGTAAGTTTTCTTGATTGTATGTATACTTATGGATCTTTGTATAAAATCTCTTTTACAACTCTTAATCGATGTCATCTTTGATTTAATCTCTATCTTAATGGGTTTGATTTGCTATAGACATATACTTTTCGAACCCGACCTAAGATGAATGTCTATTGGCTGTGGGAAGCGGTTTAATACTCGTATGTGTGTCGGATCTTAATGCTCCGTGTTGTTGAGTTGCGTGAGACATCACCTCCGAGAGAATGCGGTTGATCTCTCAACTTTTGCGTTAGACATAACCTCTTGTTGTGAGCGATATGTGGGGATTTTGACGAGTGATTTAGGTTGCGTACATTTGATCCATATATTTTTTAGTGCTTGATGGGTAGATTGAAATACAACTCCTGACGAATTTTCTCGTGTCTTAAGAATGTATTTATTTTATTGTTTTATGGTTTTTCCTTTTGCACTTTTATCTCAAACCATTTAAACCCAAGCTTAGAGACGTAGAGATTGTCGAACGGCATTCTTTCCCTCGAACCGATCTCTGTGGACAAGACATAAATCCCAGAGGGAATTCTTCCGAAAATAAATATTTTTCCTTGCCGCTTTACCGCTCCAACAACAAGCGAAACCCCAACTATACTGTCTTGTTTGATTTAGATCACTCAACAAGGGTAAGTACATAATGTGCATAGACGAACTAGTATCCTTGGGAAATAAAAATAAACCAATTAAAAGTATAAGGTAACACCTCGTTTTCTGTATTTTCATTTCTTCTGTAGACTCTTCAGTTAAAATAAAATCGGCGTACCATGCTTTTAGTTGCGAGAGCAAGATACCTTGGCCTCTCGAGGTCTCATTTAACAAGTCGGCACCCAAAATTTACACACAAATTGATAGGTCAAGGTTTGTTGGTCCATTGATTGGCTTACCATCGATACACAAACCGAGTAACATGTACACTTTCTCTAGGGTCACGGTACATTCACCGGTTGGAAAAAAGAAGGTGTGTGTCTCTGGGCGCCATCTCTCTTGCAAAGCTAGTATAAACTTTGCATCAACCGAATAAGACATGATTTTAGTTACATGTCTGAAACCGGCGAGCTCAATATATGGTTTTATTAGTTCGTCGAGTGCGACATATTCATGGGAACAAGGCCGAAATCTAGAAACTTCATGCATAACTATCAATTTAGAAACAAAATAATTAGAGAGATTAAAAAATAATAGACAAAAAAAGAATTAACAAAATAAATAAAAAATAACAAAGAAACTAAAAATTTAACGCTTACATAATCAGCGATATTTGTGGCAGTGCCTCTATGCGTTTCATCCATTGTCAACAAAGCCATTACAAATGATTAAATGTGATACAGATGATTTAATATGACACTCTAGATGAATTACCTCTCTGTGCTACAAGTTTGCTTCAGATGACTTTATTTCTCTGCAAACCTCAAGCTACCTTATATAAGGCATAGGACTCACGTGACAAATTTTTCAGACTGAACCATGTTGCCAGATGGATTGGCGAAGGTTCCTACCCTTTACAAAGGGTCGCCAGTCTAATTGGCGATAGACCCTAACTGCTGCCTAGCCTGTGCCCTAGCTGGAGTCTGCCTCATGAATGCATAGCACGCTGACACCCAGCTGGCGACACAGTCATTAAAGGCTGAACCATGTCGCCATTTCAGCAGGCGAATGCATTTATTTTTTTGAAGCATGTCGCAAATTAATATGGCACCTGTCTTTGACTGCATTAATGTGTTGCCAATTAATATGGCGAGCATGTTACGCATTTATTTGTTCTATTAACATGTTCTTTGCATGTATGCATAGTAATTTCCCAAGCCAAGCAAAAATAATAAGTCTGTCTCAAATAAGTCCTATCAGTATGTCATCTGCACAGAGTTACCTTGTTAACGCCTATTACAACGGAGAGACATATGTCTCCGATGTATCTGGTTTTGGTTTTCAAAACATCGATTTTATCTGATTCGCAGTCAATAGAAACACAAGTTTCTTGCATTTCAACCAAAGGTTGGAATCGAAGTTAGGTCTTGGTCCTATAGCACAAATAATATTTCGAACCCTGTTTTTTTTTTTTAAACCAACCAAGTTAAATTTTATCCACTTAAATTGCGAGATGACGAAGATGTTGAAAATATGTTCGTTAGTCGCGAACATTCTGGTTTCAACTATATTGAGTTGTATACATTTCTCCAATAAACAGAATACTCAGATCATAAATCAATCACCATGTGTAGACTCAGATGAAACTGAAATAGAATACTCAGATGAAACTAAACCAGAGGTCGACGTCGTTGATGAAGAAGAAGAAGGAAGTGAGGCATTGGTCGATCAGATGTTGAACGACAACGATGAGGATGACGAACAACTGCCCATACCTCTAGATCATGTATATTGTCCGCCTCAACATATGACAGACCTGGACTTGCAAGACGATGATCCATCTGTAGATATATTTCACAACGCGTATATGTGGTCAGGGAGTGAATTAAAAGAAGGAGACAAGTTTCGTACCAAATAAGATTGTGTACGAGCCATAAAAAAATTTCACATGGATAACTCTGTTGTCTTTAGTGTACACCGAACAGATTCGAGAAGGTATGTCATTATTTGTCGTAATCCACTTTGCAAGTTTCGGCTGGCTGCTTATTACAGCAAGAGAAGCGATTCTTGGAAGATAGCTTCCATAGAGCCACCTCACAGTTGCACTGCCACAAATATTGTTCAGGATCACAGAAAGATGAGCGCAAAATTGATATGTCAAGACATTTTGCCGCTTGTTAATAAGGATCCTTCAGTCAAGGTGAGTATAATAATATCTCATATTGTGACGAGGTATAATTATACTCCCTCTTACAAGAAGGCATGGATTGTAAGGACAAAGGCTGTTGAAAAGGTCTTTGGCAACTGGAAGGATTCGTACAAGGAATTACCGTGATTTTTGGTAGCTCGGAAGACATATACACCGGGAACGGTTGCAATCATGCAGACAGTCCCGGCATGTAGGCCAGATGGAACCATTGTTGATGGAAATGTCATCTTTCATCGTCTCTTTTGGTCGTTTCAACCATGCATAAGAGGTTTTGCATTCTGCAAACCTGTTATTCAAATTGATGGAACATGGCTCTACGGAAAATACAAGGGCACCTTGCTTATGGTTGTTGCACAAGACGGTAACAATAATGTTTTTCCTATAGCCTTTGCGCTAGTTGAGGGTGAGACTACTTCTGCTTGGAGTTTCTTCCTTAAGAATCTCAGAACACATGTCGCTCCACAAGACAATCTCTGTTTGATTTCAGACAGGCATGCTGCTATAGAGAGTTCCTATAATAACCATGCTAACAGGTGGTATAATCCTCCTTCTACCCATGTATATTGCATTAGACATATTGCACAAAACTTCATGCGTGCAATCAAAGACAAGCACCTTCGCAAACAGGTTGTGAATGTTGGTTATGCTCTAACTTAACCAACATTTCAATGCTACCTTAACGAAATAAGAATGTCAAATGCAGATGCAGGAAGCTGGTTGGATAACATTCCACTGGAAAGGTGGACAAGCGATTTTGATGGTGGCTGTCGTTGGGGCCACATGACGACAAACCTTGTGGAGTCCATGAATAGGGTATTCAAAGGAATTAGAAACCTTCCGATCACCGCTTTGGTGAGATTAACCTATTATAGGTTGGCATCACTTTTCGTAATAAGAGGCGAAAGATGGAGTGCAGTGTTAGCGTCTGGTCAAGTATTCAGTGAAAGTATAATGAAATTGATGAAAGAGGATACTATCAGAGCTAACACACATGCAGTTACAATCTTTGACTGCACATTCAGTGTACAAGAAACAACGGACCATAATGAGGGGAGGCCCAATTTATCATATGTTGTCAAACTAAACAGATATTGGTGTGACTGTGGCAAGTACCGGGCCTTCCGTGTACCTTGCTCACATGCCATTGCAGCATGCGCACATGCTCGTCAGGATGCTTATGGCTATCTATCTGATGTTTACAAGGTGATTAATGTTATGAATGTATACAAAGAAGGCTTCGCAGTGCTACTAATGGAGGATTATTGGCCTCCATACCAAGGTTACATAGTTTGGCACAACGATGAAATGAGAAGAAAGAAAAAGGGACGCCCAAACAGCAAGCATATAAGAACCAAAATGGATACCGCTGATAAAATGATAAGGTTATGCAGTATCTGTCGTCATCCCGGACACAACCGAAAAAATTGTCCCAATATCGGAGGAACATCTGCATCATAATTTAGCTTATCTTTTCATTTGTTGTAACCAAATATTTCCATATATTGATGAGTCTTTGTTACAACAATGTTAACAACAAACAACACTAACACAAACAACACTAACAACAAACAACACTAACAACAAACAACAGTGTTAACAACAAAAAACACAAACAACATAATACATTTCTAACTGATTACAACAATCAAACTAATTTCATTCGATCCAAACATGACTTCCCTCGTATTTTTGTCAGTCTTCACACGAACCCATCTACGCAGCCAATCAAGTCTCTCGATACTTCGGATTTTCTCCCCTTCACCAATGTCTCCCTCCAACCACCGATTCAGCTCCCTCTTAAGTTTATTGAAACTTTGTATGCTCCAAAACAGCATGTCGATCGGAGGCTTCTCTCACAAAAATACGACTTTTCCCCATCGGCGACAATACATTTTATCAGTAGAATAAAGATATGAGATGAGATGTGGAACTAACTGAGCAGAACACCTCTATTTATAGAAAAAATTCAGTTTCTAGGGAGTCTCTAGATGAATTGGCGACTTCCTTGTGTGTCTTGAACCATGTCCCCAATAGAATTTGAGACTTGATGAGGTGTCTCCAATTCAATTGGCGACAGCCTTTTAGACTTAAAGAAGGGTCGCCTATTGGTATGGCGCCCTTGTGTAATCCCAAATCCTAAATGGGGTAGTTTGGAAATTTTTTTGAAAACTGAGGTATTTTGGATTTTTTTTTAAAAAACTGGGTTATTTGGATAAAAAATTCCCTTAGTTTATGATGAATTTAAATTTATATATATATATATATATATATATATATATATATATATATATATATATATATATATATGCGCTTAGATGTGCAATTAGGTATTACTATGTGATTCGAGCAGGTTTAATGGTTTATGTCATTTGCATTTTTAAATGTTTGCTTTGATACAATTTTATTTTATTTTATTTTATGATGACAAATCCTATGTGATTCTTATGTTATTTGCATTTTTAAATGTTTGCTTTGATACAATTTAATTTTATGATGACAAATCCGATTATAATTGTAATTCCTTAAGAAAAAATTGAATTCACAAATCAAATACCAAATTAAAAAATGCACTAAACTATAAATTCTCTACTCATATTTTAAAGGGAGAAATTGAATTGTGCATATATGATGATATCATACTACGTGTATAGTCATCAAATCAAATATTGTACTAAATATGTGTTATGCGGTTAGCAGAGGAATGATATTTTTGCCTGCTGTGGTTGAGTTTTTTTTTTATTGGTATGGATGAGGGCCAAAAGGCCCAAAAAGAAAATCACTACAAGAACACATTCCTAGAGGATAAAACCCCTAATTTGTCATCCAAAATCAAATGCTTAATAAAGTTTGGAGCAGAGTAGAAGCAAACCATATCAGAACTCAATCTACAGCCGACTTTAGCCAAAGCATCAGCACACCTATTAGCCTCTCTAAACGAATTTGAAACAGAAGCCTCATCAAAACGACCGAGAAGACTATCAATCTTCCTAAGCATCTCCAACCCCTCTCTCCTGTTAGAACTTCGGTGTTTTAACGCCATAACAATCTCAGAAGAATCAGTATTAACTTCGACTCTTTAAAAGCCCAAGTCTAGGGTATACATCAACCCTTCTAGTATACCCCAAAGCTCGGCCATATAACTATTGTAATCTTCCACGTTTTTGGAGAAACCTCCTAACCAACAACCATCCTTATCTCTTACCAGACCTCCACACCCAGCAGACTTACCTTCATAGCACGCCCCGTCCACGTTGAGCTTCACAAAACCTGTCCTGGGAGGCTCTTTGGTTAATTTATTGCGAGACCTTATTTTAGCATCCATAGAGTCTACAATGTGCTAGCTGGTCTTTATTTTAAAACTAAGAAGATGACTACAGTATTAATTATTTTGTTAAACATGAGATTCTGCTTCCCCGGTTAGATTTGTTTATAACTTTATTATTTTTATTGATATAAAAATTAAAAAGAGAATTCTAAAATAATTCTTATGAGTCGATACACCATCAAATTGTATCCCTTAAACCCATATAAGAATTCAATCAGAGAATAAAAGTAGAAGCGTACCTGAATTTGTCATTGAAATTGTTGAATGTTGCAGGTATGCGATCTTTCGATTTGTAGAGTTCCTTAGGGTTCCTTGAATCTCCTCTGATGGGGATGAAGAGAGAAAATATGATAAACTGTATTTTTTATCTTTCTCTACAAATGGGGATCATAACCCATTTAAATAACCCTAGGGTTATTTCTTAGTTTTCAATATTCTAATTTGCCCCCTCATCAAATTAGATATTGACTTATGGTATCTACACAATAATTTGACCTTTCATGACATTTATACTTTTATCCAAAAACTTAATATTATATTAATTAGACCCATTTAAGTCTTGACTAATTAAAATAATGGCACTAACACCTTAAATGTTACATTTGTGACCCAAAATTCTAACAATCCCCCATTGGTCACATATGTAACTTTACATGCGTGTTAGACTTTATGAGCTCAAAATTTGCCATTACATACTTCAAGCATATCCAAATTATCTTGTCCATTAATCATGTCACTATTCATAACCAAGATGATTTTTGTTATATTAATCATAACTAAACCCATCAATGATCATCAATAGTGACACAACTAAATAACATAGATCCATCGTGAAATGTGTAGCATGAAAATCACATGAAGTTGGTCTGTATATGTCGATTTTCAACTGATCCTACTTTACTTTAGTGAGATCATTCAATAACTTTATTGTACAAAATGTAAACTGCTAAACATCAAACTTTATTAATTTGGAAAATATCTAAAATCATAGTATGCATACATAATACCAAACACAGAACATAAAATTCATAATCGACAAACTCCCACTAAACCAAAGACTCCTATAACTATAAAACACCCATGCGAGCAGTATGCTCATGAAAGACTTTGGGTGGAAGACCTTTTGTATGAGGATCTGCTATCATGGAGTTTGTCCCCAAGTGTTATATGGAAATCTATTCACTTTGTACCCTTTCCTTAACAACTAGGAACTTGATGTCAATATGTTTTGACTTAGTCGAGCTCCTATTATTGTTGGAATACATGACAGTTGATTTATTGTCACAGTATAACTTAAGTGGCCTTTCAATTCCTTCCACAATTCACATCCCAATGACAAGATTTCTCGGCCAAATCTCATGGTTGGATGCCTCATAACATGCTATAAACTCTGCTGCCATGGTGGATGAAGTCGTAAGTTTGCTTAGCACTGCGCCAAGAAACTGCACCACCAGCCAACATGTAAATATAGCCTGAAGTGGATCTTTTACTGTCTTGGCATCCAGCAAAATCTGATTCAGAGTATCTAGTGATCTCTAATTGGTCTGACCTACTATATGTGAGCATATAACATTTTGTTCTCTTTAAATACCGCATAACCTTTTTGGCTGTCTTCCAATGATTCAGTCCTAGATTGCTCAAATATCGGCTTAACATCCCAACTATGAATGCAAAATCCGGACGTGTACACACTTGGGCATACATCAGACTCCCTAGAGCTGACGCGTAAGGAATTTGTTGCATTTTTTGAATTTCTAAGTTTCCTTTTGGGCACTGACTGAGACTGAATTTGTCTCCCTTAGCAATTGGAATATCCCTTGATTTAAATTCCTGCGTGCCAAACCATTTAAGTATATTTTCGATATAGCTCATTTGTGATAATCCTAGAATACCTCGAGATTGATCCTGATGTATTTGAATTCCTAATACAAAGAAAGCGTCGCCAAGATCTTTCATCTCAAATGTTCTTGATAGAAATTCCATGGTTTCGTGCATTATGCCTATATCTTGGCGGCAAGCAATATGTCATCAACATATAGGACTAGGAAAATGTATTTGCTCCCACTGGATTTGTGATACACACAATATTCAACAACATTCACCTCAAAACCAAATGAGAGAATTACTTCATGAAACTTGTGATACCACTGACGAGACGTCTGCTTTAGTCCATAAATGGATTTTGTCAATTTGTAAACCATATTTTTTAAGTCTCCTGACACAAAGTTTTCTAGTTACACCATATAGATTATTTCATCAACGTTTCCATTGAGGAAAGTTGTCTTGACATCCATTTGATGGAGTTCCAAATCATAATGTGCAACAAGAGCCATGATTGTCCTAAAAGAGTCTTTCGATGAAACTGGAGAGAAAGTCTCTTTAAAGTCAATTTCTTCCTTTTGAGTATAACCCTTGGCCACAAGACGAGTTTTATACCTCTCTACATTACCGTTAGAATTCCGCTTGGTCTTAAAAATCCATTTGTCTACCAATGGGTTTCACACCTTCTGGTTACGGGACAAGTTCCCAAACTTTAGTGTCTTGCATGGACTTATACTCCTCCTTCATTTCTTCAATCCACTTTTCTGAGTTGGAATCTTGCATGGCTTAACGGAACTTGATTGGATCATCTTCCGTTATACCATTATTTTCCTCATGTTCTTGGAGAAAGACTATGTAATCATCCAGAAAAGCATATCTCCTTTCTCTAGTGGATCTCCACAAAGTTATTGGTTCTTGTAATACTTGTTCTTGAGGATAGTTTGTTCTTCATGAATTACCAAATCATCTTGAGTTGGAGGAATTTCAACAATGTCTTGTGGATGTTCCGTTCTTGCTTGATCAAAGGCAACTTATGAATCGGTTCTGGAATTGTTACTAATTCTTTCTCTAAGACAAAGTCTATAACCTTATTCGTCCCCCCAAACTCAGTATCCTCAAAGAATGTGGTTGTTCCCGTCTCAAAAATTGAATTTAATTTGGGATCGTAAATTTTGTAGCCCCTAGATCTTTCAGAATAGCCAATAAGTAGCTGCTCACTATTCGGGAGTCTAATTTCTTTTCAATTGGTCTATAAGGCTTTGCCTCAGCTAGACATCTCCACACACGAAAATGTTTTAGACTAGGCTCTCACCCATTCCAAAGTTTATATGGTGTTTTGGCAGCTGCTTTTGTTGGAACTCTATTTAGAATATAAGTTATAGTCTTTAGCGTCTTTCCCCAGAGTGACTCTGGCAAGGTAGAATGACAAATCATACTCCTTACCATATCCTTAAGAGTTTGGTTTCGTCTTTCAGCAACACCGTTCATGCTAGACAATCCTGGCATGGTGTACTGTGGGACGATTCCACGTTCCTCCAAGTATTTGGCAAAAGCCTCAGGACATTGTTCACTTGAACCGTCATATCTACCGTAATATTCACCGCCACAGTCAAATTTGACTTTCTTAATTCTTTTGTTGAGTTAATTCTCAACTTCAGCCTTAACGATTTGAACACATCCAATGAATAAGACTTTTCATGTACAAGAAATATGTATGCATATCTATAATAATCGTCTATGAATGATATAAAATATTGTTGACCATTCTTAGATGGTGTCAGAAATTGTCCACAAATGTCTGTATGTATCAATTCCAAGGCATTCGTAGCTCTATATGCACCAAATTTCTTTGTTTTGGACTGTTTGCCTTTAACGCATTCAACACAAACATCAAAGTTCGTTAAGTAAATGGAATCTAAAATTCCATCAGTCACCAGGCGCTCAACTCTATTTTTAGAGATGTAACCAAGGCACTTATGCCATAATGTGCCTGAATTATTATTATCAATTTTACGCTTAGTACCACGTGTTTCCACATTTAAGGATTCCCCATAGGTAGCAATTGTGTCAAGAAACACTATGCCACGGAAGGGAAAAGACAGCGCTTTTTTTGGCTTTTAACAGCGCTTAAAAGTGCTGCCTAAGGTGGCGCTGCTATAGGTAAAGACAGCGCTTTTGTTTTATGCAAAAGCGCTGCCTTATGTAGGCCTTTAGTAGTGCTTTTTCTGGAAAAGCACTTTCTAAAGTAGGCCTTTAGCAGCGCTTTTTCTGGGAAAGCGTTGTCTAAAGTGGGCCTTTAGCAGCGCTTTTTCTGGCCTTTTATGCTTTCTAAAGTGGGGCTTCTTGTGTACGTCTGAGTGTTGAGCTAATATAAAGTCTCAGAAAACAAAAAGGCAAAAAAATAACGCTTGGTACATAAAAGGGTAATTCCTTGTAGGAGGAAAAACGACATATTATATAAAATGCCTCAGATGAGCCAAAACATTGTACAATACAATTAAAAAGAGACAATCAAAAACAACAAAATAACAACCACAAAACAACCATATAACGGGACAATCAAAACAACAACAAAATACAGCTTCCCCTCTAGAAGCTAATCGCTCTCTCTCCAGCCTCCTGAATGAAGAAAATTGAACCAGTCCTCATCAACATCTGCACCAAAATCACGTTTCGGAGCGCGGTCTTTTGTGACGGATTTCATCTTTGTCACAAATTTCTTCCCGGACAAGGTTGCTCTGATTGATGATGCAGCAGATATTGCAACATTTGGACCGTCCTTCTTCATTTTCTCGATCACATTCTTGGCCGCGGAGTTTTTTGAGGAAGTGCTCATGTTAAAGTATTGTGCAGGTCGTATACAAAAGAGCAAAATGGCCGTAAATATATAAAGAACAAGTCTTGCGTCGCCTTCAAGAAGTAGGACGTTGAAAGACGTGAAATCACCCTTGGAAAGACACCACCGCCCACTCTACGACACTTCCTATGTCATTGAAACTTGTTTTGTTAAAACTAATCTACAACAACAATTTCAAAATCAAAACTAATCTACAACAACAATTTCAAAATCAAATTCAAACAACATTCAAACTAACCTGTTTTTGCACGCCTTTTCTAGAGGAAAGGGGGTCAGTCAAACAACATTCAAACTAACCTGTTTTTGCACGCCTTTTTTAGAGGAAAGGGGGGTCAGTCAAACTACATTCAAACTAACACATTCAAACTAAAAACAAAACAAGATGCTCAAGAACAAACCCTCAAGAGAAGACGATGAACAGTGTAGGTCGGAGAAGATGAAGATACGAACAGATGAACAGTGCCGGTCGGAGAAGACGAACAGAGGAACGCCGGTCGAAGAAGACAAACAGTGCGGAGGGAGAAGTCGCGAGAGAGGGGGAGATACGGCGGAGGAAGAAGTCGCGAGAGAGAGGGAGAAAGAAAAGAAATGATTAGGGCTTCTGAAACAATGAAAAGTTTTTTAATATATATTTATGAAATAATAGCATAAGACAACGCTTTTGGAAAGCGCTTTCTTATGTATTAGCTTTAGCAGCTCTTTTTCTATAAAAGCGCTTTCGTTTTAATTTCCTATAGTAGCGCTTTCAGAAAGCGCTTTCTAATGTGTGACCTACGTAAGGCCTTTAGCAGCGCTTTTTAAAAGCGCTTTCTAAAGTGTGTCTTTAGCAACGCTTTCCTGAAAGCGCTTTCTAAGGTGTCACATTTGTATGGCTTTTAACAGCGCTTTTAGGAAGCGCTATCTAAAGTAGGCCTTTAGGCAGCGCTTTTTTTCAGCGTGTTTTTTTTAAAACATATAGCAGCTCTTTTTATCAAAAGCGCTGTCTATGTTGTGCTGCAAAAAAGCAATTTTGGCGTAGTGAAAATATAGATTATCATGAGTCTTAAGTGAACCAGTTCCAACAATATTTGAATTAAAAGACAATTTAAACATATTATTCCCAAATGAACACAAATAACCTGATTTGTCCAAATAAAAAACTGAAACTAAATTCCGTCTAAATGACGGCACAACAAAAGTGTCTTTTAAATCCAAATAAAATCCAGTACATAATAATAATCTAAAATTCCCAACATCTTCCACCTCCACCGACTTTCCATCTCCAACATATATGCATCTTTCAACATCATTTGGCTTCCGGTAGTTCAGACAACCCTGCATTGAAACACTCATGTTAGTAGTTGCATCTGAGTCTAACCACCAAATGTTTCTAGGTATTGAAGCTATATTGAACTTAGAACAGACCAAAGTAAGAAATGTACCTTTCTTTGCATGCCAAACGTGGTATTTGGGACATTTCTTCTTCACATGTCCAGACATTTTGCAAAAGAAACAATTATCAGACTGTTTTTTTTTTCTTTTGTGCTGGAACACTTGCAGCTTCATTATTGAGCTCATAAGTTTTCTTTCTTTTTCCCTTGTCTTTAGAGGTGCTAACAAAATGAGCACTTTTTGTCTTATCATGTTTCATCATTTCCTCTTAAACTGACCAAACTGTGAAAGGAGAGAAAGTAATACTAAATGAATGAGCAAATCTTCAGACAACTCAAGCTTTAGTGCTTTAAGTTTTGAAACAATGTTTTACATGCTCATGATGTATTCCCTTATATTTCTTTTGCCTTGATACTTCATGGAAATCAAGTTCTGAAGAAGAGTACTTGCACCGCCTTATCGCTTTTCCTAAAGAGCTTTTCAATCTCAGCAAAGAAATCTTTGGCATTAGTTATATCTTCCGATATAGTACCCCTAAAAACCTCGGGAATGTCGCGTTTAATGATCATGAGACACAAGCGATTGGAGCGATCCCACTTCTCATAATCTTTCCTCTGTTTAGAGGTAGTAGATTCCGTAGGAGAATCAGGTTGCTCCTTTCTTAATGCAAGGTCAAGATCCATGCAGTCAAGAACAATTTCTATGTTCTCTTTCCAGTCCTTGAAATTTGCCCCATTAAGGACCGAAACCGAATTGAGATTAGCAAATATTGAAGCAATTGTAGCTGAAAAACAAGAACAAAATTAAACATTTTAAATATAATCACAAAAAAAAAAAAGAATTATCAATTTGTTCAAATAAAGACATAACACATCTCAAGATATCGAGTGCACCATCAATATTGAGTCTTTGAAAACTAATATTAACTGCTAATGGTACTATTATTTTAACGGTCAAACATTGATATAATAAATAAAAAATTTCGAATAATAAACACCTCTTTGGATTGATTTATTATTCACATTTGAAATCTTATAATTACCACATGTTTATCGTCACAGGTGCGTATGAAAATCGGCCAACCACCAATTGTCATTTGGATCAATTGATACTCGCATGAATAAACACACACAAAAGAAAAACATTTAACATTTTTTATAAGCAATCTCCCAAAAAAGATGTCGCTTTAGTAACATTTTATTTTAATTAAGTCACTTAAAATGTTAAATTTTATATAAATTTATAAATTGTAGTTAAAATTTGAATAAAATTGCACCAAAAATAATTTTTAAATTAAATTAATATTCATGATATAATATATATATATATATATATATATATATATATATATATATATATATATATATATATATATATATATATATATATATATATATAATTCTTTAAAAAAACATAATTGATTGCATATTGTATGCATTACGTAAGAGGATTATTAAATAATAATAATAATAAACAATAAAACCATATACTTGGTAATGCAAGCGACACAATTACGTAAGAAACATTGTACAATTTGATTGAAATAAGGCCTAATACTTTGTCAGCAGCACAAATTTTTGCAATATCACAAATTTGATTTGGAAGTGTGCACCATATTTTTATTAGGATTAAGAAAAAGGCTTTTAGAAAGAAAAAAAAAAATTTGAACGATTTTTCTAATCCTTCACTTTACTGGTTCTTAAAACTAACCTCAAGCATACCACTACAATATCTTTTGAAATTTCTTAATATAAAACTTTACAATTATGATAGAGATTCCAATTTACAGAATTATTTTATTTCGAGTACGGAAATTAAAATGTAAAATACCAAGAAAATTTAATGATAAATTTAACACAAAATTTATGAAATACAAACCGAAAACATGAATAACGGTATAAAAATTTAAATTTTATTCAAAAAGAAGATAGAAAATAATCCCAATTTTAAAACTCAAAAAAATTCTAAAATTCAAATTGAATCTAGTATGGAAGGCTCTGATACCACTTGTTAGATCTGTTCATAACCTTATTATTTCTATTGATAAAAAAATCAAGAATAAAACTCTAAAATAATCTCTATGAGTCAATACACCATCAACTTGTATCTCTTAAACTCATATCAGAATTCAATCAGAGAATAAAAGCGGAAGCGTACCTGAATTCGTCATTGAAATTGTTGAAGGTTGCGGGTATGTGATCTTCCGATTTGTAGAATTTCATAGGGTTCCTTAAATCTCTTCTGATGGGGATGAAGAGATAAAATCTGATAAACTGTATTTTTTATCGTTCTCTATAAATGGGGACCATAACTCATTTAAATAACCGTTATTTCTTAGTTTTTAATATTCTAATTTGACTCCTCATTAAATTAGATATTGACTTATGGTATCTATACAATAATTTGACCTTTCAAGACATTTATACTTTTAACCATAAACTTAATATTATATTAATTAGACTCATTTAAGTTTTGACTAATTAAAATAATGACACTAACACCTTAAATGTTATATTTGTGATCCAAAATTATAATCAATTGTCTTTGTTTGGACACTTCGTATTTAGCCATATCTTATTCCTTGTTTGGTTTGATATTTATTAGCTAGTTTAAAAATAAATAAAATATAATAATGGCAATGTGTAAAACACTTAGCAGTTAAAAAAGAAAAAGGTGTTGACATCATTTCACAATTTATATCTGCTTGACCACGCCTAACATATTTGTTGGTGACACATTTCATTGTATCATATTAATGTCATTGTTGAGAATGTACAATTAGTTCATATATGTGCATTTATATCTATCATAAGAAAATGAAATGTTTTGGAAAAGTCCAACATATCCCTGCTGGTCACATAATGCGCCACGTGGATGGCTTCAAAACGTTTCTTCCATTCACCTAACCAAACCTTCGAATTGAAAAATAAAATAAAAAAACACTTCTTTTCTATCCTCTTTCTCTCTCGTCCTTTCTCTCTCTCTCTCTCTTTCGCTCTCTCTTTTCTTCTTCCTTCTGCATCTTCTTCTTCCCGTTCTTCTTCTTTCTCCGTCTTCCTTCTTCCTCTTCTTTCCTAACGAATCCCTAACCGAAGCCATTGAAAGTAACCGAAGCATATGAAACCGATTATGTTCAAGTTTAAGTTTTTAACTTTTTTTTAGGGTTTATGCTCTTTTGTTTTGATTTCAGATTGTTGGTGTTGCAGGAATGAGGGACGATGGCGGCGGTGTTTTCGTCGATTTTACAGCGTTCTGCGATATCGCGGTGGTAGATCTGTGGTGGATCTTGGTCAAAAAGGGGACTTGAGGTATGGATCTGAAGCACTGAGTTTTGAATATTTCGAATGTTCTTACAACTTGTATCATATATCAGTTGATGACAACCCAACTTGTCTCATGGTTTTCGAATGTTCCTTTCTTTTTCTCTCTTTTAACAATTCTTATGTTCAATTTAACGTAATTCCTATTCCAAATTTGGTTTTTCCAACATGTGTGTAGTTTTGCTATGTAAAAGTTGAAGGTTTTTGGTTCAAAATTTGAAAAAGTTGAAGGTTTTTGGTTCAAAATTTGAAAAAGTTGTGATTTTTAATTTTTTAAGTTACTAATAGAGTTTAGGTTTGTGGAATCAAATGTTTGATTTTGTGGTTGTTTTTCTAGTTACTACATCTACAAATGCAATTGATGCGCTGAGAATGTTGAGGAGAAACAAAAATAACTTTGACTTGGTTATTACTGATGTGGATATGCCTGACATGGATGGGTTTAAGCTTCTTGAGTTGGTGGGACTTGAAATGGACTTACTTGTAATCCGTAAGTGCATGCCTACATATGTTACTTTTGTTGAACATTCAAATTGAATCGGTAATTTTCTTGGGTTTTATCTTATTGTAGTGTTGTCGGGACACAGTGATACAAATATGGTGTTCAAAGGTATTACGCACGGTGCATGTGACTATCTGCTGAAACCTGTTCGACTTGAAGAGCTCAAGAACATATGGCAACATGTTGTTCGAAAGAAAAAAATATATGGACTACCTACAGCTTTCAAAAAATTTGTATTTGTTTTGTTCTATGTTTTGTTTGTAGTTTTTTGCTTATTTGATTTCAACTAAGTGTTTGTTATTTTTATTGTAGAATACTAAAGGAAAAGGGCGATTGAAGTATCTCTTGTAAAAACTGAGTTGTTTACTATTTACATGAGTTCAGAGGAATAATGGGTACACATATGGTGGTTTCTCCAAAATCTACTCTTGAAGGGATATAGGAACCTAATGATGTTTTTGAAGGAATACAGGAGAAAGATGTCGTCTCTTGGAAGGAATGTTGTAGAGCTATTTTTTTAAGAGAAGAGAAAGACATTAATTTCATACGATAAGTTGTTATCGGGAGCAGAAAGGAAGTTTGTGAGTTGTGATAGTATCCTTTTGTTTTAGTTCAGTAGCATTAACCATTGGATATTCTATTATTATCACAATTAATTTCCACTTTCTGTATGTTTACATGATCTGAATTGGATGCGAGTTTCGCTAACATGTGGATTATTTGTTAACGTGACTACTTTGATGATGACTAGGTTCTATTGTTCTGGATTTAACTAAATATTCTTGGCTAATCCATATTGTGAATTAAAAATGATATTGTTTTTTCTAAACTGCAGTTATGAGAGAAACCTATTTGATTACTTGCAATATTTAACCTGGCATTCAACACTTGTCCCTTGACAGGAAAAAATTTCCAAGCAACTTTGTCGTGAGGCCTCGAGATCTGAATAGGTTACTTGCTAATTTTTAGTCATCTCTTCAAGAAATCACTATCATTGCATCAAAATCTGCTTCTGTACCTCCTGCTTTTACAAATTAAAATCGAAGTTGAGGAAATCACAATCCTCATTCAGGTTCATAATATCATTCCTCTGTTCACCAATCAGTATAAATACCTTCAACAACATGTCTAAAAATGAAATACATCATCAATCTTTACTTAATTGCTTCAGCTATGAAAATATTTGTAATACTACTAATCAATTTCACCCAGTTATATAACATAGACATTAAATATTTTATTAATGTTAGCATTGAAGCATTCTGAGTGGTTCTAGGCCTGCTAGGCATCTCTACTGTTGTTCAGTTTTTTATACTTTTATTCGTCTCTGGTATTCAGCTTCAGCATCCACTTCAGTTGATCTTACTGTACTTGCTAGTTTGGATCCGGTGTCAGTTCTGTGTGAGATTGTAGATGATGATGGTTCCATGGCTAGATGAGGCTCATGGGAGTTGATGCTGAAGCACTCGGGCATCACTTTGGAAAGACGATGAATTTTTCAGTATTGTTGATCTTCAGTTATATTGTCCTGCTACAAAATGTCCTGAAATTAGTGAAGACGATGATGATTTGTATGGTGATTTCGATATGTATGAAAAGGATATAAATATGTAAAACCATAACAAAAGCCCAAGATTCAAATGTTATAAGTGAGCCATGAAGTATCAAAATTTGTGTTTTATGTGACTTGTAACATGAGGAACTTGTGCTTACTATGTTGTTTTGTGTTTCAAGAAAGGAGAAGGAGAATAACTTACCGTCGTGTTTTCCTTAACATGTCGTCATTAGCGTGTGACACACCGTGATTTGCAGTTAAATTTGTGTATCAATTTCGTTTCTGTGCATTTGGTTTCATATGATTGCTGCTATTGATTTTTTAAATTGGTTGATGCTGAATAAACTATGTATAAGGTTGTTATACTTTGTTTGGTCGGTTTCAAACTCGCAAAATTTGTTTTCCCTATGCTGTGTGAGTGTTGTCCATTATCTGTGCAGGTTTAAGTGTGATTTTGTGCGCAATTGGAACACTACGAAGCATTGTCGGTTCGACGAACATAGTAACGGTAGGCTGCTGCTGTGTTGAATTGTGTCTCTAATTCGGCAAATTGGTAACGATTATAAAATTGTATCGCGTTTTGAGTTCTTCTATTTTGTTAATTTTCGCACACTAATTATGCGTCTGTGAATATTGTGTGTGTTGTTAGAATCTTGTGGAGTGTATGTTGCTTCGACGAAATGTTATTTTCGATCTGATTATGTTGTTTTACATTTAATAATTGGCATTGAAAATGTGTTGCTGCTTTTTACTATCAAATTTTTCATGTTCGTTTATGGTTGCAATTCGGTTTTACCGCCACTGGTTTTTGATATTGAGCATATTAATATGCCGAGAAATGCTGCTACTGTGAAAACAAAACGCATCACAAGATCTTTTTTTTATGAAAAGAAACATTACCAAAGTTATTACTTACATTCTAAAATTATAGTGATGGCTTGCATTGCAAATTATTAGTTTCTCATTAACTCAATGAAAAAAAAAACAAATATGATTAATGCATCCAGTTCGAATTATAATCCAATTCAATGGTTATTTCGGTATAATAATTGTGTTTTGAGCACACTGCAATTTTGATTCAGTTCATTCCATTTCAATCTAGTAATGTTCATTTTAAAATGTATGCAAATTCTATGGCTTAATGTTCATTTTTAATTACTACTTGTTTCCATATGCTATCTTTTTATGAGAATTGTAATAGGTTGATAACAATATTTAAATATCATGTAAGCTACTACTCTTTCTGCAATTTGATCTTCATTTGCAATAAATCAGACTTTGAACTGCATGAATTGAGAATAGTATAAAGCATAAATAAAAATAGCAGGGTCCTCCTTGGTTGAACATGAAAAAGCGCAGGATTCAAATGTGAAAAAAAACACAGAAAAGAAAAATGAAATATTAAAAAAAAAAGTTCAAAATGAACTGTTTACGGGACCTACTTTACAGACTTTAGTAAACCTAACGTTGGAAGCAAATGAAAAATCACTCATACACAGATCCATTTCATTCCTAAGATATCTACTATTTCTATTGCAACTACCTTTTATAAAAAATGTATCGTTAATATATATTATTAAATATATTTTATTAGTATTGAATATTTATGAAAAATATTGATAACTTTAACATTTTATTCTAGAAATGAGTCAAATATCAATACTTGAAATTTCAAATTTATTTTCAAAAATAGTTAATTATTGAAAATTTTGTTACTTAATTATGATCTTTATGAGTATCCCACAAAAGAGATATTTTTAATAATACTTATATAAATTAGGATATTGTAAGAGAAAATATATAACTACGGGGAAAAACTGAATTACTGAAATGGAGAAAAGGAAATCATTGATAATATAGTAATGTATGCGAGACATATATATTTTTATACATGGGAAAAATTTAAATATTTTAGATTGAACTTTTTTTTTATATATGAAAAAATAGTGTATGGATGATCCAAATACTTTTATTATTGGAAACAAGTTTTTTATTCATCAAAATATTTTTATAAATAATGTAAAAACAAAATTACAATTACGGTACAATTAAAGAAAATAAAGGTAAATATATTTAAAGTTATGTAAGAATTCAAACACAGACAAAATGTATTTATTAATGTTACTAATATTTATTTATACAATTAAATTAATATTTACAAATACTATGTTATTATTTAATATTAATTAAACTAAATTATTACAAAAATATTTTTATAAAAAATATCAACCGATGTCCGTGAGTATTGATTCTATTTTTTAAAATAGAAATTATATTTACAAATTTTTATTAATAATATTTTTTGACAAATTTTTAAATGTAGACAAATGCGCGTCACCGACGGGTACCCGTGCGAAGGCACGGGTATCCCTCTAGTTAGTGAGAAAATGACATATTTTTGCCATCCTACTCTTTGATTTGATATTGCATGTGTCTATATAATCTGTGATTATTATCATTAAGCATCAACGAGTAGGTGTATAACTAAATTCATGTCTTACTTTATTGTATGTAATGACTCGTCGAGCTAACCAACAAGCGGGTTTGACAAGCTAATCTAGTGGATTGTCGTAACGATAGAAAGTAGTTGAGATATTACGCCAAAAGGGTTAAAAGATAAACATGTCTCCTGCAAACAGGCGAGATGTGTCATACTACATAATTCATATTAAACACAAGCAGATAATCTTGAAGGCGTGGATCTATCAAGAAAGATTGATGGTGAAACCCAGAGAAGGGACATATAATATTTTATGCTTAGAATAATTATCTTTATTGTTGGATAAGGCGAGATATTGTCTCTTCTATTTGTAATTTCTTTATTAACTCTTTAAAAACCACTTTGAATAATGGGCATCACTCATTTCCCTTGCGTGGGCAAACGTTTTTTTAGGAGGTGCCCCTCTCTCTTTCTAACTTATACAAATTATGTAGGATGTACGCAAAACGCCAAAAGAACCTATATGTTATGGAAGATGTTGGACTTCCACAAGAAGATCATTGTATCCTATTAAGGCAATACAAGTGTGTTGTACTTCCACAGGAATATATTTGCTGCCTTTTAAAGCAATACAAGAATGATGGACTTCCACAGGAAGATAATTGTCGCCTCTTAGGGTAATCCATGAATGTTGGACTTCTACATAAAGATCCTTGTTGCCCTCATAGGCAATATGAATGGGCTATGTATAGGGGGATCTCCTCATCTAAATTCCTCCCCTGAGGGACTATGAGCCTCATCAAACATACTCATTTATAGGAATGATGTAGAAATCACAGTTGGTGATTAAGGGAAGTGAGTGGGGTATCTCATATTAGGGTTGTAAATGTTTGAGTTTAGCCTTGGTAAAGATGTTCATTGGATAGATGTTAGGTATGAAGTTGTAAACGGGGGAGTTTAACTTTGTAATAGTCTACAGATAGTGGAGTCTTCTTCCTGGATTGGTATCCCCCAGATGTAGGTGAGTTGCACCGAACTGGGTTAACAATTACTGTGTTGTTTATTATTCTGCAGATTTACGTTTTCTTTTAGGTTTTATGATAAACATGTTGAATCATGTGTCGTGACATCTGTAAGTGTGCAGTTCTGATATTCAAGGTATCAGTCTGCTGTTGCACCTCTGAGTTTAAATGATTATGTAGCACAATGTCTTGACATGTGTTAGGACATCTGCTTTTGCATAGGCCTGAATTTCATATTTCCTGAGGATTTTGACCAAAGTCTTGCCCGAGAGACTCGACAGCTCGCATGAGGGACTTAGAATATCTTCAAACAGGATCAACGAATAAACTCACCCGAGAGACTCGACAAAATACTTACCATAGTTAAAGTACTTTATGCCTAGACTAAATCTCTTCTCCCTCTTTGAGCCCTTGTACTTGGGGGTGTCTGTGTATCAATATAATTATTTTGGGCCCTAAGAAGGAACACCCAAGAAAGGATAGCATCATAAGATGGACTAACACCCCAAGAAGAGGGTCTCCCATAGAAATGGCTAGCATATATAGCCCAAAAGAGGTCGCTCACAGGGCTAGCACCTGGTAACCAAAAAGTTGCCATCCACAGGGCTAGCACCTGGTATCCCAAAAGTGGCCTCCCATAGAAAGGGCTTGCACTTGTAACCTAAAATAGGTCGCCCACAAGACTAGCACCTAGTAACCCAAAATCGGTCGCCCACAAGGCTAGCACCTGTAGCCCACCGAGGGGATATGCCACCTTGTTGGACTTGGGTTAATATACCTGATCCAAAGATTCAGTCAATGAAGGAAACCACCTCCTCCATGATTCTACGAAGAACAAATATTCCTTTGACCATTTTCTTAGTAAAGGATCTAGGGCCAAATAGCTTCACTAACTCTGTAACCCATGCCCATGAGCTACTATAAATACCTCAACTATGAGGTTGAAAAGGGACAACTCATAACGTATACAAAATACCTAGAGAATACAGAGCTTTTCATCTAACGTAAGCTTGCTCTCCCCATAGCCACAGAAAACACCAAACCGTTTTTCTCACCACCATGAGCAAGCCATAAACCATAAAAGATCTATAAAGCCTCTGGCCACACCTACCAGAATAGGGGTGCCACGCATTATATACTTTTTGACAAGTACAATGGCACACATTATAGGGCCTAGTAAAACTAACATGTGCCTCAAGTTTAGCCTCTACTAAATTACCACTGATGACCATGGCAATGATGTTACTGTCGGCGGAAATGATGGTGAAGATCATAATGGAGGACCTTATGTTACCAAGGAGGATACTAAACATGAATGCGTGATTTTCCATCGCTGAGTCGCCACAAGTTGTATGTGTTTCTGATCAAAGTATTGTGCTAACTAGTCTTTATTTTAAAACTAGAAGAAGATTATTATATTAATTATTTTGTTAAGAATGAGATTCTTGCTTCCATAAAACTAAATATTAGTGGCATAGGAATTAATTTTCGTTGTTTGAACACTTTGTATTTAGCCATGTCTTATTCCTTGTTTGGTTTAATGTTTATTAGCTCGTTCAAAAATAATGAAAATAAAATAATGAAAATGTGTAAAAAAAACCTTCCACTTAAAAAAGAAAAAGGTGTTGACATCATTTTGTAATTTCTATCTACATGACTACGCCTAACATGTGAAGCTAGCAGAATTATACCTGAGTGAATCGCACACTCAAAGATACAACAGAGTCGCCACCGAACTTTATTTAGTCCCAAAGGACATGGAAAATATCGATAAAACCCAAGGGGAAGAGAAACGGGTAAGGGGTCGGTTATGCGAGAGAAAGGTACTAGCACCCTATGCATCCATCGTACTCGACGGGAACCATTATGTTTGCTTCTAGGCTCAAATGGGTTATCTATCTAAAGGCTACTAGCTAAAAGAGGGAAGGGAAAGGAAATAAGAAAGAAAGTACTCGTTCCTACGTATCCTCATAGTGCAATGAGGAAATCAGAGCTTCGTAGTTCGTGGAACTAAGGATAAGAAAGGAGAAAGAAGGAAGAAGATTGGAAGGAAGGCTGAAAACGAAGGAAGGTTGCTCGCCAAGATCTTGCGGTCTCGTACCTACGTATCCTCATAGTGCAATGTGGAAGTCAAAGTTCCATAGTTCGGGGAACGAAGACGGAGAAAGAAAGGGTGACAAAACCAAGAGTGAAAAGCAAAGGAATGGTGACGACTCCACTGGGGAGAAAAGTAAAAGACTGGTGTAGAAACCAAGAAAATAAAGAGGCAAAGGAGTTCAATAGAGACAAGGTAATACCTACTGGGAATTTGGTATATTAACTGACAGACGGTGATCAACCAAAGAAAAAAAGCGACCCTGACGGGGAAGAAAAAGTTACTCAACTGAGGAAGAAAAGAAATTGGGGTTTAACAGACGGACAGTGACTAACCAGAAGCAAGAGTGCTTAACCAAAAAGGTGTTTGACTCTTTGGGTAATTTGGTATATTAACTGACGGACAGTGGTTAACCGAAAAGAGAAGAGGAGAAAATTGGTTTCAACAGACGGACTATGGTCAAGCAAAGGGACGGTGTGGAACCAAGCAAAGGTTGTGACCTAAGAGAATGGTTATGGAACTAAGAGAAGGTCGTGAGCCAAAAGGGGTTCGGTACACAAATTGACAAACAATACCAGACCGAGGGAAGGGTAGTTGAACCAAGAAAAAGGTTGCTAACCCAAAGGCGTGGGTATTCGAACCAAAAGAAGGTTGATAACTCACGAGGGTATTGGCTTTAATAGACGGATTGTGATCAACCAAAGACCGGGTGATTAACCCAAGAAAAACTCAGTATATTAACAGACGAACTATGGTTAACTGAGGAATATGTGATGAACCAAGAGAAAGTGATTAACCCAAAAGAAACTAGGTACATTAACAGGCGAACTGTGGTTAACTGGGGAACGGGTGATGAACCAAGAGAAGGTGATTAACCCAAAAGAAACTCAGTATAGTAACAGACAAACTATGGTTAACTGAGGAGCGGGTGATGAACCAAGAGAAGGTGATTAACCCAAAAGAAACTCAGTATATTAACAAACGGATTGTGGTTAACTGAGGAATGGGTGATGAACTAAGAGAAGTTGATTAACCCAAAAGAAACTCAGTATGTTAGCAGATGGACTATGGTTAACTGAGGAACGTGTGATGAACCAAGAGAAGGTGATTAACCCAAAAGAAACTCAGTATATTAACAGATGGACTGTGATTACCTGCCTGAAGGAAGACATTAATCTTGAACCAAGGAAGATAGTGATTGATCAAAGGAGAAATTGAAAGAGGAGTGAGGGATCAAGGATCGACTCGGCGGGGATCAGGAAACACTATAGTCTGGAGATAGAGACGATTATTCCAGGCACAGGGTCATTCATCTCCTACCAAAAATAATCAGAATGAGTGTAGAAATTCTCCACTCTCATCCCTTCTCTAGCACTCAGAGTATAGTGCGGAAATTGAAACCGACAGAGTAATAGCGCAATCTTGTACAGTGCTCAAACTCGTTGTGCAAACCTCCGGCTCAGCAGGATCAAGAAAGAAAGGCTCTAAAAAAATCCTAAAGAAAAGAACGGGGGAAGATTAATAAATCGAAATAAGGTTTCGATCAATCGATCAAAGCGATGGAACAAGCTAATAATCTTTCAAACGAGTCGAAAGATCATCAAAGCAAACGTGCGAAGTAATGATTGTACAAAATTAAATTTGCTCAATGAAGAACAAATCTAATGCATCCAATTGAAATTTCAAAGCATTAACAAGGCCAAGCTAGCATACACCACTAAGTATAATCATGTTAACACATAAGCAAAAGTATGCAAAAAGTGCCTCAAATCATATGATAAAATTGCAAAGCAACATGATTACACAACATCAAGAATGCAAACGATTACATAATCGACAAATCGTGCATCAAAGACTCGCATACATACTGCAAACAGAGGTTAAAAAACTCAAAAAAGTCCACAAATATCAAATATGTCAAGCCATGGAAGTTAAATGTGGAAAGGAAACCAAACAAACATGAAAAAGCACAAAAATCAGCTTCAGCAACAGTGTTAATCAATTAACCACTTTTTCCTACATTCTGGTTAATAAATTAACACTGTAAAAACAACACAAAATACGCACAACAACAGTGTTAATCGATTAACCACTTTTGCCTATATTATGGTTAGTCGATTAACACTGTAAAAACGACACAAGAAATTCAGCATGAAAGCACTTTTCAACAACTTATTTCATGTCATTGTAGTGGATCAAAGCATAGAAGAAGATGCAAAATTCATGTTAATTCATAGAAAATAAAAGTTAAAAGAATTGATCGAGCAAAATAAGAATTCAAGCAACAAAATCTCAATTAAGAGCTATATTGTGAAAACGCGAAAATGATCAAAAATAGAGAATTAAGCAAGAACCACCAACCTACAAGGCAGAGGCTTGCCTTGGTAATTGTTGTAAGCAAAATGTGATGCGAAGAAGCAAAGAAAACCAGAGAATTTCAAGCTATAGAGCAATTCGCATCGAAACCAAAGAAAACGCGGTATATGCTCTAAATATGAATTTACACCAAAACTCTTGAAATGATCACTTCCAAAACTTGATTTGAAGTAGAAGTTGTTGTAATTGCAGAATTCAAGGAGAAGTATAGTGTAATGGAGGTTTAGCTCAAAATTTTAGCAAGTTCAATGTGAAGTTTACTAAGCTTTAATGGAAGAAAAGAGCTTTAGTGTGGTTTGGTGAAGAAGATGAAGATGATTGAGAGAGAATTGCAGAAGATTCAGAGAGAATTGAGAGTGGAGAGTGAAAAATGAGAGAATGAACAACGGTCCCTTTGCAACAATGTGAAGGTTTTCTTAAATAGAGTGTAGGTTTGGAGTGATTTAGGTTTGGAACTTGGTTTGAAGCTTGCTTTAGAGTTAGTTACATCTAACTCACTGAGTTGGAGGTTAGCTCAGTTAGTTATTTGTTAACTCAGTGGGAGAATCCCAATGCAAGCTCAAAATCAAATAGTCCACATGCTTGGTGTCGCACCTCAAAAAAATCGCTTAATCGAAGACACGACCCTTCGCGCGAAAGGGGCGAAAAAACAGTTCGACAGAGTCGCCACCGAACTTTATTTATCCCAAAAATAGGGAAAGGAAAATATCGAGAAAACCTTTAAGGGAGGATAAGAACATGGTCGTCGCAACCACATTCTGGGTTCGGGAGTCGGTTACGTGAGGGAAAGGTACGTGCACCCCCTCACGTCCGTTGTACTCAACGAGAACCTCTTGATTCGAATCGCGATACTCGTTAGCTAAGTTTGTTTGTTTTCTTCTCTAAAATAAATGAAAAACGGTAAGATAAAAGGGAAAGGTACTAAGGGGAAATGGGGTGGTTTTAGGATAGGGTGCTCGGCAAGATCATCGCGACCTCGGGCCTACGTATGCTCATTCGGACGAGAATGAGGAATCAGAGCAATTGTAGTTCAACTACGGGGTTTGACGGAAAAATATGGTAGTGTGCTCGCCAAGATCATCGCAATCTTATGCCTACGTATCTTTACTCGGACGAGAATAAAGAATCAGAGCAGTCGTAGTTCGTGGTACGCCCACGAAACAAGGTAGAGTTGGGTTGGTTTAGATGACGATTACTTGAACTTAAGAAAGATTCCTCGGGCCCAAGTAATCGGGAGAGTGAGTCAAATATTTGGCTCTCTCTGTTTTTCATCTAAGGTGGTTGAGTTTGAAAGGTTTGATGGTTTGGAAAGTGTTTGAAGTTTGGACGAACGGTTGTTGAGTTGGATGTGTTTTAGAGGCGTCAATTGCTCACACACGAGTAAGAGAACTCGCACCCAAACAATCGAAGGAAGATCAAAGACTTGAACCCCCATTTTTCACCTTAAAAGAGTTGCGATAGTTGTTAGTTGTTTTTGAAGTTTGATTATGAAAATCCGCTTGACATGGGATCAAGGGTTTATTGTATGCGCTTGGTTATTTTGAAAAGGATTTGATTTAAAAGAAGGGGCATCAATTGCTCACACACGAGTAAGAGAACTCGCACCCAAACAATCGAAGGAAGATCAAAGACTTGAACCCCCATTTTCCACCTTAAAAGAGTCGCGATAGTTGTTAGTTGTTTTTGAAGTTTGATTATGAAAATCCGCTTGACGTTGGATCAAGGGTTTATTTGTTATGAAAAGAGTTTGGTTTGAAAAAGGATTGTTTGAAAATGGCTCGACGACAAATCAAGAATTTGGTTGAAAAGAAGTTTGTTTGAAAATGGCTCGACGACGAATTGAGGGTTTTGGTTGAAAAAGGATTGTTTGAAAATGGCTCGACGACGAATCGAGAATTAGTTTGAAAATGGGTTGCCTATGCTAGTCCCTAAGGGTGCTCCTAGTAAACAAACCACAATCAAAAGAAAACTAAATGCGTACATCGGAATCGGGAGCGGGGGTACATGTAAATTACAAGGGATGACATGAAATAAAGGGTCTCGTTGTAAGGTAGCCCAAGAGAAAGTCGTGTGTGTGCGAAGTGTCCTAAACTAAGCCTTGATTGAAAATCGCCAAGCAACTAGCAGTCCATCAATTATTGTTTTAGGGTTTCGATATTTTTTAGTGTTTTTCGATTAAAGGTGAACAAATGAAAATGATTAGACAAATATGAATATGGATATGAACAATATGACAAGAGTATGAATAATATAATCGAGATAATATGAACAAGGTATAATAGTGACATAAAATAAAATTGGTCTCGTCTTAATCGGAATTTAATCGAGAAATCGATAATCAACGATTTTTTACTTTCATTGACCAAAAGTGAATAAAAGAATATAAATCGAAATAGACATAAAAATCGGAAAACTAAGAAAAGTCTCATCTTTACTAAGATTTTAAATCGAAAAATCTATAATCTTTAGTATTTGATTTTCATTGACCCAAAAATGAATAAAAATGAAACAAAAATGATAGAAATGAAATAAAATCGAAAATGACAAGAAAAGGAATAAAGGTCTCACCTTTATCAAGATTTAAAATCGATAAATCGATAAATCTCGATATTTGGATTTCATTGACCCAAAAAAAGAATAAGAATGAAATAATGACAAAATAAATCAAAATAAATAAGTAGTAAATAGTAGGCCTCATATAAATCAAGATTTGGTACCGATTTTAAAGAATCACTCAATATCAAGATGTTTTTTATATCACTGGCCCTAAAATAATATAAAATCGAGAATGAAAATGGAAACATAATTAAATAAAAGATTATTAGTAAAACATTGAAAATTATTATTTAATGAAAATTAGAATAAATTGGAAAAAAAAACCTAAACAAAAGGGATGGGTAGATTAAGAACAGGTGGTGCAAGGGAACCAGCAGGGTGTGTAAACAACACGGGCTTATGAGCCCAAATAACCGTTTCAACCAAACAAAATGAGCATGGGCTATGTAGAAACGGGTGTGTGCAAGAAAATAAAAGGTGATGTAAGAAAAAGATAAACACGGGCCATAGAGCCCAAAAAACCCTAACACGGTCCAAAAGAAATGAAACCATAAGAGCTTATCTTCATAAAGAAATGGAACGATGGTCTTGAGCAACAGCAACCTTAGATTTTCCAAATTAGAAAACATAAGTCAAACATAAAACCAACAGTAACCATATATATTTAAAACCTAAATAATTCTTTGAAATGAAAACAGGGCAACAACAACAACACTGAACCAACATTTTTGCTCTGGAAAATTCATCAGCAGAGAATGGAATTAGAAACGAATCACCACCAACCTCCTTCCCTGTTTCGTTTCCGTCTCGGTTTTTTTTCTTTTTGGTTCGTCGATCTCTCTTCGTCTCTCTCTTCTCTATTTCGAATCTGTTTCTGATCTAGTTCTGTTTTTGGTTGAGGTTTGGATGATTTGAGGATGGGTTTGTTGGCTGAAGAAGATGAAGGTTGAAGGGAGGTTGAAGGAAGGTCGATTGAATCAAAAACGAGTTGGAGAAGGTGAAGTTTGGGTAGGTTTCGTTGAAAAATGAATGGAGGAGAAAAGGGTTGTGAAGATAATGAAAGGGAGGGTTCGTATGGTTGTTTGGAGGTTTGATAAAGGGTTGTAGATGAGGAGGGGATAGAGTGAGAAAAGTTTCGTTGATGTTGACGAGAGTGTCAAGAAATAAGAAAGGTTGAATAAAGGTTATTGAAGATGAGTGATTGTTGAAAGAGGTGCGGTTTCTATGATTTTGCAGCGGTTGGATGTTGAAGGTTCAGATTGGAGGCGTTAATGGTGGTAGTTTTGAAGAGGGTGAGGCGGTGGATGTTGTTTGTATAGGGAGGCGATGGTGGTCGTTGAAGGATACGAAAGGAGTTTGGTGTTGTCTATGTGTTGTTGTTGCAGATGAGAAACACAGTTTGGTTGAGTTGATGAATCGGTGAGGGGATAAGGTTATTGATTAAGGTTTGATTGAAGGTTGATGCCTGAGTCTCCTGATGATGGTAGATTGGATTTTTTTTAAAGGTTGATGGAGGATCCCCTCACAGTTATGCAAGTTGCTCTCCCTCAAATAAGGTTCGTCTTTTCTTTTTATTCCAATCTCAAAATATTTCTCCCTTTGTCTCATTGTTATGTATGGTCACTTTCAAATACAGGTCTAATATTGCAATGTTGTTGTTGGTTGGTAAACGCAGGTCGCAGCAGGGAGTTTGGCGTGTTGCTATTGTTATTTTGTGCTTATGAGCAGGTTTTGTGGTGGCAAGTGAGTTTTGGAGGAGCAGAGCTTTTGTCTTGTTATGTTGTTCAAAGTGTGAAGTCACTTTCAAGTTGGAAACATGGAAGAGTCGTATGGCTTGTAACTTGCTGTACATTTTTTCCATTTTGTGTGAAGCACTTGTTCCGACATTTGTTGTCAAATGGGCCTTTCTCATTTTTTTTATTTCCAAGGCTATATTTTTTTAGAGAACTTCTTTGTAGTGATGGACTTGAAAAAAAAGAAATGGGCTTTAAATCCTTGATCCAATGTATTTTTGTAGAATTCTTTTTTTGTGATAAAAACGGACTCTTAGAATTGTAATGGATTTCTTATTTTTGCACCCTCCATTTGCACTCTTGAAATATGTTGCAATTTTAATTGAACTTGAACAACACAATGCTTGCGAAGCTTGATTGAATTTTCCAAATTGATCCGTAAATCTCATGAACTAAATTTCAGTCTTGTTTAACTTGATCCTGAGAAATAAAATTGACCATGAATCCATCTTGAATTAGAACCTCACATTAAAATGAACCCCTCATTGAATTAATCTTTGGATTTTGATATTCGCACTGATAAAAACAAAATTTTCACATTGAATCAAACAAGCAACCTTAACCCACTGCATAAAACTCTATCTGACTCACATTCGCCTACTCGAGAAACCAACTCTTACTTGATGATCAGGATTAGTTCAAAACCAAATGAACCTTAATTCAATTCAATTCACCCTGGTAACACCCTGAGTTTGGACAACAACCAGGGACAACATATTTTTTTGATTTTCTGGATAATGGTTAGTGGGTGGATTATACAGATGAAAATTATACACAGATAGGACAAATTTGAGGTATGGCAGATGCCCCTGTCTAATTGGCTTAAACCTAGTAAGATGAATTGCTACGGCGTTCATTCTTTCAAGGTATAAGTCAATTAGATATAAAAAAGACCACAAATTTGTCCGAAAGAAAGGAAAGGGATTGGGAAGTTGAAATACAAGAAATCTGACACCAAAAGGATGACAGACCTATCACCAAGCACACACACACACACACAGACCCTTCCACCAAAAGGATAGAAATGAGGTCAAAGCCTGCTATTACCGACGAGATAATAGGGCACACAACACAGCCTGCTACTACCAAAAGGATAGTATGGCACACATACAAAGGTTGTCACTCACCAAAAGGATGACACACAGACCAAGGGTTTATGGATCGGCGACACCAAATGGATGATGGATCAACACAAGCTACTACCATCAAAAGGATGATAGGAACTTCTTACTCGTGAGGACCAACATCAAAAGGATGAAGGTTGAATTGACATGGTTAGTTACCACCAAAAGGATGATAGAATGTTTTGATTTGAGGGTTGCCAACACCAAAAGGATGCAGGTTGAATCGAGTTGATTAGGTTTGGCTATCACCAAAAGGATGATAGTAAGGCAATTGACAAAAGGTCAAGTTTGTTGGGGATGTGATGAGATTTATTTGGAGACGTCAACAAAAGGTTGAAGTAAAGAAATCAATGAGGAAAGCCTACGAAAAGGAAAGGGAAACAGTGAAAAATGGAGAAAGTAACCCGCCAAGATCTATGCAATCTTATGCCTACGTATCTTTACTCGGACGAGAATAAAGAATCAGGGCAGTCGTAGTTCGACTTGAAGAAAAGATTCAATGAGGAACGCCCACTGACTCAGAGGAATGTTTATTGGTTGGGATGAGGATGACAACTTCATCAACAAAAGGCTGAGGAACACCACTCAATGAGGAACGCCCACTGACTTGCTTAGAGATCACAACTTCATCAACAAAAGGTTGAAGAACTTCATGAGGAACGCCCATGAACTTGAAGAAGATGCCCCTGCCTGGGCTGAAGGTTGTCTTGCAGTCTTGAGATTGATCCTGGATCTTGACCTATGCATATATGAATGCTTGATTTTGTAATGATGTGCAATGCAAATGCTGACGTGCGGAGATGCAAGTGTTGGGGAAGTATGATTGGTTTTTGGGGTATGCATATGATGCACATATGATGCGTATGATGCATATGATTGCAAACGGGAGATTGGATATGTTTCGGAAAGGTGCCAGCATTGTGGACTTTTGGGTAGTTGCCAATGCGGATTGAACTTTGGGCGGTGGGAGGAATTTGATTTCCTCGACACTCAGTTTGTTGAAGACGTCATGATTGAAGCAGACGAAGATGCTCTTGAAGCCTCGAATCTGATGACATGATTGATAAGTCATGGTGTTCGTTCCAAGAGAACCACAACTCTGTGCTTGATGGTCAAGATGACTTAATGACTTGATGGTGACCAGCTCATGAAGATTATGCTCTTGCTCTGAACTGCTTGAAAGTACAGACAGGATATGCCTGCTGCAATGAGTCTTGCCCCAGTCTGAACATGTAATAGTTTGCCCCTGATTAATCAATTCTGAAGCAGTCTGATCTTTGGAGGTTGGGATTTGATGTGCTTTGATATGACTTGCCCCTGATTAAGCTGTTGAAGGGTTTGCCCCAGCCTGAGGGTTTTGAGGGAGTCTTGCTTTGGGTCGGCACCACTGAAAGTTCAAGTTCCTATTTGATTGCCCCTTGTTGGAATGTCTTTGAAGTCTGGCACTGATTTGTTGTTAAAATTGCTCATTCACAAATGGTAATCTTAATGCAATACTCATGCAAGTTTTTTAAAAAAGTGTCGTTTATTGGAGTGTCGTGATAGTGAGACGAATGGAACGTTAGTCCAGACGATGTGCTGATTTTGCTGGTATGAAAGATATAACAAGGAGAATGACACCAATGCTGAAGATTAGCAAATATGGGGAGTCAGTTTACGCAACCTTGCAATAGTATGCTTTCAGAATAAACCTCGCCTCAATTAGGTCTTTCGAGGGTTGTAACGTGGTCTGGTTTACAGTTTATGAAACAAAGGATATTAGGCTCAAAATTTGATTTCTACCCACCCCTTCTTCGTGATGAACTCTAGTCCTACGTTCAGTTAATTTTGCACATGTTTGTATTCCAAAAGGGTTGATGGTTCAAGGTATGCTTGAAATGGCAGTCACCTTTATTTGTTTTTGATGGATGTCAGTGACCCTTTGGTTTTGATATGGTGGTCACTGAGTCTTATTTTGTTTTTGGTGAGGATTCGAGGGCCTCTTTTGTCTTTGTTTTTTATCCCATCTTTTGCATGGAAGAATTTTTGCTTTTTGAGTCCATCGGGATAGCCTTGATTTTTTTTTTGCCTAAGTCTGTGCTCGACTTAGCAGGCTTTTGATTTTTTTGATTTTTTTTGGAGGGTTGTGATTACCAAGTCATGGGTATTGATGAACAACCGACATGTCTTTTAGATTTTGCTTTGTGATTTGAGTGTGTAATTGGATTAACTGAACACTACCCTGCCCCAGGTTGAGTGTAAGGGTTTAAATATCCGAAGGAAACTACTACTTCTAGGCTCGAAGAGGCTAACTAGGGATTAACTCCTTGTCTCTCCAGTGTTTGGGGGATTGAAACAATGCATGTACATCCTTGGCGGGATTTTGTCTGAAAGCATACGATTTGCAATTATGGGTATTTCGTTTTCATCATCCTCCCTCCAATCATTGCTAAACAACAGTTTGATATAGAGAGTGAAGTAGATATATGTGTCGGTGATTTGCAGTAAATGGAAGAACTAAGTGGATACGACATAACTGATTCAAAACATGCATAATCATTACATTAAGAAAACCAAATACAAACGACAACGTTCAAAGCATACAGTACTTAAACAAATAAAGGCGAAAAAACAAGAATGCAAAGGATGGGATGGTAACATGACTGCCTTCTTCGGGGAATTGAACTTCCTGTCTCGACTTAATTGGTGCTTGAATTGGCTTGATTAGAGGTGGAGACTGTTCTGCTTGTCTTCGGCAACCCCTTCAATGACTGATGGTCTAGACTGACATATGGTGACATGGTCTTTATTGGATATGATTCATCATTCATCTGCTTTTGGCTTAAGTTGCGCATCCGTGTCGAGGAATCGGCTTGATTTACTGGAGAAGGAAGGAAAGTGGAGTGAGATTCTGAGGTTGAAAATGCAATGCAAGATGTATAACAAACGCAATGACATGAGATGCAAGATGCAAGATCCAGGATCGCAGATCACAGGCTTCAAATAGTTATGCAGTTGGCCTGAGATGACGGGTTAAGAACCACAGCTAGGATTAAGAAAACCCACAGGTAGGTGCCTAGAGTTATGGATATATTTCGAAAACATTATTACCAAGACGAAGAGACATCTGACTATAATATCCTCGAAATAATCTCGTCTAGGTGAGGTCTTCGTTTCTTCCCCACTAGAAAGATTCATCGGAGGCGCCCACTACACAACCATCGACACACGGGTTCTATGTAGGGTTCTCAGAATCCTAGATCGAGGTTGAAAATATTACTGTCAGGAAGTAATACGTTCGAGGGATCTCATCTGATTGGGGCGTTCGCATTAACTCACATAGAATTAACGCTACCAACCACCATGGGTAAATTGGGTTAATGGTCCTTGGGATCGACGACCCACCTCGAAAGTATTACCACCATAGCAAAGATTCACCACAACAATAATATATCCAAGGGAATCTACTCCAAGCGGTGGTTTTCGCTTCAACTCACGCGGAAGAGACCACGCAAGCCTACACTATACAACCACCATCCTAATCCTAGGGTTATACTCAGACTCGGGTGTAGAGCCATCTCACAAAGTTCCCAATATCAGAACAACCCAACAATGTTACGAAAGGTAACACAAATAAGGAAAAGGAAATCAAGTAAGTAAGCAAAGGAGAATAAAAAGATAAACAAAGCTAAAGAGCTAGCGATTCGAATCAAGATAGGCTCGACTCTCTCTTGCATGGAGAAAATTGTCCCCAGCAGAGTCGCCAGCTGTCGTACCTCGAAAAAATCGCTTAATCGAAGACATGACCCTCGCGCGAAAGGCGCGAAAAACGGTTCGACAGAGTCGCCACCGAACTTTATTTATCCCAAAAGTAGGGAAAGGAAAATATCGAGAAAACCTTTAAGGAGGGGTAAGAACATGGTCGTCGCAACCACATTCTGGGTTCGGGAGTCGGTTACGTGAGGGGAAGGTACGCGCACCCCCTCACGTCCGTTGTACTCAACGGGAACCTCTTGATTCGAATCGCGATACTCGTTAGCTAAGTTTGTTTGTTTTCTTCTCTAAAATAAATGCAAAATGGTAAGATAAAAGGGAAAGTTACTAAGGGGAAATGGGGTGGTTTTAGGATAGGGTGCTCGGCAAGATCATCGCGACCTCGGGCCTACGTATGTTCATTCGGACGAGAATGAGGAATCAGAGCAGTCATAGTTCGACTACGGGGTTTGACGGAAAAAGATGGTAGTGTGCTCGCCAAGATCATCGCAATCTTGTGCCTACCTAACTTTACTCGGACGAGAATAAAGAATCAGAGCAGTCGTAGTTCATGGTACGCCCACGAAACAAGGTATAGTTGGGTTGGTTTAGATGACGATTACTTGAACTTAAGAAAGATTCCTCGGGCCCGAGTAATCGGGAGAGTGAGTTAAAGATTTTGCTCTCTCTCTTTTTCATCTAAGGTGGTTGAGTTTTAAAGGTTGATGGTTTGGAAAGTGTTTGAAGTTTGGACGAACGGTTGTTGAGTTGGATGTGTTTTAGAGGCGTCAATTGCTCACACACGAGTAAGAGAACTCGCACCCAAACAATCGAAGAAAGATCAAAGACTTGAACCCCCATTTTCACCTTAAAAGAGTTGCGATAGTTGTTAGTTGTTTTTGAAGTTTGATTATGAAAATCCGCTTGACGTGGGATCAATGGTTTATTGTATGCGCTTGGTTATTTTGAAAAGCATTTGATTTAAAAGAAGGGGCGTCAATTGCTCACACACGAGTAAGAGAACTCGCACCCAAACAATCGAAGGAAGATCAAAGACTTGAACCCCCATTTTTCACCTTAAAAGAGTCACGATAGTTGTTAGTTGTTTTTGAAGTTTGATTATGAAAATCCGCTTGACGTTGGATCAAGGGTTTATTTGTTATGAAAAGAGTTTGGTTTGAAAAAGGATTGTTTGAAAATGGCTCGACGACGAATCGAGAATTTGGTTGAAAAGAAGTTTGTTTGAAAATGGCTCGACGACGAATCAAGGGTTTTGGTTGAAAAAGGATTGTTTGAAAATGGCTCGACGACGAATCGAGAATTAGTTTGAAAATGGGTTGCTTATGCTATTCCCTAGGGGTGCTCCTAGTAAACAAACCACAATCAAAAGAAAACTAAATGCGTACATCGGAATCGGGAGCGGGGTACATGTAAATTACAAGGGATGACATGAAATAAAGGGTCTCGTTGTAAGGTAGCCCAAGAGAAAGCCATGTGTGTGCGAAGTGTCCTAAACTAAGCCTTGATCGAAAATCGCCAAGCAACTAACAGTCCATCAATTATTGTTTTAGGGTTTCGATATTTTTTAGTGTTTTTCGATTAAAGGTGAACAAATGAAAATGATTAGACAAATATGAATATGGATATGAACAATATGACAAGAGTATGAATAATATAATCGAGATAATATGAACAAGGTATAATATTGACATAAAATAAATTTGGTCTCGTCTTAATCGGAATTTAATCGAGAAATCGATAATCAACGATTTTTGACTTTCATTGACCAAAAGTGAATAAAAGAATATAAATCGAAATAGACATAAAAATCGGAAAAATAAGAAAAGTCTCATCTTTACTAAGATTTTAAATCGAAAAATCGATAATCTTTAGTATTTGATTTTCATTGACCCGAAAATGAATAAAAATGAAACAAAAATGATAGAAATGAAATAAAATCGAAAATGACAAGAAAAGGAATAAAGGTCTCACCTTTATCAAGATTTAAAATCGATAAATCTCGATATTTGTCTTTCATTGACCCAAAAAAAGAATAAGAATGAAATAATGACAAAATAAATCAAAATAAATAAGTAGTAAATAGTAGGCCTCATATAAATCAAGATTTGGTACCGATTTTAAAGAATCACCCAATATCAAGATGTTTTTTTATATCATTGGCCCTAAAATAATATAAAATCGAGAATGAAAATGGAAACATAATTAAATAAAAGATTATTAGTAAAACATTGAAAATTATTATTTAATGAAAATTAGAATAAATTGGAAAAAAAACCTAAACAAAAGGGAAGGGTAGATTAAGAAGAGGTGGTGCAAGGGAACCAGCAGGGTGTGTAAGCAACACGGGCTTATGAGCCCAAATAACAGTTTCAACCAAACAAAATAAGCATGGGCTATGCAGAAATGGGTGTGTGCAAGAAAATAAAAGGTGATGTAGGAAAAAGATAAACACGAGCCATAGAGCCCAAAAAAACCCTAACACGGTCCAAAAGAAATGAAACCATAAGAGCTTCTCTTCATAAAGAAATGGAACGATGGTCTTGAGCAACAGCAACCTCAGATTTTCCAAATTAGAAAACATAAGTCAAACATAAAACCAACAGTAACCATATATATTTAAAACCTAAATAATTCTTTGAAATGAAAACAGGGCAACAACAACAACACCGAACCAACATTTTTGCTCTAGAAAATTCATCAGCAGAGAATGGAATTAGAAACGAATCACCACCAACCTCCTTCCCTGTTTCGTTTCCTTCTTGGTTTTTTTCTTTTTGGTTCGTCGATCTCTCTTCGTCCCTCTCTTCTCTGTTTCGGATCTGTTTCTGATCTAGTTCTGTTTTTGGTTGAGGTTTGGATGATTTGAGGATGGGTTTGTTGGCTGAAGAAGATGAAGGTTGAAGGGAGGTTAAAGGAAGGTCGATTGAATCAAAAACGAGTTGGACAAGGTGAAGTTTGGGTAGGTTTCGTTGAAAAATGAATGGAGGAGAAAAGGGTTGTGAAGATAATGAAAGGGAGGGTTCGTATGGTTGTTTGGAGGTTTGATAAAGGGTTGTAGATGAGGAGGGGATAGAGTGAGAAAAGTTTCGTTCATGTTGACGAGAGTGTCAAGAAATAAGAAGGGTTGAATAAAGGTTATTGAAGATGAGTGATTATTGAAAGAGGTGTGGTTTCTATGATTTTGTAGCGGTTGGATGTTGAAGGTTCAGATTGGAGGCGTTAATGGTGGTAGTTTTGAAGAGGGTGAGGCGGCGGATGTTGTTTGTATAGGGAGGGCGATGGTGGTCGTTGAAGGATTCGGAAGGAGTTTGGTGTTGTTTATGTGTTGTTGTTACAGATGAGAAACACAGTTTGGTTGAGTTGATGAATCGGTGAGGGGATAAGGTTGTTGATTAAGGTTTGATTGAAGGTTGATGCCTGAGTCTCCTGATGATGGTAGATTGGATTTTTTTAAAGGTTGATGGAGGATCCCCTCACGGTTATGCAAGTTGCTCTCCCTCAAATAAGGCTCGTCTTTTATTTTTATTCCAATCTCAAAATCTTTCTCCCTTTGTCTCATTGTTATGTATGGCCACTTTCAAATGCAGGTCTGATATTGCAATGTTGTTGTTGGTTGGTGAACGCAAGTCGCAGCAGGGAGTTTGGCGTGTTGCTATTGTTATTTTCTGCTTATGAGCAGGTTCTGTGGTGGCAAGTGAGTTTTGGAGGAGCAGAGCTTTTGTCTTGTTGTGTTGTTCAAAGTGTGAAGTCACTTTCAAGTTGGAAACATGGAAGAGCTGTATGGCTTGTAACTTGATGTACATTTTTTCCTTTTTGTGTGAAGCACTTGTTCCGACATTTATTGTCAAATGGGACTTTCTCATTTTTTTGAATTTCCAAGGCTATATTTTTTTAGAGAACTTCTTTGTAGTGATGGACTTGAAAAAAAAGAAATGGGCTTTAAATCCTTGATCCAATGTATTTTTGTAGAATTCTTTTTTTGTGATAAAAACGGACTCTTAGAATTGTAGTGGATTTCTTATTTTTGCACCCTCCATTAGCACTCTTGAAATATGTTGCAATTTTAATTGAACTTGAACAACACAATGCTTGCGAAGCTTGATTGAATTTTCCAAATTGATCCGTGAATCTCATGAACTAAATTTCACTCTTGTTTAACTTGATCCTGAGAAATAAAATTGACCATGAATCCATCTTGAATTAGAACCTCACATTAAAATGAACCCCTCATTGAATTAATCTTTGGATTTTGATATTTGCACTGATAAAAACAAAATTTTCACATTGAATCAAACAAGCAACCTTAACCCACTGCATAAAACTCTATCTGACTCACATTCGCCTACTCGAGAAACCAACTCTTGCTTGATGATCAGGATTAGGTCAAAACCAAATGAACCTTAATTCAATTCAATTCACCCTGGTAACACCCTGAGTTTGGACAACAACCAGGGACAACATATTTTTTTGATTTTCTGGATAATGGTTAGTGGGTGGATTATACAGATGAAAATTATACACAGGTTGGACAAATTTGAGGTATGACACTTAGAAACAAGGGTGTATGGTGAGCATGATTGAAAATGATGTAGTGTAGCAAGTGCAAGTGAATTATTGAAGTGTCTTGAAGTGTCTAGAATATTCCACATGATGCTAGAACCAAATAGACCAAAAGAGTGAGGGAGAAGTTGTTGTCATGTGAAATGCTGAAATTCTGCAAAACTTATAGGCGTTAATCGATTAACCACTTTTGCCTACATTCTGGTTAATCGATTAACACAGATAAAATTTTCCCAATTTGGCTTGAAACAAGTTGTTATGTCGTGGCTCTGAACTTCGACCATTTGCTTTGATGAATAAGCATAGAAGCCCTTGTATTGTGCTTGTGTTGATGCCGTGATGACTCTGCGAGGATGTGATTAATTGTGGCTTTGGAACTTTTTGAAATACTGGATATGCCTGCAGCAAAACCATAGAGAAAAATGCTAATGCGCATGCCGGAAATGCGAGTGCACATGCTCATGCAAAAAGGCAAAAGGGGAGGTCAAATTTCGGGTTACGACAACATATCTGTTGTTGGCACATTCCATCATATCATAATAATGTGATTGCTAAGAACGTAGAATTGGTTCAAATATCTGCATTTATATTAGGGAGAAAATGACATGTTTTTGTCATCCTACTCTTTGATTTTATATTGCATGCGTCTATATTATACGTGATTATTGTAACGCCCTAGTTTTTGTTAGATTTATTTAATCGAGTCGATTTAATTATTTTTATTATTATATTATTTTATTTTTTACTTTTATTTGGTAATATATTATTTTTCATCGTGATTATGTTTTATCGCGTTTTGGAAACGTTTGCGAGATATTTGAGTGTAGGGGTATTTTGGTCTTTTGGCTTGGTTAGTGATGTTTTTCATAAAAATAGAAAATAGAGAGAAAAATAAAGAGAAAGAAAAAGAGAAGAAGAAAAAGAGAAAGAAGGAAAAGAAGAGAAGAAAAAGAGAGAAAACTTGGGGTTTAAGAAATTGAATCAACCGACTTTTGAAAACACGATTAATCGGGTATGGGTGCGAAACTCGATTATCTTATACTTGTGTATGATTATGTATGTATGTATTTATTGATTGTTGGGTTGAAATTGGATATAGAACCAAAACCATAATATGTTGAAATTGTTGGAATTTGATTCAAATTGTGTCTGAAATCATGTTTTGATGTTCCTAATTGCTGAACCATGTTAGATAGGTGTTGTTGTGTATTCAATTGGTAATTTTTAGGTGATTGGATGAGATTTGGGAGTGTTTTTGGTGGAATTTTGCAGCAGAAATTCTGCAGAAAAATTCTGGGTTTCCTCTGCCCATACGCATAACACGCAGGGCAATACGCGTATTGGTTTGGGCAATACGCGTATGGAAAGGGGAATTGAGGGTAATACACGTATGGAAGTCCATTTTTCCCGGCCCTCTGCTGATTTGCGTAATGGTACGCGTATCTCGCAAGGCAATACGCGTAACGTGTAAGGCATTACGCGTATGGAGTTTTAAGTGGGATTTTTTGGGAGAATTTGGTCTCTGCCCATACGCGTATCACTTTGGGCAATACGCTTATGGATGGGCGAGTGAGCTGGGCAATACGCGTATGGCACAAGGCAATACGCGTATGGCCAGTGAGAGTGCAGAATTTTGTCTTTTCGCGATTCCATTTCTTTTTAATTCCATAACTTGTGTTCCGATTATCCGTTTTGAACATTCTTGGTATCGTTGGAAAGCTATTGGAGTTTTCTTTCTTATGATAATAGTTTTGAGATTGTTGACCGATTTAATTATGTCGGGAATTTGGAAATGTGTCGTTTTGTCGACTTTTGCCGTCGTACTGTGTGTAATTGATGTGTTATCATGCAATGTGCTTTTGATATATGTTGTATGACCGGTGTGATGTTATATGATGTGAATGCATGCGATTAAATGTTGTGATGATGGTTTGTGTCCTAAGGGCAAGAAAATGCAAGTTGTTGTGTTTGGTTGTATATGCATGATTATGGTTGCATATATGTGTGCATTTGAATGTCATGAGTCATTGTATGCCAAGCATCATGATATGCATTCTTGTGATGTCGTGTGCCCTAGTGGGTGTGAGCGACGAAACGGTTCCAGAGGGAATCCGCTATAACATCGTGTGCCTTATACAAAGAGGTGTGAGCGATGATTATAGATGATCGTGTGCCTTATACAAAGAGGTGTGAGCGAACGGGTCGTGTGCCTTATACAAAGAGGTGTGAGCGATCCATAAACGTCGTGTGCCTTATACAAAGAGGTGTGAGCGACGGGAAACATCGTTTTCCCGATGGGGAGTTACACTAAGTAACAATCGATGATTCCAATAGTTCCTGAGTGAACTAGTGTTGAGATGATGGATGGATGGTACCGCATTGCATTGCATAGAGTCGTTGTGTCGGTCTCTGTGCATTTGCATAAATCATGAATGGATTGATTTTGTGTAGAATTGTGAATGGAATTGATGTTGTTGATATATATATATATATATATATATATATATATATATATATATATGTTGGTGATAAATGTATTGTGCATGGTTGATATGCCTTGGTGATGGATATATGAGTTATGCATTATGTTGTTTCGTATTTGAAATTTGGTGTAAATTGTGGTGAGAATGTTTTGCATGTGCATTTTAGTGTTATTATATAATTGTATGCAATTATATTATGATTGTGTTTCTCACCCTTCTGCTATTTTAAATGCTCTATGAGGCATTGCAGATTAGATGCTGGAGGTCTTTTTGTGAAGCTTAGGTCTTCATTCTTTTGTCGGTCGGCTCTGATATGTAGCACCGGGTAGTCGGGGAGATCGTTTGTGAATTATGTGTATATGTATATGTTCTTTTGGATTGTACATGTATGACTCTGTATATGACAGACAAACTTTCTATGTGATATATATATGAGGTTTCAGTGCAGATTTTCCGCTTTTATTCTGTACCTGAATAGTGGTTGTTAGGAACTGAGTTCCTCTGTTTGTATTACTACCTGATTGTTGCATATCTTTATGAGCAGGTTTATTGTGTTTTGTCTCAATTGATGTGACGCCTCCGTCTATGCCGTGAATGTTTTAATTATACTCTGATTATTTTTTATTGCTTTAATTAATTGGGGGTATAGATTAGGGTGTTACATTAAGTGGTATCAGAGCCAGTCCGTGTCAGTTTGTGTTAGTCTGTGTCAGCCTTTGTTGGTCGTTGTGTTTGGGTGAGCTGTTTGTTTAACCATAGTTATTGTTATTGGATATGAACAAAATATGGCTGGTAGGAATGACGCTGCTTTAGTTGCTGTTATGCAAGCTATGGCTTGGGCTGTGCAGTATGCACCTAATGCTGGTGAGAATGATGAGTTCAGGAAGAACAAACCGCCTGTCTTCAAAGGGAGACATGATCCTGATGGTGCACAGATTTGGCTTAAGGAGATTGAAAGAATCTTTTGAGTGATGGACTGTGCTGAGGGAAATAAGGTGAGACTGGGTACTCACATGTTGCAGGAGAAAGCTGATGATTGGTGGGTTAGTATGCGTCATGTGTTGGAAGCTGTAGATGAGGTGATCACTTGGGCTTTCTTTAGCAGGGAGTTTTTGAGGAAGTATTTTCCTGAAGATGTAAGAGGAAAGAAAAAGATAGAGTTCTTAGAATTGAAACAAGGTAACATGTCTGTTATTGAGTACACTGCTAAGTTTGTGGAGCTTGTTCAGTTTTATCCACGTTATGCTTAAGCAACTGCAGAGTTTTCTAAGTGTGTGAAGTTTGAGAACGGATTGCGTCCTGAGATCAAGCAGGCAATCGGTTATCGAAGGATTAGAAGGTTTTCAGATTTGGTGGATTGTTGTAGGATTTATGAGGAGGATAGCAAAGCTCGTTCTACTCACTATAAGAGTGTGAATGAAAGGAAAGGGAAGCAACCGTTTCGTGGTGGTCCTTATGTGACACCAGCTGACAAGGGTAAGCAAAGGGGTAATTTTGAGAAAAGGCCAAGTGGGGGAGGTATGTCTAATCCTCTGAGATGTTATAGGTGTGGTGACTTAGGACATCGTCAGTTTGAATGTAGGAAGGATATGAGAAAGTGTTCCAACTGTGGAGGTTTAGGACATGTTGCTGCTGATTGTAAGAAGAATGTGGTGAAGTGTTTCAACTGTGGTGAACCTGGTCATGTTAGTACGAAGTGTCTGAAACCAAAGCAAGCTCAGGCTGGTGGGAAAGTATTTACATTGGCGGGAACTCAGACTACTAGTGCAGATCGTCTGATCAGAGGTACTTGTTTTATTAATAGTACGCCTTTAGTTGCTATTATTGATACCGGAGTGACTCATTCGTTTATTTCGTCTGAGTGCGCGAAGCATTTGAATCTTTTGTTGTCTTCGATTGGTGGAGAGATAGTTATTGATACTCCAACAATGGGGTCAGTAACTACTTCTTTGGTATGTTTAAGTTGTCCTTTGACCATTTATGGTAAAGATTTTGAGATGGATTTGGTTTGTCTGCCGTTTGAGGGTTTAGATGTGGTTCTGGGTATGAATTGGTTGCAGTTCAACCGGGTTCGTATTGATTGTTATCATAAGTTGGTGCGATTTCCTTCTCTTGAGGAAGACGAGGAATTGAGTTTCTTGTCTACCAAAGAGTTGAAGAAACTTTTGGTGGATGAAGCTCAGTTGCTCGGGTTGTTTGCATCGTTGACTGTGGAGAGTCATGTTGCAATTGATGTGTTTCCAGTGGTGTGTGATTTTCCAGAGGTGTTTCCAGAGGATATTTCAGATGTGCCTCCAGAGCGAGAGGTGGAGTTTTATATAGATCTAATTCCTGGTACTAGACTTGTATCTATGGCACCTTATCGTATGTCGGCATCTGAGTTGGTTGAGTTAAAGAAATAGTTGAATGAATTGTTAGAAAAGAGGTTTGTGAGACCGAGTGTATCGCCTTGGGGTGCTCCAGTTTTATTGGTGAAGAAGAAAGATGGAAGTATGCGATTGTGTATTGATTATCGCTAGCTGAATAAGGTGACGATTAAGAATAAGTATCCTCTTCCGAGAATTGATGATTTGATGGACCAGTTGGTAGGTGCGTGTGTGTTTAGTAAGATTGATTTGAGGTCAGGTTATCATCAGATTAGAGTGAAAGAGGAAGATATTCAGAAGACGGCTTTTAGGACACGATACGGTCATTACAAATATTCTGTGATGCCATTCGGGGTTTCTAATGCGCCGGGTGTGTTTATGGAGTATATGAATCGTATTTTCCATGAGCATTTGGATCGATTTGTTATTGTGTTTATTGATGACATCTTGATTTATTCTAAGACCCGGGAGGAGCATGCGGAGCATTTGCGTGTTGTGTTGCAAATTTTGAAGGAAAGGAGACTTTTTGCGAAGTTGTCCAAGTGTGAGTTCTGGTTGTCAGAAGTGAGTTTTCTTGGGCATGTGATTTCAGGTAATGGTATTGTTGTGGATCCATCTAAAGTAGATGCAGTTCTACAATGGGAGGCTCCTAGATCTGTTACTGAAATTAGAAGCTTTTTGGGTTTAGCTAGATATTATCGAAGATTCATTGAAGGTTTTTCCAAGTTAGCACTTCCTTTGACCCAACTGACTTGTAAAGGTAAGGCGTTCATTTGGGATATTCAGTGTGAGGAAAGTTTTAGTGAGCTGAAGAGAAGATTGACTACAGCTCTGATTTTGATCTTACCGAATCCTACCGAACCGTTTGTGGTGTATTGCGATTCGTCTTTGATTAGTTTAGGTGGAGTGTTGATGCAAGAAGGTAAGGTTGTGGCTTATGCTTCGAGGCAATTGAGGGTTCATGAGAAGAATTATCCTACTCATGATTTGGAATTAGCGGATGTGGTTTTTGTGTTGAAAATTTGGAGGCATTATCTCTACGGTGCAAGATTCGAAGTCTTTAGTGATCATAAAAGTTTGAAATACTTGTTTGATTAGAAAGAATTGAATATGAGGCAACGGAGATGGTTGGAATTTTTGAAGGACTACGATTTTGGCTTGAATTACCATCCTGGTAAAGCTAATGTGGTAGCCGATGCGTTAAGCCATAAATCTTTGCATATGTCCGCTTTGATGGTTAAAGAGTGGAAACTTTTGGAAGCGTTTAGAGATTTGAGTTTAATGTGTGAATTGACGTCTGACAGCGTGAGGCTTGGTATGTTAAAGGTCACTAATGATTTTCTGTTAACCGTTAGCGAGAAACAGAAGTTGGATGTGAAATTTGTTGATTTGATGACGGTTGGAGATCAAAGTGTGAATGGTGACTTTAAAGTGGATGGTAAGGGTGTTTTGAGGTTTCGTGGTAGGATTTGTATTCCTGGTGATTCAGATTTGAAAAAGATGATTTTAGAGGAAGGACACCGGAGTAGTTTGAGTATACATCCAGGAGCTAATAAGATGTATCAAGATTTGAAGAAGATCTTTTGGTGGTCAGGATTAAAGAGGGATGTGGCTCAGTTTGTTTATGCGTGTTTGATGTGTCAGAAGTCAAAAGTAGAACATCAGAAGGCTAGTGGATTGTTGCAACCGTTGGATATTCCCGAGTGGAAATGGGACAGCATTTCTATGGATTTTGTGACAGGGTTGCCGAATACGCGTATGGAAGTCCATTTTTCTCGGCCCTCTACTGATTTGCGTAATTGTACGCGTATCTGGCTAGGCAATACGCGTAACGTGTAACGCATTACGCGTATGGAGTTTTAAGTGGGATTTTTTGGGAGAATTTGGTCTCTGCCCATATGCGTATCACTTTGGACAATATGCGTATGGATGGGCGAGTGAGCTGGGCAATACGCGTATGGCACAAGGCAATACGCGTATGGCCAGTGAGAGTGCATAATTTTGTCTTTTCGCAATTCCATTTCTTTTTAATTCCATAACTTGTGTTCCGATTATCCGTTTTGAACATTCTTGGTTTCGTTAGAAAGCTATTGGAGTGTTCTTTCTTATGATAATAGTTTTGAGATTGTTGACCGATTTAATTATGTCGGGAATTTGGAAATGTGTCGTTTTGCCGACTTTTGCCGTTGTACTGCGTGTAACTGATGTGTTATCATGCAATGTGCTTTTGATATATGTTATCTGACTGGTGTGATGTTATATGATGTGAATGCATGCGATTAAATGTTGTGATGATGGTTTGTGTCCTAAGGGCAAGAAAATGCAAGTTGTTGTGTTTGGTTGTATATGCATGATTATGGTTACATATATGTGTGCATTTGAATGTCATGAGTCATTGTATGCCAAGCATCATGATATGCATTCTAGTGATGTCGTGTGCCCTAGTATGTGTGAGCGACGAAACGGTTCCAGAGGGAATCCGCTATAACATCGTGTGCCTTATACAAAGAGGTGTGAGCGATGATTATAGACGATCGTGTGCCTTATACAAAGAGGTGTGAGCGATCGGGTCGTGTGCCTTATACAAAGAGGTGTGAGCGATCCATATACGTTGTGTGCCTTATACAAAGAGGTATGAGCGACGGGGAACATCGTTTTCCCGACGGGGAGTTACACTAAGTAACAAGCGATGATTCCAATAGTTCCTGAGTGAACTAGTGTTAAGATGATGGATCGATGGTACCGCATTGCATTGCATAGAGTCGTTGTGTCGGTCTCTGTGCATTTGCATAAATCATGAATGGATTGATTTTGTGTAGAATTGTGAATGGAATTGATGCTGTTGATATATATATATATATATATATATATATATATATATATATATATATATATATATATATATATATATATATATATATATATATATATATGTTGGTGATAAATGTATTGTGCATGGTTGATATGCCTTGGTGATGGATATATGAGTTATGCATTGTGTTGTTTCGTATTTGAACTTTGGTGTAAATTATGGTGAGAACGTTTTGCATGTGTATTTTAGTGTTATTATATAATTGTATGCAATTATATTATGATTGTGTTTCTCACCCTTCTGCTATTTTAAATGCTCTATGAGGCATTGCAGATTAGATGCTGGAGGTCTTTTTGTGAAGCTTAGGTCTTCATTCTTTTGTCGGTCGACTCTGATATGTAGCACCGGGTAGTCGGGGAGATCGTTTGTGAATTATGTGTATATGAATATGTTCTTTTGGATTGTACATGTATGACTCTGTATATGACAGATAAAATTTCTATGTGATATATATATGAGGTTTCAGAGCATATTTTCCGCTTTTATTCTGTACCTGAATAGTGGGTGTTAGGAACTGAGTTCCTCTGTTTGTATTACTACCTGATTATTGCATATCTTTATGAGCGGGTTTATTGTGTTTTGTCTCAATTGATGTGACGCCTCCGTCTATGCCGTGAATTTTTTAATTATACTCTGATTATTTGTTATCGCTTTAATTAATTGGGGGTATAGATTGGGGGTGTTACAATTATTATCATTAACCGTCGATGGCTAGGTGTATAACTAAATTCATGTCTTAATTTATTATTTATTGTAACGCCCCAGTTTTTGTCTTATTTATTTAATCGAGTTGATTTAATTATTTTTGTTTTTATATTATTTTATTCTTGACTTTTATTTGACAATATATTAGATTTCATCGCTGTTTATGTTTTATCGCGTTTTGAGAGCGTTTGCGAGATAATTGAGTTGAGGGGTAAAATAGTCTTTTTAGGGGTTTAGATATTTGTTATTATAAGAAAGAAAAAGAGAGAAAGAAGGAAAAGGAGAGGAAAGAAATGGAGAAGAGGAAAAGATGTGAAAATGGACATAACTCCGTTTCAAGCGCGATTAATCGGGTAAGGGTGAGAAGTTTCGATTATATCTTGCTTGTATATGTATATGTATGTATTTGTTTGAATGTTTGGTTGAAAAATACATGTTTTCCATTTGGTTGAATTTGTTAACAATTGATTGGAATCGATGTTTTCCCTGTCGGAATTCAATATAAATTGCGTTGTATGATTACACTGTGTTTATGAACAATTGTTGATACTTGTTTTGCTGTTGGAATTGATTTGGGATGGAAAATGGGATTTTTGGGGTTTTGGAACCGTGTAAAACACAGCAGAATTTTCTGTTTCTGGTGTAGGGCGCTGGGCGGTGCTTTGAGCGCCGGGCGATGCATGGGTTGCACCGCTACTCCGCCGGGTGATACCCAAGAGGCGCAGCTCGTCACGCTGCTGACTCTTTTAAAGTTTTGGTTGGGGAATGTACGTCGCTGCTTCGTCGGGCGACGCAGATGCGAAGGGGGCACCGCCGGGCGAAAACATGTACCGCCGGGCGCTCCTGGGGATTTTCAATAAATTTGTTTTCTTTGAAAATGCATAACTTTTGATCCGTAACTCCGAAGTTATGGAAGATCTGTAACTCCGAAGTTATGGAAGATCCATAACTTTTGAAAATGCATAACTTTGAAAATACATAACTTTTGATCCGTAACTCCGAAGTCGGTTAAGGAGATTAGAAACTTATGGGCTTAGTTGGTTGTTACAGCAGGTTATGGAAGACTTTGCTAAGTTCGTACTTCTGTTATCTCAGTTGACTTGGAAAGGGTAAGTCGTTTGTTTTGGATGTTCGTTGTGAGTAAGTTTTGGTGAGCTGAAGTAGAGATTGTCTACGGCTCCAGTTTTGATTCTGCCTGATCCTAATAAATTGTTTAGAGAATATTGGGATGTGTCCTTGATGAGTGTAGTTAGTGTGCTAATGCGAGAGGGTAAAGTCATTTCTTATGCTTTACGACAATTGGGAATTCATGATTTCAAGATTGTTGCGGTTACTTTTATGTTGAGAATCTAGAGGTATTATTTTGAGGGTTTTAGGTTCAAGGTGTTTGGTAATCACAAGGGTTTAGAGTACTTGTTTGGTCAGAAAGAATAAAGTAGGAGACAACGAGGATGGTTAGAATTCCTTATTAGTTATGACCTTGGCTCGAATTATCCTATTGGTAAAGTTAACGTCGTGCCTGATGAGTTAAGTCGAAAGTTTTTACATATGTCTGCTTTGATGGTTAAAGAGTGGGAACTTTTGGAAGAATTTAGAGATTTGATTTGGTGTGTGAATTGACATCTGATAGTGTGAGGTTGGGTATATTAAAAGTGAACAGTGATTTTTTGCGAATATGAGAAAGAGTTAGACTTTGGACGTGAAATTGGTAGATTTGATGGTTACGAGTCATCAGAGTGCGCAACGGAAGTGTGATGCGGCACAATTCGTATATGCGTGTGTGACTTGTAAGAGTTCATAGGTTGAACATTGTGAACATGTAGGAATGATGAGACCATTGGACGTTTCAGAATGGAAGTGTTAGGTGAAAGGTTTAAATATTATTCATGGGCTACTATGTAGATGGATGTTTTGGTTGTATGTTCGATTGAGGAATCGTAGCATTGTTGTAATAATGTTGTGTGACAAGGATGTTGGTATTGTGGTTATGTAGAGGTTGTTGAAATGATGTTGGGTCGTGGAACTTTATGTTCTTGTTTGTGTTGTTGCCTTGTTTCCATCGTGATGGTTCGAGTGTGTGTAGCTAATTCCTGTGTGGGGAATTAGGGGAGTGTTACCTGGGTGTTGGTAACATGGTTTTCTTTGAGTTGTGAGTTGGTCGTCAAGTGCATTTTATGGGCTTTGCATCTTGTCGTTGTAGTTGTCGTCGTTGTTGTAGTTGTCGTTAGCAAGGTGGTTTGTCAGTTTGTGTTATTCGTGGTGTGCCTTTTGTTGGCATGCTAGTTGCTAGTCGGATGCGGGAATCGTATCTGGGGTTGTTCGTCTCAGGTAATATTTTCGAGGACGAAAATGTCTAAGTGGGGGAGAATTGTAATGCCCCAGTTTTTGTCTTATTTATTTAATCGGGTTGATTTAATTATTTTCGTTTTTATATTATTTTATTCTTGACTTTTATTTGACAATATATTATATTTCATCGATGTTTATGTTTTATCGCGTTTTGAGAGTGTTTGCGAGATAATTGAGTTGAGGGGTAAAATAGTCTTTTTAGGGGTTTAGATATTTGTTATTATAAGAAAGAAAAAGAGAGAAAGAAGGAAAGGGAGAGGAAAGAAATGGAGAAGAGGAAAAGAGGTGGAAATCGATATAACTCTGTTTCAAGCGCGATTAATCGGGTAAGGGTGAGAAGTTTCGATTATATCTTGCTTGTATATGTATATGTATGTATTTCTTTGAATGTTTGGTTGAAAAATACATGTTTTCCATTTGGTTGAATTTGTGAACAATTGATTGGAATCGATTTTTCACGGTCGGAGTTCGATATAAATTGCGTTGTATGATCACACTGTGTTTATGAACAATCGTTGATACTTGTTTTGCTGTTGGAATTGATTTGGATGGAAAATGAGATTTTTGGGGTTTTGGAACCGTGTAAAACGCAGCATAATTTTCTGTTTCTAGTGTAGGGCGTCGGGCGGTGCTTTGAACGTCGGGCGACGCATGGGTTGCGCCGCTGCTCTGCCGGGCGATATCCAAGAGGCGCAACTTGTCACGTTGCTGACTCTTTTAAAGTTTAGGTTGGGGAATGTACGCCACTTCTTCGCCGAGCGACGCAAAGGCGAAGGGGGCACCGCCGGGCGAAAACATGTACCGCCGGGCGCTCCTGGGGCTTTTCAATAAATTTGTTTTCTTTGAAAATGCATAACTTTTGATCCGTAACTCGGATCGAGACGTTCTTAGTACCGTTGAAAAGCTAATTAGATGTTCTTTCTTATAAAAATGGGTTTTGAGATTGGTGGCCGATTTAATTGTGTCGGGAAATTGGAAACGTGTCGTTTATCGACTTTTACCGTCGTAATTGTGTGTGATTGATGTGTTATCATGTGATATGCTCTTGATATATAACGTATAACTTGTGTGCTATTATATGATGTTGAAGCATGTGATAAGTTGTAGTAATTGTTGTGGCCTTATGGCAAAATACCTTGTTGAATTCAATACAAATGTATGGTATTAATGTATGTTGTTGTGGGTAGCCTTTGTGGCGTAAATCCTAGTGTTGTGAGTATCATTGCATGATTGCAGGATTGTTGTGGTTGATGGTGAGTAATTCTTGATGTGAATTGATATGAGTGTATATGCTAAAATGCTAATTGTTGTGGTTTGTGGATTATGATGAAATGCATTATTTATGTGAAATTCAATGTGTGATATTTGGTGGCCTTATGGCAAATAAATGCATTGTTTTGGGTTTGATTATAATGCATGATTATTGATGATGAGATGGTTCACATGGTTGTATATATGTATGCATGGGATTATCATGAGTCATTGTATGCCAAGCATCATGATATGCATCTTGTGATGTCGTGTGCCCTTGTGGGGTGTGAGCGACGAAACGATTCCAGAGGGAATTTGCTGTAACGGTCATGTGCCTTATACAAAGAGGACCTAAAGCGACGTTATAGACGATCGTGTTCCTTATACAAAGAGGACCTAAAGCGATCGAATCATGTGCCTTATACAAAGAGGACCTAAAGCGATCCATAAATGTCCTGTGCCTTATACAAAGAGGGCCTAAAGCGACGGGGAACATTGTTTGCCCGACGGGGAGTTACACTAAGTAACAAGCGATGATTCCAATAATTCCTGAGTGATTTAATGATGAGAATGATGGATGGAATGGTACCACATTGCATTGCATAGAGTCGTTGTGTCAGTCTCTGTGCATTTGCATAAATCATGAATGGATTGATTATGTGTGGAAAATCATGAATGGATTGATTATGTGTGGAAAATTGTGAATTGATTGATTATGTGTTGAGCTCGTGATAGCATTGGTGAATTGATATGCATTTGTGATAAATGTATTGGTTATGGATGATATGTTTTATGTATAGACATATGCTATGTTTTGTGGGGATGTTGTACCTTACGATGATTGTATTAATTCTCTATGGTATGCCTTATGTGTGAATATGTGATTATGTTGGTATAATTGATATATGCTATGTTGTTGGATTATTAGAGATATGTTATGTATCTGTGGCATGCTATATGTATTAATATGTGATGCTTGTGGTGAGAATAATTATGCATGTGAAATTATATGTGTTTGCATATTATTATGCAATCTTGATTTAGTTGTTATTTCTCACCCTTCTGCTGTGGTTTGTTGCTCTATAAGGCAATTGCAGATTAGTAATCTTGGAGGCTTTTGTGAAGATTAGTTCTTCATCCGTTTGTCAGTCTGTCTGCTCTGATACGTAACACGGGAGTCGGGGAACGCTGTTGTTATATACGTATACATTTGTTGGATCTATTTTGTATTAACTTTGTATGAACATTTTGATGTTATAAAATAATTTATTTTGTAAAACAAGTCAGTTATGGATCTTTCCGCTTTATTCCATAATCGAACTTTCCTTTTGTTGGAAAAAGCTTCCTGAATTTTATTTATTCCATTTGGTGTTATGTATCAAATTTATGAGCAGGGATTGTGTTTTCTTTCTTTAAATGTGGCATCCTTGTTTCCGTCTAAGAATAATAAATTTTTATTTACTCTGATTTATTTATGTATTATTTATTCGAGATGGGAATTGGGGTGTTACATTAGTGGTATCAGAGCAGGTCGGTCCGTCCGGCCAAGTTGTTGAGTCAGTTGGTGTGACAGTTGAATACTATCGATGTTGTTTGTTCCTTAGTATGTGATATGTGTGTGAAACACTGTCAGTACTTTCTGGTTTTCTAGTCCTTCGTTTGCAGGATTTAGAATGAGATAAGTGGGGGAGGAGCTGGAGCTTCTCCAAGTTGCTTCAGTTATGGAGTGTTGGTTGCAAGATTGTAAGTGTTATTTGGACAGTGTTGTTCCCGGTTCCGGAGGGAATGCGGAGGTAAGGTTTATGTCAACTAAGGATTTGTGCCTTAGGTAGTTCTGTGCACAAGATGCAAGAAATGCTATTATAGTTTGGTAAAGACGGTTTATGCCCCATCCTGATTGTCGGATGTCTATTGACAAATTGAGGAACTGATCACCCTTAATCTCTTGTTGATAGCAGACGGGAATTATGTTGGATGGAATAGACGTGTCTTTCCGGCTTTGATAGTGTGTGCAATGAATTGTTTGGAATTTAAGAAAATGATTACAGATTGTTTTGTTGAGTCGATGAAGATTCTTATATCGAAAGAAGAGACGGATTAGAGTTTTGGTATATTGGTCCAGTTGGGAAGTCATTGAGAGAGAGAACGATTGGGTATCGTTAATGGTTGTTCTCAGAGAGTAGAGTGTGAACTCAAATTTGAAGAAGGTGAGGATTTGAAGTTTGGATCTGCTAAGTAAGTAGAAGAACTTTTAGGAAGTGAAACTCAGATGTTTGTCATATTTGTGATGACAGTGTTCTGGAAATTGGTAGGAAGCCATAGTGATGGGCCGTCAGTTGTGCATGGTTTTCAGATGTGTTTTTGGATGAAACATTAGTGTGTCGACTTGAAGAGGTCCAGCATGGTTGGTAAGGAAAAGGATGATAGCATGAGGTTGCGTGTTAATCAGTGAGTAGTATGGAAACTTGCGGTTATGTTCGGGATAGCTTGAGTTTTGAATTGTGACGAATTGCGAACGATTTAAAGTTCCTTGATGGTATTACTTTTGTTATGGGTTGAGATGTCGTGTCAGCAGAAACCTTGAGTGAGTTGGAACCCTGTAAGAAGAGTTTATATGGAATGTGGTAAACAGAGATTGTCAAGCTATTTTGGATAAATAGTTTCGAGCTCAGAATGAATTTTGAAGGTTGTATATGTTATGGTTGTGGAGTATATGAATCGTATCTTTCATACTTGTTTGGATAAGTTTATAGTGATGTTTATTGGATGATATTCTGATTTATTTTAAATCAAAGGATGAGTATGTATTGTATTTGAGGATTGAGTTACAAGGGCTGAAAGAGAGGGAGCTTTCTGCTAAGTTATCGAGTGAGAATTTGATTGCAAGAGGTTAGTTTTCGGGGATATGTTATTTCAGATGAGAGTATGGTTAAGGATCCATCGGAAATAGATGCAGTTCTACATTTAGAGACTCTGAAGTCGGTTAAGGAGATTAGAAACTTATGGGCTTAGTTGGTTTTTACTGCAGGTTATGGAAGACTTTGCTAAGTTCGTACTTTTGTTATCTCAGTTGACTTGCAAAGGGTAAGTCGTTTGTTTTGGATTTTCGTTGTGAGTAAGTTTTTGTGAGCTGAAGTAGAGATTGTCTACGACTCCAGTTTTGATTATGCCTGATCCTAATAAACTGTTTATGGAATATTGGGATGTGTCCTTGATGAGTGTAGTTAGTGTGCTAATGCGAGAGGGTAAAGTCATTTCTTATGCTTTACGACAATTGCGAATTCATGATTTCAAGATGGATGCGGTTACTTTTGTGTTGAGAATCTAGAGGTATTATTTTGAGGGTTTTAGGTTCAAGGTGTTTGGTAATCACAAGGGTTTAGAGTACTTATTTGGTCAGAAAGAATAAAGTAGAAGACAATGAGGATGGTTGGAATTCCTGATTAGTTATGACCTTGGCTCGAATTATCCTATTGGTAAAGTTAACGTCGTGCCTGATGAGTTAAGTCGAAAGTTTTTACATATGTCTGCTTTGATGGTTAAAGAGTGGGAACTTTTGGAAGAATTTAGAGATTTGATTTGGTGAGTGAATTGACATCTGATAGTGTGAGGTTGGGTATATTAAAAGTGAACAGTGATTTTTGGCGAATATGAGAAAGAGTTAGACTTTGGACGTGAAATTGGTAGATTTGATGGTTACGAGTCATCAGAGTGCGCAACGGAAGTGTGATGCGGCACAATTCGTATATGCGTGTGTGACTTGTAAGAGTTCATAGGTTGAACATTATGAACATGTAGGAATGATGAGACCATTGGACGTTTCAGAATGGAAGTGTTAGGTGAAAGGTTTAAATATTATTCATGGGCTACTATGTAGATGGATGTTTTTTTTGTATGTTCGATTGAGGAATCGTAGCATTGTTGTAATAATGTTGTGTGACAAGGATGTTGGTATTGTGGCTATGTAGAGGTTGTTGAAACGATGTTGGTCGTGGAACTTTATGTTCTTGTTTGTGTTGTTTCCTCGTTTCCATCGTGATGGTTCGAGTGCGTGTAGTTAATTCCTGTGTGGGGAATTAGGGGAGTGTTACCTGGGTGTTGGTAACATGGTTTTCTTTGAGTTGTGAGTTGGTCGTCAAGTGCATTGTACGGGCTTTGCATCTTGTCGTTGTAGTTGTCATCGTTGTTGTGTCGTTGTTGTAGTTTCCGTTAGCAAGGTGGTTTGTCCGTTTGTGTTATTCGTGGTGTGCCTTTTGTTGGCATGATAGTTGCTAGTCGGATGCGGGAATCGTATCCGGGGTTGTTCGTCTCAGGTAATATTTTCGAGGACGAAAATGTCTAAGTAGGGGAGAATTGTAACGCCCCGGTTTTTGTCTTATTTATTTAATCGAGTTGATTTAATTATTTTCGTTTTTATATTATTTTATTCTTGACTTTTATTTGACAATATATTATATTTCATCGCTGTTTATGTTTTATCGCGTTTTGAGAGCGTTTGCGAGATAATTGAGCTGAGGGGTAAAATAGCCTTTTTAGGGGTTTAGATATTTGTTATTATAAAAAAGAAAAAGAGAGAAAGAAGGAAAAGGAGAGGAAAGAAATGGAGAAGAGGAAAAGAGGTGGAAATCGACATAACTCCATTTCAAGCGCGATTAATCGGGTAAGGGTGAGAAGTTTCGATTATATCTTGCTTGTATATGTATATGTATGTATTTGTTTGAATGTTTGGTTGAAAAATACATGTTTTCTATTTGGTTGAATTTGTGAACAATTGATTGGAATCGATGTTTTCACGGTCGAAATTCGATATAAATTGCGTTGTATGATCACACTGTGTTTATGAATAATCGTTGATACTTGTTTTGCTGTTGGAATTAATTTGGGATGGATAATGGGATTTTTGGGGTTTTGGAACCGTGTAAAACGCAGCAGAATTTTCTGTTTCTGGTGTAGGGCGTCGGGCGGTGCTTTGAGCGTCGGGCGACGCATGGGTTGCGTCGCTGCTCCGCCGGGCGATACCCAAGAGGCGCAGCTTGTCACGCTGCTGACTCTTTTAAAGTTTTGGTTGGGGAATGTACGCAGCTGCTTCGACGGGCGACGCAGAGGAGAAGGGGGCACCGCCGGGCGAAAACATGTACCACCGGGCGCTCCTGGGGATTTTCAATAAATTTGTTTTCTTTGAAAATGCATAACTTTTGATCCGTAACTCGGATTGAGACATTCTTAGTACCGTTGAAAAGCTAATGAGATGTTCTTTCTTATAAAAATAGGTTTTGAGATTGGTGGCCGATTTAATTGTTTCGGGAAATTGGAAACGTGTCATTTATCGACGTTTACCGTCGTAATTGTGTGTGATTGATGTGTTATCATGTGATATGTTCTTGATATATAACGTATAGCTTGTGTGCTGTTATATGATGTTGAAGCATGTGATAAGTTGTAGTAATTGTTGTGGCCTTATGGCAAAATACCTTGTTGAATTGAATACAAATGTATGGTATTAATGTATGTTGTTGTGGGTAGCCTTTGTGGCATGAATCCTAGTGTTGTGAGTATAATTGCATGATTGCAGGATTGTTGTGGTTGATGGTGAGTAATTCTTGATGTGAATTGATATGAGTGTATATGCTAAAATGTTAATTGTTGTGGTTTGTGGATTATGATGAAATGCATTGTTTATGTGAAATTCAATGTGTGATATTTGGTGGCCTTAAGGCAAATAAATGCATTGTTTTGGGTTTGATTGCAATGCATGATTATTGATGATGAGATAGTTCACATGGTTGCATATATGTATGCATGGGATTATCATGAGTTATTGTATGCCAAGCATCATGATATGCATCTTGTGATGTCGTGTGCCCTTTTGGGGTGTGAGCGACGAAACGATTCCAGAGGGAATCTGCTTTAACGGTCGTGTGCCTTATACAAAGAGGACCTAAAGCAACGTTATAGACAATCGTGTGCCTTATACAAAGAGGACCTAAAGCGATCGGATCGTGTGCCTTATACAAAGAGGACCTAAAGAGATCCATAAACGTCGTGTGCCTTATACAAAGAGGACCTAAAGCGACGGGGAACATCGTTTGCCCGACGGGGAGTTACACTAAGTAACAAGCAATGATTCCAATAATTCCTGAGTGAATTAATGATGAGAATGATGGATGAAATGGTACCGCATTGCATTGCATAGAGTCGTTGTGTTGGTCTCTATGCATTTGTATAAATCATGAATGGATTGATTATGTATGGAAAATCATGAATGGATTGATTATGTGTGGAAAATTGTGAATTGATTGATTATGTGTTGAGCTCGTGATAGCATTGGTGAATTGATATGCATTTATGATAAATGTATTGGTTATGGATGATATGTTTTATGTATAGACATATGATATGTTTTGTGGGGATGTTGTACCTTACGATGATTGTATTAATTCTCTATGGTATGCCTTATGTGTGAATATGTGATTATGTTGGTATAATTGATATATGCTATGTTGTTGGATTATTAGAGATATGTTATGTATCTGTGGCATGTTATATGTATTAATATGTGATGCTTGTGGTGAGAATAATTATGCATGTGAAATTATATGTGTTTGCATATTATTATGCAATCTTGATTTAGTTGTTATTTCTCACCCTTCTGCTGTGGTTTGTTGCTCAATGAGACAATTGCATATTAGTAGTCTTGGAGGCTTTTGTGAAGATTAGTTCTCCATTCGTTTGTCAGACTGTCTGCTCTGATACGTAACACGGGAGTCGGGGAACGCTGTTGTTATATATGTATACATTTGTTGGATCTATTTTGTATTAACTTTGTATGAACATTTTGATGTTATAAAATAACTTATTTTGTAAAACAAGTCAGTTATGGATCTTTCCGCTTTATTCCATAATCGAACTTTCTTTTTGTTGGAAAAAGCTTCCTGAATTATATTTATTCCATTTGGTGTTATGTATCAAATTTATGAGCAGGGATTGTGTTTTCTTTCTTTAAATGTGGCATCCTTGTTTCCGTCTAAGAATAATAAATTTTTATTTACTCTGATTTATTTATGTATTATTTATTCGCGATGAGAATTTGGGTGTTACATTTATCATGACTCTGAGAGCTAACCAACAAGCAGGTTCGACAAGTTATTCTAGTGGATTGTCATAATGATCAAAAGTAGTTGAGCTATTATACCAAAAGGGTTAGAAGATAAACATGTCGCAAGCAAAGAGGCGAGATGTGTTATACTACATAACTCATATTTAAATACAAGGAGATAATGTGAAAGGCATAAATCTATTAAGCAAGATTGAGAGCAAAACCAAGAGGACGTGCATATGAAATTGTATGCTTAGAATAATTATCTTTATTGTTAGATAAGGCAGGATAGTGTCTCTTTCATTTATGATTTCTTTAAGAACTCTTTAAAATCAATTTTGAAGAATGGGCATCGCTACTTTCCCCTGCGCTGACAAAGGTTTTTTAAGAAGTTGTCTCTCTCTCTTTCTTAATCATAAAAATTATGCATGATGTGTATGTGAAAATCCAAAAGAACATATATGTTATGGAAGATATTGGACTTCCATGGGAAGATCCTTGCCTCCCCTTAAAGAAATATAAGTGTGCTAAACTTCCATAGGAATATAGTTGCCACTTAAGGCAATACAAGAATGACGGGCTTTCACATGAAGATCCTTGTTGTCTCTTAAGACAATACATGAACGTTGAACTTCCCTAAGAAGAACCTTATCGCTCTCATGGGCAATACGAATAGGCTATATATAGAGGGATTACCTCATCTAAATGCCTCACTTGAGGGATTAGGAGTCTCGTCAAACTGGCTCATCTAAAACCTCACCTAAGGGACTCAGTGTATCATCAGACAAGACACATCCTAAAATATCACCAAATAGACTCTGCCAAAGTCTGATCCGAGAGACTTAACTTAAAACTCTTGCCTAAGGGTTTCGAACGAGTTCTTGCCTGAGAGACTCAATGGCTCGCCTGAAGGACTTATAGTATCGTCGAACAAATTCAAAGAATAACCTTGCCTGAGAGATTCGACAAAAGTCTCGACCATAAAATAAACTAATAATTAATAAAAATAACAATTAAAAACCATAAAATATAGGACATTTACCATCAATTGACGCTATTTTTTAAATATAGAAGGAGAAGCCAATTAATTTTGCGTGTCTTCTTTAAAACGTGAAACTTGTGCCAATTGGTTTGGTGTGTCTTTTTTATTTGAATATATTTTGTTTGAAACATAAATACTTGAGGAAAATTGAATATTAGAAAGAATAAAGTTGAGAAAGTATTGGGGTAAAAAATTCCTAACCTTCTATTACAACTGCAATGAGTCAACACACTAAACTATTAGTATTAGTACTTGATTTGAGTTATTATGCATATCAATAATATTCTCTCTGGCATCCAATTCAAGAGACAGTGGGCAAATAAATAATGATGCTAGAATGAATAAGTATGTTCTGTTCCTCATCACAATGAATTCATGGTGAGCAAAATCATTAAGAATCATTACTCTAAAGAAAAGGAGTTTTGTGGACTAGTTCATCATGTGGTCTGCTATGGATTAATTATGTGCAACAAAGGCCCGTAATAGTACCACCATAACATCTGCTTCTTCTAATATGCAATTGACCATTTCTTAATCCTCTAAAATGCGACGTTTTAAAGCATGCTTCTAATTAGTGGAGTAACGGTTTGGTTCTCACAATCCCACAGAAGAAGATGAATAATAATGTGTATAATTTTGAAGAAAAAAAAACCTTGCAATGATAAATAGAAATTACACATTCCTTGAACATCTATTAGTTTAAGTTTCGATCTTCCTCCTATGGATCGGTCAAGAAATACACATTCGTTTCTTTCTTTATATAGATACTTTCATCCTCTAAAATATATCAAGAAAGACATTCTTACCACATTCTTCTCTTTCTTCATAGATATTTTTATCCTCCAAAATATATAAATAAATAAAAAAAAATCTTTAAAAAATAATGTTGGTATTTATAATCTAAAAATTCTCTACAATAAATTATGTTTTTCAAAGATATTCAGACATACCTTAAAAAAAATAAGGGTCCGTTTGGTTCAATCGAGGGGAGAGGAGGGGAGGGATTTTTATCAAGGGGGGGGGGGGGGGGGGGGGGGGGGAGGGGAGGGGAGGGGAATGGAGGGGAGGGATTTTAAATATATATATATGTTTGGTTCAAAATAGGAAAGGGGAGGAGAGGCATTTTACTTACAAATAGTTTGGTTCACAAGGGGAGGGGAGGTATTTTAAAACTAATTTACATTTTTATCCTTCTAATTTTATTATAAGACTCGTGATATTTATCATTTATAATTCAAACATAAATTTATTGACGAAATATAAAGTATTTAATCAGAGAACATCTTAAAAAATTTTATAAAAATTATAACGATTATAATATATAATTTTAAGAAGATTATCAAATATAATAAAATTTAATAAAAATTATTATAAACAAGAACATTACAATAATTAAAAAGTAACAATAAAATATAATAAATAAAATAAAAGGATTTAAACACATATAATAATAATAATAATAATAATAATAATAATAATAATAATAAGATGAATATATAAAAAATATAAGAAATATAAAAGAAAGACAAAATTTGTTCAAAATATAACATTTAACATTTTAATAAGTTAAATTTATATTTAAATAAATAATAAGGATAAAAATGTAAATATAACTATGATTAAAGTGAATCCCCTCCCCTCCCCTCCAAATCCCCTCAAATTGTGGGAAGCAAAAAGTGAGTCAGAAGAGATTTTGGTCCCCTCCATCTACCTCCCCTCCCCCTCTTAAAATTTGAACCAAACACAAAAACTATTAAATATTCCCTCCCCTCCCCTCCCATCCCCTCCATCTATCCCCAACCAAACACACCGAGTGATTTTCAAAGATATTCAAATATACCTTACGAAAAATAAGAGTGTTTTTCAAAGATATTCAGACATACCTTACGAAAAATAAGAGTGTTTTTCAAAGATATTCAGGCATATCTTACGAAAAATAAGAGTGTTTTTCAAAGATATTCAGGCATACATTACGAAAAATAATAGTGTTTTTCAAAGATATTCAGGCATACATTACGATAAATAAGAGTGTTTTTCAAAGATATTCAAGTATATCTTATAACAAATAAGAGTATATTTTAAAGATAATCAGACATACCTACCTTACAACAAATAAGAGTGTTTTTCAAAGATAATTCAACATAACTTACGACAAATAAGAGAAATGATATTTAAGAATAGGACATACTATACTGCTATAACTAGTATAATCTATCCATAATATAATAGTATAAGAGGAAATTGTGTTGGTGGAAAGCACCCAAAAATTACTGTGCTGTGGTTATTCCGGTCTCAGTTCAATTTTGTTGAAGTAAAGTTCAAATCAATAAATAAATTGTCAGTTTAGTTTGGTTTTATAATTATTTCGCTAAAACTAAACCAAACCAATAAAAACGGATTGATTTGATTCGGTTCATTAGAAAGACAAATTATAACATTTAAAAACATTATCTAAAAAAATCTAAAAAGTCATTAATTAGCATTGTTTTCTCAGAGTAATTAGCTGTGTTTTTCATTAATAATATAAAAAACTCATCATAAACCATCCATAACATTAAAGGTCTTTGATTAAAATTTGATCAAAGAAAATAAAATGCACAAAACAACATATTAAGAAGCTCAACCTTATATCTTCATAGTTAATGTGACCTAAAACTTTGTACATAGGTTAAGGAATGTTGAAGTACTTCAAATCAAAGAATGAACAATTCCCAACAATAGATCAATTTGGTCACAACTTTCTATTATGAACAAAGCTAGATGATGATTTTGTTTCATCTTGATCAGCATTGAAAAGAAGATTACTCCAATTTGTTGTTGATCTATCAACAATCCTTGTTGGAACCCTGTCGCTGTCTTCCCCACCAGAAGCATCGTATCCATCACTAGCTGATCTTGAAAATGGAAATCCTTTTGTTGCCGTTGAACAGCCGACCGAAAGACTTCCGAGCCGTCTTGTTGATTCACCTTCTGCCGGAGGAGCGCAAAACGGATGGATGTCTGGCGAGTCTAAACTGCTTTCCGGAGAAGACGCAGCAATGCCACTTGAGCTAGAGAGGACTTGAGTTGTCCGCGCTTCGAGCTGGAGAGGTGCTAGACTAGACATTCTGTTGAAGCTTTTGTCGATACTACCAGCAGAATATTTTGTTAAGGCTTCCATAGGTAAGTCTGCGGGTAAGCGAATGCGTTTGCCTGGCCTCCTTGGGGGGGCCATTCGTCGTCCGCTGCTTCCAGAGGTATGATCAGCTTCTAGCCTGAACGGCTCGTTGTTATGTCTCACTACAGGCTGCAGAATTTTCGATTTTTTTCTTGCTTCTGCGGCCGCCCTTGAAACCTCTTCTGCATTTAGCCGTGCCAATGTCCACGGACTAATTTTGACTGCTCCGGGATTCTTTTTCTTAACCGGTTCTTCTCTAATTGACTTCTTTCCTCGTGAACTTACAGACGCTGTTTCGGGTGGGACTACATCAAACTACAACATGCAAAACATCACATAGTATTCTTCTTAAATGTTTTTCATTAATTATCTAAGCATATCTTGATATCGATTATTTCAGTACGATGTAGTGCCTACAAACATCAACAAATAAAACATGATTGGACCAGTAAAAAAAATTACCTGATCGTCAATAAACATGCGTGGCGGTGTGCACCATTGTCCGCGATGGAAAGTAGAAAAGGAGCTTGCACTGCTTAGTCCGGTAATCGAGCTAACAGGTGACATTTGAGGACTCTGCTGACCTCCAACTCCTTGCTGATCCTGTTCCCTCAAAGCTATGATGTAATCATACGTGCTGATTCCCTGAGGTACTCCACAATAACCATAAGATTTAGCACTATCATCTATGAAACACCAAATAAACACAAACGCCAAACACGGCACAGACACTGACACAAACACATTTAGACTTACAAATGAATGATTGTATCCGAACTTACAAATGAAAAGAAGTATGGAAGTAGAGTTTCTAGTAATGATGAACAATGGCTTACCTTTTTAATGAGAAGAATATGAAAGAAGAAAAGCTGAACAAGGGGTAAGGTAGCGATCATAGCCAAAATGGTGCAAACTGCCTGTAAAATAAAGGAATGTGCAAAAGAATGAATACTCGGTATGCATAACCAATAAATTAGTACGAAAACCACGTAAAATATGCGAACACTGAGCAGAATGCTCACCACTACAATAACGAAAGGAACGAGAGAGAAACTGCTTCCCAACTTGGAGGATACGTCAACAGAAAATTCCTTCCTTTTGAGAAAACAGCAGATAAGCACAACAATCCCGGTCAACCATTGAAGAATAAGCTGCAATCTCAATCCCAAAGTGCACAAACCATGCACATACCTGTCAATAGTTAATCAAATGACATTGACTAGGAAACTTAAAATGCTTACTATGAGGTTTCTTTAGGTCCTAGCATGTAGTATGTTGGGCTTAGGAAGGCTCATGTTTTGACAATCAATAGGGAGAATGTTTAAGCTATGAAGCATGGGCACCAGAAACACAACACTAACACGTCGACATTGGTAGTAATTTGAAAAAATGAATAAATTAGACGTAATCACAACTGGCAGTGTCGGTTTAGGGCACTGACACGGACACACCTTTTCTCAGAGGTGTCGGTGCTACAAAGTGTTTAAGTATTAGACAAGGAATGAGGGAATAGTGTTTTGAGAATTTAGGACTCCACAATGATCTAACGAACATACTGTTTTAGATTTGATTTTAGAATAAAGTCGAGTTTATGCGACGTTATTGCTATGCATGAACACCTAAATGATAATTACGGCATAGGGGGACGATTTTGCTTACCAACAGAAGAGCCGCAACCATAAGGGTGAAAAAATTTCGGTAGTTCTTTTTCCCAATGCAGTTGTTAAGCCACTGCAAAATCAAATAACATCCGTTTTGTTCAGCATATATCAACAGATAGGTAGAAAAAAGAGAAATCAGAATATCATACTCTGCAATGATGATCAAAGCTATCAACGCACTTGTCACAAACTCTACAGTGCTTGCTGTACTTGAAGACCTACATCAACATTATTCCATATTGCCGTAAATAAATCTCCCCACTCATCTCATACCAAAATAATCATTTCAAGATAATCCTAATTTTTTAATAAAACATTGATCATGGAATGCACAATGGTATATCTCGGTTTTGCATTAAGGATTATCCAAAACATACTACAAAATGAACCGTTAACATCCTGGAGAAATAGTGTTTCATTCAAAATTCAAATGCTTCTACAAACCTCAACTTCACACAAACTGCAGTAGAACATGCCGTCTTCACTAGCTAGTTGATCAGAAGAGTCGTCTTGTGAACTAGAGCAGCCACATACATAAGCACAAGGAGAGAAAAGCCATAGAAAACAAGATGACGAAGGGGGCGATGCACTTTTCTTCTCTTTTGAAATTGAAGCATCTTTAAAACTTGCTTCGGTTCCGAACGCCTCCTTATCCACGGACTTTGGTCCAATTGTTGAAGCATTCCCATCGTGCACGGATGAATTTGATTCCCCTCCTCGTTTAGAATCCTTGAACCCACTAAGCTTTTTGCTCTCTGGAATTTTAAGATACTTTTTGGACTTAAAAACCCCTGGATCTGCTGGATCAGCTGCCGCACACCAAATGTATAGTCCAAAGACACTAGCAATCTGGAAAGAGGTCACATGTTGTCACTTAACATGAATCATGATGATAATGTCTTTCATGCATGTAACACCAGATAAAAATATTGATAAACACATACCAGTGTTGTAAAACACGGGTTGCAAAAAATAGCGGTTTGTTCAAATTTTGCTAAGGTACCGTGCTATACCGTTGTTATAGGCACTATTTGACACCAATATGTAAATAGTTTATCGCAGAATAATAGAAATTTGTTCAAACATCACAGCACTATAGTGCTGCTATAGCCGCTATTTGACAACACTGGTACAAACAAAATGACACAAGGCAATAGCAGCCATAAAGAGGTTATACATAGAAGTATACGGTGTAGTTAAGAGTCTCACATCAAACAATATATAGCCTCGACATATGCTTATAAGTGGGGGGCAATCGTCACCCCACAAATCAGTTTGACGAAGTTGAGTTAGGCCTAACCACACACCTAAGAGGTGTTTTCTTTGCCGTCACAGATACATCATTATAATGCATGTACCATACAAACACAGACACGTCAAACACGGTAATAATTTGAGAAAAAAAAATTGTAATTGATTGTAATCACATATGTTGGTGTTTGTGTTATGTCCCAATTGAACACGGGCACGCGAAAGCTTCAATGTGAATGTCGGTACTACATAGTTACATAAAGAGTTCCACAGCCCCTATAGATTGAACACTACAATTCAACATACTAATCTAGAAAATCACAAGAAAGAACAAAGAAACCAGATTGAACAGAAAGCTTAGAAACAAACAACAAACCCATGAATCCAAAAGCAACAATCACAGATCTCATAACACTTCCACCGACCCATTTTAAAATAAGTATCAAAAACAACATAAAGCTAAAAAATTGAGTTACCAGAGGTGTGTAGAGTCCTGTAACAATATACTGATAAATCTTCTTCCCAACAAAAGGAGCAAAGAACACATAGAAAGCAAACCCAAGAGCCAAAAAAACCGCAATAGCCACCACCTACACACAAACAACAAAAATCTCATAATTCTCAAAATTACAAAACACCCCACAAATCAAAAAGATGAAATCCTGCATAAAAATCAAAACTTTACACTCACCTGCAGAGGATGATAAGGTAACCTCCATCCATTCTTCCTCATCTTTCAGAACGAAAATGAAAACACAAAAGAGTAGGAAAAAAAAAAGGCAGCACAAGAAAATACAAAAAGACACACACAAATGCAGACAACTGTAACCAATACAAAAACAACAAAGGATGTTTATTTACTTCCTTTGAGAAACTAAATTACCCTTCAAGAAAAAGTGTAAAAAAATCACTAATTTTTACTCTTGGGACCAAGAAAATAACTTGACTTGCAATGACATGATGGGAGAAAGAGATGTAACAGAGAGAGGCGATAGAATGAAGTGAGAGAAAAATAGTTAATGTGAAGAGTGAAGAAAGATTTGTCAGGTTCACTCAAAGACAAAGCTTTGCTAAGGTAATGGAAGATGAAAAAAGATGAACTTTATTTGTTGTTTGTGTTTTGTTTTGTGGGTTGCAATGCTTTTTACTTTAGCAAAGAATTTAGATCTATGTTATGGTGATGATGTTGTGGGGTTGAAAGCATGTGTAATCTTTTTCTTACTTTTTTGAGTTTTTTTATTTCATGTGTGTACAAGATTTTATAGCTTAAATGCAATTCTACTATTTTTTTTTAAGATTGATTCTTGATTTTAAACATTTAATTTTCAAATTTTTAAAATATTATTTTTTAAATAATTTGGTGGTTATCTAAATATAAAAAAATGGAAATTTTCAAGATCGAATTTGAATTTTTGCATTTTAATCATTTATTTTATATTTATATGAACAATTTAATTATAATTTTTATATATTTATATAATTTATCAACAAATTTAAAATCAATTTCACCAAATCCTACATATATTTATATTTATAAATAATTAAAAACTTAATCAAACAATTAAATATAAAAAAATAAAAAAACTCATTTGCGGCAAGTTAAAGAATCTTATTTATAAAAAAAAAATATTCATATATTTCTAAAACATATTGATTGACATAGATGATCCCATAAATTTACTGATAGACTATAAAAAAATGATGACATAAATAAAGTCTTTTGTGATTGTCTATATTAATCCATTTTTTAAATTCGAAACTTGTGGATGAAATAATAAAAATAAAAATTTCAATAAAAATGGTGAATCCACTATTTCTCTATAAAAATTACTCCCTCCGTTCCCTTTTAAGTGTCACTTTTAGAATAATTTTTTGTTTCTTTTTAATTGTCACTTGCAAAGTTCAAGGAAATATTAATTGTACTTTTGTCAAAATTATCCCTATGTATTTATTGCAGAGAGAGAAAAAGTTAAATAAATATAATAAAAAAGTAGGGGTATTATAGGTAAAAGGAGAATTATGATTTGAAAAGTAACCATAATAATTAGTTTTATTGGTATATGTAAAAAATGAAAAAATGACACTTAAAAAGGAACGGAGGTAGTAGTAATGAACAAATTTATAAGATATTTTACATAAATACAAAAATTATTTTAAAAAATTAAAAAAAAAAATCACCCTCATGCCTCACTTTTTACTTTTTGAAGGGCAATACTAATAGCCTCTCATTTGTGGTGTGGTGCTACTGCCATTACCTTTTTTCCTAGGCAAAAAATAATGTCACAAGCCACTGCGTAGGACAGTTGTGTGGTTCTACTTTTTGTTAATTGCCAACAACCCTTTAAAACCTTTCTCTCTCTTCCTTCAATGTGTCCATCAATTATGTAATGTTTGTGTGGGAACATAATCAACTCAAAGCACCAAATGACCAATTCACTACTTTTTTTATCACTCATATTTGACTCTCATTATCTTAACTTTATTTCATATCATTATCTTTTGTTCTTTTTCTTTCAATGGTGAAAGAATATATTATTGGAGTTTTGCTTATAAAAAATGAGGTAATTTTGTGTATGGTGTAAACAAAATCAATCTTAAATTTCTAAATCTGTCTTAAGTAGAGTTTTATTTGTTCAAGTTTTCTACGAAACAGAATCTTTTTAATGATTTGTTTTTTGGATAGAAGATTACTTGTATTTTTTACTTATTAAAGAAAGGCTTAGTATAGTACTAGTTCACATGAAAAAAGAAAAATATATTTACATATACCCATAATCTATAATGGTCTAATAGAGAATAAAAATTGAAAGAAATTTAAAAAGTGGTGGGTGTAAGTTCCGTGGAATTGAATGAACCTGGTGGTGGCTACAAGCTAGAGAGGTAACAACTGTCCTCAACTTCTAACTGGTTGGTAAATAGGTGTTACTCATATTGTAAATTTAGAGAGTTTGACCTTCCACCTTAAAACCTTGAATTCTTTTTATATATATACTAGCGGGATACCCGTGCCTACGCACGGGTACCTGTTGTGTACGCGCATTTGTTTGCTAGATGAAAATTCTATATTAAAAAAATGTTAATAATCAGTTTATGAATAGGGGAAAAGGTAGTGGAAGTAAGTTAAAAAATAGTTTGTTAGTTGTCAAAGTTGTGTGTAATAAAAATAATAGGAAAGTAAGCAAAATACAAGAGAGGTATAAGTGTATAGATGGAAGTGCATTAAAGAAATGATGTGAGACCTTAAAGACTTAGAATTCAAAAACGTAATGGTGTAGAAGAGTTACAGAATAAAAAAGTATTTGTTTTAATAGAGAGTAAAAAACGTAAAAAAGAAAAAAATGGTTAAAGTTAAATTAATTGGTGTTTGTTGGTATTGGCCCACAGAGTTAAAACCACTGGGCCCAAATGGGGTTTGTAGGTAGTATAAATAGTATTTGAGGTCATTGTAATAATCAGACGTGATTTTGCAGGCATTGAATAGAAAGTGAGAAAACGAAACGGCCATGGAAGGTAGAAGGAACAGCAATCGGCGATCTGCAGTCGCAAAAGGGAAGATGCATGCAACCGCCCCGTTAAGTGCAGAACGTTGTGCTGAGAGGTAGGTCACATGGTTTGTGTTTGCATGTTGGTTTTATAGAATGTTAAATCTGTATAAGAGAATGACATTGCATGGAATTTTTACATGTTTCAGAGGATCAGCGAGTAGGAAAGGGAAGTCAGGCAATGCTGAGAAGAGAATGGATCTCAAGGGAGCAAGGCACAGAACTTATGAGAAAGGGTATGTAGCAATCGATGATGTTGTGAAAATTATTTGGACGCAGAGTATATTGTTAGTAATTAGCCGGATCAGATTGTTTGGTTACTAAATATTAAGATCTGTTTGTGTGAACAACATGCAGCTCAAGTTCTCGAGGGAGCACCCATGAATTCTTTTCGGAGATCCCGATGTTTGACAGGTATAATGGTGTTTAAGATTACATTGCATTAGTTGTATCGTTAGGCATATATGATATAGAGAAATAATAATGTAGAGCGTAGTGTATAATGTCAGGTACTGAAATGTTGAATATTTTGAATAATGTAGTTATTGCATGTTCGTTTGTTTTAAGAAGTTGTATGTTTTTCAGTTCTGAAGAGGAAGATGTGAAGCATGTTGTCTGCAAGTGGGAAAAGGAGGTTAGCTATGGATATGTCTGCAGGAAAAATGTTTTGGTGAGTCTTGTAATTGAAACCTGAGGAAATTCTTGTTGGTTAGCAACGATGGTATTATGGTTGCTAACAATAAAATTGTGTATTGAACAGAATATTCCATGGAATGTGTCAGAGAAATGTTTGAAGTGGGCTCAGGATGCCATAATTCTGGTAGATGCTGATACTGGTGAGAAATATGACTGTGAAATCCTGACTGCCAGGTGTGATGGTAGATATTGTTGGAAGGAGAAATCACTCGGCCAGGGATGGTACCGGTACGCGAAGAAAAAGGGGATTCGAAGACAGGACGTTTTAGCCTTTACGGTCGCGTATCCTGGGGAAAAGTTGTATGTCAAATTGCTTAAGGGTCGTGCGAAGGAATGGTGATTTGGTGTTGGGGAAGAAGAGACTTTGGATGGTCTGAAAGAATTGGGCAGTGAGTTAAGTATTTAGGAATACAATATGTAATGGTTATATAGATGGTTGTAGTTATATTTTGAGTATAAGTTGGCGTTTTCTAGAACCTGTAGAGAGGTTTAACTTATTTGAAATGTAGGTAAATGTTTTTATGTAAATTAAGTAGTGTTGCTTATGTATGAATACTATGTAGTTGAAGGTTAATATAATTTGAAATGGGTATGTTTTGAAATATAAGAAATTATGTAGTTGAATGTTAATATAGGTTGAAAAGGCCATGTTTTAAAATATAACAAATGATGTATATATATATATATATATATATATATATATAGGAAAAGGCCATGTTAATATAGGGATGAAAAATGTTACATAGTTGTGGCGAACGTCCACAGTGTTTTGATGGAGTTGTGCAAAACCCAAAATGTAGACATGAAGTTAAAAATATTGGTGACGAAGGATGTTATTGTTAGGGGCATTAAAATGGAAATACATAAATAGTTGTTGGAATAAGTTGGAGGTATGAATTCAAAATAATAATTAGGGAAAAGAAAATTGGGAGAAAAGTGGGAGGTGCAGCAGTTAGGAGTATGGGATAGAGTTATAATGGAGTGTAGTTATAATGAGTAGGTAAAATAAAAGTAGAATGATAATGATAGGTGTTGAGAAGTTATAGATAAGAAGCTAAATGAAAAAAGGTGGTAGGTCTATATCCATAAAGCATGTTTTAGATAAACTGACAAAAAGTAAAACAAAAAGTTGGAGGAGTAATAATTGTGATAAAATGGAAAAAATAGAAATAGTAACAGTATGAGATACAGATAGTATTATGCCATGCGTGTGTTTTGTATATGTGAAGCAAAAGAGAAGTAAAAATAGTAAAGCAGTGATTGATTAAAATAACAAAGCACGAAGCACGACTAAAATAGCATACATTAAGTAGTGATTGAGTAAAAAAACAAAGCACAAAGAAATAGAAACTAATGGATTTTATAAAGATGGCATTTTTTGTGTGGAGAATTTAGTTCAACTAGAAATCGAATAGTATCGCCAGCTTGGAACAAATTTGATGCACAGAATTCGTCCCAGTCAGGGCCCAGCTTTGTCCGATATGGATGTCCAACGTTGTACAGAGTGAGGAGTGATCTCTTTCCGTTATCACAACACAAGTTGAGATTTTTGAAGTTGTAGTCGTTTAACATTGCAGCGAAGTCCTCCTCCAATCTCTATAGGAGTAAAATACGGTGTTAGACAATTCTAATGAGTATGAGGTATATAAAATCATAGGACTAAAAATATAAAAAACTCAACTAATTTTGATGTTTTGATGGTACCGTCAGTGAGACCAATGTCGAACACAAAAGTGTTGTTGTTGGTAATGAACCTGGTATGGAAATCGGGTAAATCGTTGATGTTGGTTGGTTCTTGAAAGTCAATTATTCCAAAATTGTCGTTACCGTAATAACCGAGTTGAACGACGACATCATCCAGTAAACTGTAGTAAGCCTGAACATCTTTCCATCCACTAATTATGAGTGGATGATGTTGATCCTTGTTATATATAAGGACATGATGGAGACCTTGGTTGTTCAAAAGGGTCGAAGTTTTTGTTATCTCAGTCTCATAAAGACTTAGAAAATGAGGGTCAATCTCAGGCCAAAGCTGAAAATCAAAGAAAGGAAGTTACAAAAGAATGGAAGAAGAAATATAAATAGGAAACAACAAATAAAAAATCGTAACTGAAGTCAACCTGTGTAGATAACTTTGCGACATGGAAGGAATACTCCAAGTTTGAGTGAATAAGTTTTCCAGTCAAAGACATGATATGCTAATGAGATTGGGTGGTTGTAGGGATGGAAGTGGAAGGCAATAGTTATATGAGTGAGGAAAGGAATAAAAGAGGAAAAAGGGGATGTATTCACGTGAGAATAGTACGGTAGCAAGCAAAGGAATATATTCCTTTCCAAAAGGGTGGGTTAAGAAATAACATTGGAAAAGAAAAAAATAATACTTGTGTAAGTATAAAGTAATGAAGTGGACAGGATATGCTAGTGTGGACGTTTGGTAGGCAGTGGAGCATGAGTGTTGCTTCCAAATTTATTAAAATTTATAATTGAGTGATATTAAAATCCAATAATAGTAATATGGAAGTAGTAGCAGTAAGATGTAGTAGTTGAAATAAGGGACAAATAAATTACACCAGATGTTGTGTGCATTAAAAAATTTTCAAGAGACGTGAACCAATTATTATTAAATATTAGAGGCACAATAGAATGGGCCAGGCATGTATCATTGCAGATAGCTGAAAGAAAAATGGTTGCGAAGAGTGGTAGTTGCAGAAGCCAAGATGGATGAGTTATCCATATGTTAAACACAGTAGAACACAAAATTCAAAAGTTATACATGAGAAGATAAAAATAGAAATGGTAATGGAAAGACCGAGGCGATGAAATTAGGGAGTCTTTCATGTAGATCAAGTGTTGTTCTTGATAAATGTATACTTAAAATCATGTCTAGTCCCTGAAAGTTGGAATGAAAATTTGTGAAGATACCACAAAGGAATAATGAAAAGTAAAAGAAAAAACATTGGAAATCATGCAAAGAATAGCAATACGAATAGCAGTGAAATGAAAAAATACAATTCGTACCGTGCGACCATAATATTGTTGAAAACTTCTTTGTATACTACATTTGTTGTTACCGATTTAAAGTTGCCGTCTTCGTCGTGAATCAAAATTTTTATACCTTTTTTGGTAGTGACCCTTGACAGTGCGACATATATTTGGCCGTGGGTGAAAACATCTCGTGGGAGGTATAGTCCTACGGTATCTAAAGATTGTCCTTGGGATTTGTTTATCGTCATTGCGTAAGAAACAATAATTGGAAATTGCCGCCTATTAAGCTTGAATGGCCAAGGTGACTGTGAAGGTGACATATCCATCCGCGGGATGTATACCATCTTTCCGGAGTGTTTTCCCGCCATTATTGAAGCTTCAAGAACATGATTTCCCATCTTAGTTATTATAAGACGCGTGCCGTTACATAAACCTTCAGCCTGATCAATATTCTGCATGAGCATAACCGGAGTTCCGATCTTTAGGTTGATGTGATGGTTAGGCAAACCCGAAGTTTGTAATGAACTAAGGAACTCGGGCGTAAGGATGTCAACAACATTGACATCATGAATTTCAGACTTATCCACATTGTTGGAGCTGTAGTAGTGTTTTAGATCTCCTGCAAAAGTAAAAAAAAGTTAAGCATATTTAGTAAAAATCAATTATGCATATCAGTGGGAAAAAAATGAGAGAATCTCCATACCCGACATCAATGCAAGTACATGATCATTAATTTGATCAACTGTTTCCAAAGTAGAAGCGAGTATTGCTCGACTCTTGAGGTAGTCAATGGATTGAAAATTTTGAAGAAAATCCAGATACGTACTATTGACGATCGCCACAATTGGGTCGTCATAGGTAGTAATCAAAAGTTCGGGGGGTATTTCAATTTCGGCCACACCGTCATTAGGTTCAGAAACCTTTCCTTCACCTATTTGCAAAAGCCAGTCTGAAAAGGCAGTGACTTCTCTTATTTCTTCATCAGTTGACCCTGAATGTAGTCGCATGTTCTTTGTTAAAGTGAGAACTTCAACGGAATGCCAAATGTACGATGAATTGATCGTGGAATGTACAATGTCAGAACGACTGCCTCTAGGAACGACTGGCAATATTTGTCTAAAATCACCACCGAATACAACAACCTTCCCGCCAAACACCTCATCGGAATTAGTGAAGGAACTCATGACATCTTTCAAAGTTTTATCAAGCGCTTCAAAAGCATGCTTATGTGCCATTGGTGCCTCGTCCCAAATGATGAGCTTTGTTTGTCTTAGAAGTTCTGCAACTTCGTCTTCGTAGTCAATTTTGCAAGTAGAATTTTCCAAAGTCGGGACGGGTATCTTAAACTTTGAATGTGCGGTTCTTCCGCCAGGTAATAAAAGAGAAGCTATTCCGCTTGTTGCAACGGTTAAACATATTTGATGCTTAGATCTCAAAGCACTTGCAAGTGTTCTCCACATATAAGTTTTCCCAGTGCCTCCGTAACCGTGCAAGAAAAAAATGCCACCACTTTGTGCTTGGACATCTGCCATTATCTTTTCATATATGGCTCTTTGTTCATCTAATACATAAACAATTCCACATAATAACCATGCCAGGAAAAATAACATATACAACAAAAGTCAAGATTAAATATGTAGGATTTGACAATTTAACAAAAACGAATATAAGAATTTGATAGAAACGTCGAGGTACCTGTAAAACATTTGAAAAGATTTGAAAACTCTGTTCTCATTGTGGCGACATCATAACTTCTTTCATCGTAAATGAGTCGATTCCCTAATTGCTGGATAACATAACCATCAGGTTGCGGCATCGGTTTGAAATCAGCAAGGCTACGTCTATTGGCTTGCAGCAGTTTCTCTAATTCCATCAATGTCAAATTTTTTAATTCATACTCAGATAAAACCAAATCTGCACCGAGAAATGATAAATTAAGTGCATACTAAAGTTGATGTCTCAGTAAGTATTTATGGCAGTGCTCATTCATGCAGAAAGTAGAAAAATATATTGAAAAAAAATGTATAAACTAAATTAATATATAAGGTTAGAATAAGTAGTGAAACCTGCATTATCGGCCAATCCTCTTTGTGTATGCAACAAACCATCGGATAGTAAAAGCCATGACTCCGTCCAAACATGAACGGGTCGATTCACAGCACCTGACAAAAGCATGATCACGAAAAGTTGTCTCAGAAAATGACCAGACCCCCATTCACTCGCTTCATTTATAGCTGTTATGTATTCGCGATCGTCTTCAAGGAAACCCATTGCAAAGCAAGCATCTCTAAATGAATCATATTGCGTGTTGCCTATTTTGCGAATTCCCTCATAAGTTGTAGGACCTTTAACTACTGTCAACATCATTCGTAGGTAAAATAGTTCTCCCGTAGTAGGCGGAACCCATATCAAGCGACCTATGGTAAATCCTTTTTTCCGTGGCTTCCAAGTTCTTTTTTTCTTGTCATAAACAAACTTAGAAACAAATTGGCCATAGGTCAGTGATCTGGCTTCTTCGTATAAACCATTAGCCACCAGCCACGCCGTGAACATAGATTCAGTGACACTCGCCTTTTCTAAAATATTTTCCATTCGATCAAAATCAGTGTAGTAAACAGGTTTCTCTCCAATCAAATGATAGAACATACGTTCAACCGCCGGTTTCCTACCATGGATACTGTAAGAGAATATCCGCCAACACGCCTCACTCGGTGACACATACCTACAATCCAAATACTGTTTAATCTCATCGACAGATTCATCTCTATTTTGATTTGAAGCAACAACAGTTGCTGTGATTCTATCGTATCCTTTGTGAATGTACTTGAAAAGATATTTGATAGAAGTACTTTGATTACACAATTCCATGTTGATGTGAGCATGGTATTTAAGAAGTAACCTTGTGTTGTAAGGAACAACGTAGCGATTGTCCAATGCTATGCCACTCTTGTGAATGATATGTGAGTTTTGTCTTCTTCGGTAAAGTGGAAAGCCCTCGGAATCAAGTGTTGTTTCAAGGATGTATTTCTTTGGGAAGAATTTAGAACATTTTCTGTTTTTCATACAAGGAGATGACATCTTCGAGAGACCACATGGACCATGCATCATGTGGGTTTTGACCAAGTTATACAATGCAGGATGAATTTGAGGGTCTGGAATCTCCGCCGAAATGATTTTGTCAATATCAGTAGGCGTTGGATACTTACTTTGAGGATGCAAAAAGATGAGGATGTGAGCCTGAGGCAGACCTCGCTTTTGAAATTCAATCGTGTACATGACTGAAATCGAAATCAAAATGTTACGCAGAGTAGGTAAATATTTTCATAGTAGTATGACATGATTAGTTAGAGGTGAAATAAGGGGGCTTACATGCCAAAACCTTTCCGAGAACGTGATGTTTGGTTATATCTGCCATGAGTTGATCAAATTTGATTTTGAAAACCTTTGCAATGATATCTGGCCGGTCATGCGCGTTTAAACTGGTGTTTTCGAGTTGACGTGTGATCTCAGGCCAAGCAGGGTTGCAAGTAAAAGTAACAAAAAGATCTGGAAAACCCAACTTACTCGAAATAGCCATACCATCAAAGTACAGCTGGTCCATGTATCGTTTGCTTCCAACGAAAGATGAAGGCAATACAACACGTTTTCCTCTTTTTGGAGGTTCTGTTTCTTGAGCCCTACTGTAATACCCCAAATTTTGACCACTTAGATTTCCCATCATTGTGAAAATCATCATCACAATATGGATGTACCTTTATGCTTCATCAGTCTCCACAAAGATGGGTGAGCATCCAATACAATCAAAATTAGGGTTTCAAGCCTCTCTGAGCTTTAAACAAAGGATCAATCAAGAAATGACATGATCTTCAACTTGTCTAATCTCTCAAACATCCACAATGGATCAAAAAGGACTCCCACTTCAAGGATTAAGCACAAGGCTGCTCCTTTCTAGGTGGATCAAGTCTCAAGATCGACAGTGTCACCAAATTAGGGTTTTGGTCAACCAGGGCCTCCAGATGGAAATTTTCATCTGGGCATAAGGCAATGATCCAAAACATGACCTAATATACTTCATGGAACCTCATGAACCCATGCATCAAGTCAATTTTGCCTCAGGGGATGCATTCATCAAAAATCAGGAATTAGGGTTTCTTGACCTAATTCACCCCTAAGTTGACTTTTGGGACAAACCATGATCCAAGACCTCAAGACATAATTTGAGGGTCTCTAATACACCATATTGATCCATTTGGAACAATGGATTGATCCAAGAAGCTTGAGCAACAAGTTTCATTTTCATCTGCACCACAATTAGGGTTTTAAGGGAAAAGTCAATTGTAACTTTGACTTTTGACCAAGACATGCTCCCAAACCCTAATACATGATTGAATATACCCTATGACACCCATGGAACATGTCCATCAAGTTTGATTTAGGTCAAGGACATGATTTCCTGAAGAATTGCACAGTTTGGAATTCATCTGATAAAAAGTCAACTGTGCACAAAAGTCAACTTTGACTTTTTGAGATTTTTCACCAAAATGGATTTTTAACCCTAAAATGATGTTAATGTATGATTTGAATCATCATTCATCAAGAAAAATCAAGAAAAGTGAGATAACTTGTAAAAGGGGTAACCATAAAACTTAGAAATTTTTCTAAGTTAAAAATAAAGTGGCAAAGGTACCAACTTTGGAGGACCATAACTCCTAAACCACAAGGCCAATTTTTTCCATCCAAAGCTTGATTTGTAGATCTCACTGCCCTCTACAAAAACTTCAACTAGGCCTAACTCCAATTCCTTATGGATTTTGAGCTATGAGTGAGCCAAAGTGGCTGAAAATGTGAAAAAATACCATTTTCCAACACTTAGAAAAATTCTGCCTAAAACAGAATTTTGTTGAAACACCAAAACTTGTGGGATTTTTGCACATAGATGCAAGCTGAATCAGTCCCAAAGTTAAACATCAATGTTGTTGCATATGTTGCTAAGAATTCAAAGGGCTCAACAGCATGAATTGATTCAACTCAAGCCATGAGAAATCCATGCCCAAAGTCATGCTGCTGCAAGCTGTTTTGGAAAAATCAGTTTGCATGTTTGCTTATCTCACACGATTTTGAGCCAAAGACTGAGGATCAGCATGCCACTTGTGTTCAAACCAATCACATTGCATCTAATCCAACTGATAAATCTGAGTCAAAAAGCCAAAGAACCTTCCAACTTGAAATTCATCCACTTTGGCACTTTTTGCCTTGAATTCAAAATGCATTTATGTGGAATAGTGCATTGTCAAGATTCTCACTCTCCTCAGTCAAGTTCTCTGATTAAACAACATTAAAAACATCTGAAGAATGTGATTTCAGTCAAGGCATAGCTGATCTATTTGGAGCAGCTGTTATGCCTAGTGCAAGAGGCATTTATGCCAAGCCAATCCAAGCAAATGTGATCTGATCCAGCTGCCATTCACTATTCCTCCAAGACAAGAGTTGATCACCTATAAATAGAGGTCTCAATGGATCACTCAACTCACCCCAAAGCCAGTTACATCACTACTTTCTCTCATTCTTTCTTGAACTTCAAGTTTTCTTGTTCTTGAGTAACCACTATCGGGTTTTCAGTTGCAGCCATAAGCAATCAATTCCAATTGCTCAAACACATCACATATGATGTATTTGAGGTGTCCAAGTGCTTAAACAACATCTGTAACACTCCCAGCTCAAAATCACTCTTCAACCAAGAAATTTTGCTTCAGTTTTGCAGGTGGAGGTCTCCAGCTTGATCCAGAGAATTTCAAAGTTTTCCAAAGCTTGCAACACACTCCATAACATCCATTGAAGCTGTAGGGATCATCAATTCACGACTGGAACACCATCTGGGCAAAGTTCCATTTTAGCTTGCATCAAGGTGAGCTTCAAACTCAAACTCCATGATCCATGCATATTTCCTCGCATGATAATTTTTCCATTTGATTACCATCATATGCTGATTGTTTTGCCTCAATAAATTTGATCATAGACCTCATAACCATGCTTGCACGATTGCTTTTGCAAATTAGGGTTCATCTGTGTTCATCATGATTATTTCACTCCACACTGAAAATGAATAAAATTGGGTATTGCCATCTTGTTCCTTGTGAAAAAACGCACGAGTTTGGTGTTTGAATCATGTCCAATGGTTGAGAGATGAGTGAGATAGGGTGCTTAATGCACGAGCTCGGGGAAGGAGATGGCCATGGCGCCATTTTCAGAAAACCAACCAAGTTCTCTATATAATTTTCACTTGCCATATATTTAATGAATTGGCATTGCGCCCCAGCGGTTCATCAGCTGGTTTTGTGAGTATTAGCAAGCGAGAGGTCTGGGGTTCGAATCCCCCTCGCCCCAGACTTCTTTTTATCACTTTTTTATTTTATTATTTTTCATACTATTATTTTTAATGATTTGAAAAATTAATAACTCCTTCAATTTTTATCATTTTTGATTGGTTCTTTTTGCAATAATTCACAAAAATGTTAAAATATTTTATTTTACCAAAAAATCCCAAAAATATTATTTATTTTATATAATTGATATTTTTGCAAAGAATTAATATTTTAATTGTTTTTAACATTTGAAATATTATTTCCACAATGATTTTGCAACTTTTAATGCTTTCTATTTGTTTTGTAGGTCAATACTTAATTTTTGAAGCATTAATCCAAGATCACAATTTGTTTCCCATGTGTAAAACAATTTTTGATCATTTTAATTGAATTTTTATTCAATTAAATACATTTTGAAAACAAATTAGGGTTTTGGATTAATTCAACCCTCATAAATCATTTTCAAAACACTCTGGGCCTCTATTAGAGTGTAAGACCCAATCCTTTTTTTGACCAAATCATCTTTGGGCCTCACTTATTGTATAAGTCCCGATACCGTCAAAAAACAAACGGCGCGATCGTCGCCTTTTCAAAAATCATTTGGGCCTCTCCTTGAGCTATAAGACCCATTCAAAACACTTTGGGCCTCTTGAGAGAGTGTAAGACCCATCCCCCCTTGTACAAAAACTTTTTGGGCCCCACTCATTGTATAAGTCCCTCTGTACAAGTAAACGGCGCGATCGTCGCCCGTTTAAAAATAAAACTCATCTGGGCCTCTCCTTGAGCTATAAGACCCATTCAAAACACTTTGGGCCTCTATTAGAGTGTAAGACCCAATCTCCCTTTTAACCAAAACATTTTTGGGCCTCACTTATTGTATAAGTCCCTCTGCGTTAAAAGAAAACCTCGGCGCGATCGCCATTTTTAAACGAAAAATCATTTGGGCCTACCCTCGTGTTATAAGCCCCACTCTTTTTCTTTAAACCTTTTTGGGCCTCTTGAGAGAGTGTAAGACCCATCCCTTTGTACAGAAAACCTTTTTGGGCCCCAGTCACTTGTATAAGTCCCTCTGTACAAATTCAAACAGTGCGCTCACTGATAAAACCCTGGGCCTCTCCTTGAGCTGTAAGCGCCAAATCTTTCTTTTTCAAAGCACTTTCTCCTTTGATTTTGAATATATTGTTGTTTTCAATCTTTCTTTGTTGAACAACTAACCAAACAGCATGGAAGCACTACAACCGAGTAAGTGGTTATCGCTTTCATTTACTGCTTTCATATTATAAACTGTATTGTGGGGCTGCTCACTGTAAGTCTCCTTTCATAAACTCATATCTACTGTGTAATAATAGTATAGATATTTCGAGTTTCCCCGGCAACTACGTCTAGAACTAAGTGACACCGTTTCATTTATTCGTAGAAATAGACGCCTAGATCCCCAATAGGAGCACCAGATACAGTCTTCTCTTCGGCTGTCCTCCTTAGGAATTGTCAAGGAACTCTATTCCCAAAGATGAATGTATTCTCTGTGAATGGCATCTTTGAGTTTCTTCCCAATTCTCGAACTTTCCTGACTTGATCTATTCCTTGTGGATAGCTTGCCTTGAATGTCTCGGGGTTTGGGTACCCACTACGGTCATAATCTTGGACCTTAACTAAGGAACCCTCTTTAAAAGTTAAAAGTCGCTGGATAGTAAACCTCGCACGTTTACCAGTGGTTTTCATCTTTAAAAGAGTTATCTCTCCTAATGGAAAGGAGATGATAGACCCACGGGCTTCTTAAAAGCATCGGCCTCCTCTTGGGCATTATTCAAGGACCCTACGGCTTCTTAGAAGTATTCACAGCCTCCTCTTAGGCTTCGTATAATGATCTCTTCCTCCGGGAATGATAGCCTCCTCTTGGGCTTCGTACAAGGACCCGTCGGCTTCTTAAAAGATTACAGCCTCCTCTTGGGCTTCGTACAAATTGTCCCGACGACCTCCTAGAGGTATAGGAACAGAACCTAGTCATCCTCATAGAACAGTCCTTTCATAGAGTCTACTATTGTTTCTCAAAGCATAGTACAAAAGATAAAACTCTAGACTTGGACAGTCTAACTTCCTTGAGTCTCAAAGACATTCTCAAGCACCCTTCGTTAAATATGAAGGAAACCCGCAGACTCGGATAGTCTCAATACCCTTTGGATTTCCCGTTTCCTCAAAGAAAAGGAAATATCCCTGATCCTCAAATCAAATCCCTGAGTACAGTGTTGCTCATATAAGAACTGATTTTCTCTTTTAAATCAGTATATTAGATCTGTCACTCAACTGAAACAGTTACAATAGCCTCCATCTCGGGCTTCGTACGAGATACCAAAATTCTCCCCAGTGGAGTCAAAACAACCTTTTAGCCTCTCTCTCTGGCTTTGTATGAGACACAAAAGATTCCCTCGTAGAGTCAATCACCCCTTTTTTTGCCTCCATCTCGGGCCTCGTACGAGATATAAATCCCTTAAGCAAGAGTCGAACTCTTTGCTAGCCTCCTCTTAGGCTTTGTATAACGATATGCCCCGCTGGGTCAAAAACCTTTAGCCTCTCTCTCGGGCTTTGTACGAGACACAAAATAGCCTCCTCTTAGGCTTTGTATAATGATTTTCCTAGCGGAAATTAGCCTCCTCTTAGGCTTTGTATAAGAAAACCACTGGTTGATCCAATCAACCTTTTAGCATCAAAGTTGTGCCTCGTTCACAGTACACAAACACCAACAACTCCTTTCCCTTCATCTAATCGCTGTAAGCGGCAAGCCTCTGGATCATCTATATCCATGCCACTGTCCCACTTTTAGCATGAGAAATTCCTAAGGAAAGATGGCATTGCTCTATACTGAGTTAAAGTCTTCTCTTTCAGGTTAAAACCCTTTCTTCGGAAATTATGGCATTGCTCGGATCCGCGTATCCCAGTTAAAGTAATTCTCCTTCTCCCCTTTTTAGAGATGACAAATTCTCTCTAAAGTCGAGGTCTTTTAGCTTCACATCTTGGGCTTTGAACAAGATACAAATCACCTTTCGCTTCACGCCTTGGGCTTTGAACAAGACACCAAAAACCAATTTCCTCCCATAGAATAGGAGGAACTACGAACGCTCTGATTTCCCTATTTCGGTAAACGGGAATACGTAGGCATAAGATCGAAAGAAAAGATCTTAGCGAGCGCAATCAACCAAAAAACCCAAATCCCATATCCCCATCAATTAAAAGTAGTAATTCAAAAGCATCAGTCCTAACATCCTAATCCTTATTCCCCGCCAGAAACCCTTTGCCTAGAAAAAAGAAAGAAAGAACCGTATTGGCGAAATACGAATAACCAGTACAAAGGCCCCCCACATTGATAGCATCCGTAACCTAACAGACCGCTGTTTAAACTCAGTATGCAAGCAGGGTTAATTGGAGACATCTATTTCCCTTCCTTATTCAGCTCACAATAGGATAAAAAATGAATCGACCTGTAGTCAAAGCTCAAACCGCAGAGAGCGACCAGCGCTTAAGAACCGCGTCCAAAATCGCTCGCTACACCTACTACATTCAGCATTTAATTGTTTGTATTTTCCAACCCTCAACTTAGATTGGTTCTTCCTCAACCAATTAAGGCGTTCCGACTCCATCATTGCGTACCCGTCAACCAAAAACTGTTGAATAAGCCTCCTTGAATGAAGTAGAGTGTTTGCTTCTTTGTGTCGGTGTTGCAATCGAAATGATAGCCAATCTTTGATTGTCTGACGATTCTTCCTAGTCACTATAACCTCGTGCTGATATTGATGCAGTATGTTACTTCTATACCCGTCTTCACTATAGACAAAGATGAGAGGGTATTGATAAGCCAAGTAAGCAGGATGAAACTCATCAATTCGCTGCAAGTTACCGTTCCGTGCTTGGACAATAATATCCCGTTTAGAAGCACTATCAATGTCAGCAACAATCAGTGCAGCAACCTCAGAAACAGTAGGACGGTTGTAGACGCGACAGTCGCCCGGTCTATCTGATATTAACTGTAACTTCAAGTCCAAGAAAGTGTTAGTTTTTAGAAGATCCCTTGCCATCCTAAAAGCTTTAGCATGGACGTTGAACTCATCTAACATGACCTTCAACCCGGCTTGCGGAGTATAACTGTGTTGTCTCTGCGATGAGGATAAGTCATACAAAATAATCAATAACCTTGGAATGATATGAGTAATATAGAAGTGATAAAGAAATTTAAAATACCGAAAGCAATCCATTCTATTTTGAACTTCGTTGTTAGTGTCATAAATATAAAGTTGAGCATACTGTGGCGGATGACCAAGTTCGAGAATCAGAGACCCAATCCGATGACATGTCTGACCGTGCAGTCTTAAATTAGGTGGGCCTCGTCCTCTAGAATGGGTTGTGTCAAACTTCATTCCGGGCAAGGTGAAGGAAAACATAGCATTGTATATTCTAATGTTGTTTTGGAAGTTCTTACTATCTTGAGATGTTGCATCATAAAGAAGTTGTTGCATGAGAAGAGGTGGTTCTTCAAGAAAAGGAAGAACAATCTTCCCACTTATGCAGCAACTTTGAAACTTAGGAATGGTCGTATGTCTGCCCTTAGCTTTGCGTTGTTGATACCACATACACGCTTCACAAAAAGGACATTCCCATACCGGGTTACTTATATCAACGTACTCTACAATCATATGAACAACATAAATAAATCGTCGATGATGAAATTGTAGCATTGACTAATTAAAGGAGAAAATGTTACCTTGAAGATGTGAAGCAATCAAATGTTCAGTCTCGTCGATGCCGTCATCATCCAAACTCTGAATAATACTTTCATTGTCTTCAGAATTTGAATTTGCTTCGTCAGATGAGTGATGTAAAGAATTGAGATTTCCCAGAAGTGTATCATATTCATTTGCAGGAACGGAAGGCGATGGTGGTATTGCTGAAGTACCCGGGAGTGCCGCATCATTGAAATGGCGGAGCAGGTTATTTCTTACAGAGGTAGTAGCCCGTGGTTTTTTTGTTGGATGAAATGGCAAGTGATGCGTCTCAGAAGGTTCTGTGCAGGGGCCAGTGAGTTGCAAGTTTGTTTGTATAGTAGAAAGTGGTGTACGAACGGCAGAAGAAGTAGGGTGAACCTGCGTTCCAAGTTGTGAGTGTTGGTTGTAGTAGAAGTTTTCATTGGCATGTCTATGACGTGAGTTTCTGTTGTGTGCTCTGATGTCCCGCCTCCTCTTTCTTGCAAGTGAGGTAGGTTGTATGCCAATGGGGTAGCTTGTACCAGAAGTTGAAGGTGTGGCAAAAATGTCGTTACACAGCATCACTGTTTCATGTAGTAATGGTGGATGCATGAGCAAAGGAGAACCGGATGAAGTGGTGATACAATGTACTTTGTGTCGTGACAAACGTGAATGCCTTGTCCTCTCCAATATAAGTCGCCTTCTAAGTCTTGCAGCTGCATAACGTTGTCTTGAAGTCGATACAGTCGGTTGATCCATTGGAGTAGTTGTTGAGATAGTATGATGTTGGATAATGTACAAAACAATGTTAGGAATACAATGTGCTCACAAATGTCTGTATATGCAGAGTTTGTGTGAATGAATTGGATGTGAAAGAAATATTGGAGGTTCAATGAAAGTGGTAAGAGAGGTATTGTGGTTTGGCGCAAAATTGAAATGTAATTTGAATATTTAAAAAGCTTGAAAACTGAAATTGAGGTGTGGGAAAAATATGTTGGCACTACACAGTTGCTACAAAAGTTAACACGTAAACTAATACAATAAGAAAAGGCAAATATAATGTGAGTAGAAAATTTAATAGTAAAGTATTGTTAGAGGTAAAGTTAGGGTTGCTGTGATGATGATGGATGGTGGCCCCAATAAAAAGTAGTGTTAGAGGGTTAGTATATCAGACTATGGTGTGGTGGTAGAGTGTGCAATGCCTATGTGCATCACATCATGTATTACACAAATATATAAAGTTTGTATATTTTAATAATAAAGAATAATGACATTAAAATAAGTTTCACTTGTATGGACATGTTTTGTTGGTTGTCGAATGCATGACTTGTTTTATGGTTATAAGTCTAACTGCATGCTGTAGTGGTTATTTTCGTGGTCGTGTAATCCCAAAAGATTAAGAAGACATGGGAGCAATATGTAAAGTGAGAGGAAGATGAAATTGTGATGTTGTGTCTGTGTAATCCAATACGTCCCATACAAAATGATATGGAATGAAATGTATGAAATGTATGAAATTTGATTTTAGTTAAGAAGTAGGTCATTTTGTTAATGATACACATAGAACATAGAAAGAGCAAGAAGAATAAGTAGGATAGGAATGGCTTTGTAGTTCTTCATAAAGTTGTTGAATAAGTCACCAATAAACAAAAAGTTGAGTTTTGCAATGCATATAATAACTACAATAGCCAAACACTGTAATTGTAGTAGTAGAGCTTAAATGGTATACAAAACATGTTGCAGTGGGATAAAGTTAAACAATACAAGCAAATCCCAGATGATGTAACTTGATTATTAGGTGTTCTTGTCGTTCTCGACTTTGATTATCTTCTTAAGTTTTGTAGAAGATCCCTCTCCGTCACACAAACCAATAATTGTTGTGGATTCGCTTGAAGCATCCTGCAGTGGTCTCTTAGCAGTTGGAGTCAGTGGTTCTGGTATCAGTTTGGATGTTATCTCTAGGTCCTGAATAAATATCACAGGAGTAAACAAAACAATAGTTTATGATAGACATATAAAAGGACGATAATCAGCAACTTATGCTGTTGTGAAACAGAAAAAGAGTAACCGTAACAATTGTAGTTGCATCTGCGGACTCAGACTTAGCCTCATCAACACTTTCCTTAATCTTAAAGAAATGGAAACATGAATTATAAAGACGGTGAAAATAATAAAAATTCCAGCTGAAGTCTCAACACATAACATGTGTCATACCTGCTACATTGGTGGAGTAATACTTGGTTCAGCTGCAATAACCTTTGATGCAAAATGCAAAACGAAAATATACAAAGATTAAGGCAACATATTATGGAAGGAGTACCGTAATGGTAGATAAATGTTTAAACCTGTAAAGCAAAGAAAGACATAATGGCAATGAGGGTACCTGGGTTTGCTCCCAAGGTGCTTTAAGTTGTTTTACAAAAGCTTTATCATTAAGCAACATGACCACGGAGAAACTCTCCCACCGGGGTTGCCACTTGACTTTGAAAGCGAGTTCTAAATTCAACAACACATCCAACGCCAGAGGAAATTCCAAAGGATCATCAATCCCAGCCTTAAAAAAATGACGAAGGGTAGATTACAAACTCAAAGTGATTCTTAAAGAAACTATAAAGTTGACAATGCAACTGGTTGTATAAATTGCCAAACAAACCTTAACCATTGTTTCACGCATCTGACCAGTAGTGATACCCAATAGCTAAACACATTCCCGGTCCCAGAAAACAAACTTACACTGTTTGAAATCATGAACCACCTCTATCTCAATTTTATACCTAACATTGACGTATGTTTTTTCGTTGAGTCGGTGTTGCATAATACATAGGTGGAGATGAAAAGTAATATGTAATAAATGAACTGACGAACCGGAAGATTTCTGTTTCAGTTGAATGACCGTCCTCACAAATGTAAGGAGGGTTGTTTCCGCGAGCGACTTTGGGGAATTGGTGACAGGCAAGGTAATACCACTCAAAAGGGGAAGCAATTAGTTTATTCGTCTCCACAACCGTGGCACAGAAAGTAACCTGTTTGATGTTTAGAATATACATACATGTTAGTGTGGACAGTAAATAACGGCGTGAACATAATGTGTATAAGAGATTATGTATGCCATATTGTTTGCTTATATACCGCACGAAGATTAACAATATCACGAAGTGGAAGAACAATAACCTTTGAGAGTAACTTTTGGACAGGGGTCGGTTGAGAGGACCCAGAAGATTGTGAATAGAGCTGAGACTATGAGCTTAGTTGGCCCGAAACGTTTGCCAAAGATTTTGTGGGTAGACTACATGTAAAATAACCAATTTTGGTTTAAAATAGAATGTGATGAACATTATATAAAAAAGAGGGCAAAATAAGATGAACTTAACCAACCTTTCGATGAAGTCCTTGATAGATGGCATATCAGCATTGATGAAGATTTTAGTGACATTGTAAGTATTTGTAACAGAAAGTGGATATTTACCTACGAGGTTTAAAAAAGAGTTGAGCATAATGAAATGATATAATGAAACGTATGATTGTGAAAATGTTGAATAAAAAATGTGGATATAAAAGTAAAGCTTCAAACCTTCTTCCTTGACCTTTGCGTACCGAAGCAAAACCACCGTTGGACCTACAGTTTTTGCAGGATCCTGGTTGTGTTTCACAAATTGAGAGGCATAAGACTTCCACAATGTACAGTTGATCGTATTGTTTCTGAAAATACAACAACGAATGATATAACAACGGAAGAAATTCAGTTGGATTTGATAGCATGATAAGCCTTGGAAAAACTTACACAATGTCCCTGAGCACAAAGTTCACTTGTTGTTTCTTTGCACCTGATTGTGCCTGAATGTAACCTATACTTTCAACGACTCCAATAACATCTGAGGAAAGTAAGAGTTAATGAATTAACTGGCAGATAACATTAAAAGCATAAGACAGGTAGATTATTCACCACAAAACTCACCTATAAGCAAATCTTTCCGAAACTGGCCAGTTAGAATATCTGAGAAACTTGTGAAGTTGGCCGGTTTGGGTGGGATTTCATGCTTGTTAATGTCAGTAACAGAAGTCCCACCGGTGAACATGATCATATAACGGTGGGTGGAAGGCTTGAAGAGCAGATCATTCGCAACAACCTTGAAATTCGAAAAAATATATGTCTGGTCCTCTGACAACTTATCATCATAACCCGACATAACGTTTGCTGGGACAACAACGTGAATATCATTCCCCTGTTGGTCCAAAATAAGTTGATCAATGTTTCAGAAACACAACAGAAATAAACACTTCACAACAACATAAATATATATTTATGTATACCATAAAATAACAAAGGCAAAGCATTTAGGGCAACATCATAAAACAGATACAAAAAAAAGTCGCAACGGCAAAAAACGTTATAAAGTATCCAGTGAATGGCAGAGCCAGAGTTAACATACTCACCCGCACATCCACAACGATCATCTCAACGTGTTCTTTGTTGTTGGTGACGACCGCCCATTTATGGTGAATCCTTACTGCAACCTTCCAAAGATCCTTTGAGTCGTTGACGTCAGAGAGTCTCTCAAAGGGCCTCGCCATTGTTGAGGACGGTTAAGGTAGAAGATAAACAGAAAATGAGACGCCCAAGGATGGTGGTTTGTGAAAGAATGAGACGGTGAGCAGAAGTGGAGCATACATGAGACCATATCTTCATTCGAGACTACACTGTTGATTTGACATTTTGAGAAAGTATGGGAGAGAAAACTTCAGCCAGAGTTGCATTGGAAACGTAATGATGGGAAGATAATATAATTCTTTAATATGAAGCATTTATTTAGTTTTAGAAGTATCCATTTGGTGTAGAACAGACACAACGTGTGGAGGAAAAACGTGAGCATGGATTGTGTGTTGTTCAGATAGAGAAGCCATGTGGCGTTGGGATGAAGCAGAAGGGTAGATGCGTCTTTTCCAGAGCATCTACCTTTCTTATATGGTAGATATATTGGGTTGGCCAAACAACCAATAAAATAAGGCATACTCATCACATCGATTCATTGAGTTCAAAGTATAAATACATTTACAAGAGGGTTTTAGGTACACAATTTTTAATCTCCACATCCACTATTATCTTGAACTCTAAACTGACTTGAGCTTCGGAGTTCTAATCATGTAGGCATCCCCTGAGTCCATTGTAACAGAGTTTCACAACCTTTCTAAATATTTATAGGCCGATGCAGTAAGCACCCCTTGCTACGTCATAAATTGTGTTTTTATAAGTTCAATTCTAAAGGAGACGCCCTATGAACTATATAAAGGAAAAAAAATTAATATCTCTCACTTACAATTTTTGGATGCAAGTGTTTTATCCTTAACAACGAGAAAGATAACCTCGAAAAAATTGATGCAAAAGCTGATGAAGGCATATTCATAGGATATTCCACTTCGAGCAAAGATTTTAGAGTTTTTAACAAAAGAAATATGACAACTGAAGAATTGGTTCATGTTACTTTTGATGAATCCAATCATAAATCATTAGAAGTAGAAGTAATTGATGGTGCATGTATTTTGGATAAGACAAATTTGAAGGAAAATAATCAAAAAATATAACAAGGTCAAAGTCGTAGATGAAGAATTTGTCCATGATCAAAACATGGATACTTCTTTAGATCATCAAGATTTTCCTAAAGAATGGAGCACGACAAAAATCCATCTCATTCAAAACGTTATTGGAGACATCTCTAATGGAGTCACTACTAGATGACCCTTTAATAAGGTATGTAACTTTGTGGCCTTTGTTTCACAATTGAACCAAATGATATCGGTAAAGTTATCATTAATGAACATTGGTCTCTTGACATGCAAGAAGAGTTTAATCAATTTGAACGAAACAACATTTGAGAACTCGTTCCTAAAGCTTTAGCTAATCTAGTGATTGGTACCCGATGGGTCTTTCACAACAAGTTGGACGAAGATACCAACGATTTAAGAAATAAAGTCAGACTCATTACGAAGGGTTACAATAAACATGAAGGAATAAATTTCGATGAAGCTTATGCTCATGTAGCTAAATTAGAGTCCATAAGAATGTTATTAGTTTTTTCATGCATCATAAATTTCAAACTATTTTAAATGGGTGTAAAAAGTGTTTTTCTAAATGGTTACGTCCGACACGAGGTATACATTGATCAACCTCCAGGTTTTATCAACTTAACATTTCCTAATCATATTTTCAAGCTCAAGAAAACCTTGTATGGTCTGAAACAAACTCTTAGAGCATAGTACAGTCATCTATGAAAATTGATTTTACCTGTGATCAGACATGAATTGGTGGCCAGCAACACGTCGTGGTCTCCAACGTCGGGTGAGGAAAAAAGAGGGGGTGCCTACAAGGCACTCCGATGCTAAAGTTAGTTTAGAGTGAAAGAAGGCAAGTACAGAGGTTAAGAAGTGAGGATTCAGCCTGTCTAACCCTCTTGCATAGGAGGGTATTTATAATGCCCCCATGGGCCAAAGGTCTCCGTTATGGGCTGGATTTTCAGGCCCATAACAGGTGACTGTCAGGATTCCTACGTGAAAGTATGGTTGACCGACTCATGGGCATCATTCTAGGTCAACTGCCCCGCAATCTTCGAAAAGTGGGTGGACTTGCCCGTTACGGAAGGCGAAACTACTCTGTGAAGTGTGTGGGTTAGTTGATAACATGTCCTCGAGTGAGGAGCACGTGAATAACGGAGCAATGTCTTAGATTCAAGTCGTATGTCAAGGTGGAAAGGGCTCACATGAAGTCAACTTTCATTTGAGCGCGCAGTCACGAGCTTGCGTCATCGTAGACGGTGTTTGCTATAGGCACCTCTTGCTCATGGGTATGAATACCCGAGGACGTGGCTACGCTCGTAAGTTTGCTTCAAGTTTCCCCCGAGGACATGCTCGTGAGGGAATTTGGAATTTTTCGCTTGTGCTCGACGACATAAAATCACTTCAAGTTGTTACTTGTGCTCGACGCCGTAATTCGCTTCCAATTTTTCCCCGAGGCTATGCTCGTGTATGTCTTTACTTTTGCTTTTGTTTGCCAAGTACTTTATTTTCCCGTGTAAGCACTAGTGTTTTGCTTGGAAATTGTTGTTGCTATGTGTATGGGAATCTTGCTCAACAGTGTTGGTGCTCGACAGTGTAGATAACTCGTCGAGTGATCGGAGTTGGCTTCCATTTGATAGCGGAGTTAAGATCTCGGTCGAGGTCATAACTCCATGGCGTGAACCTTTCATTGCGAGCTTGGTGTTCTGCCTTCATGGTACGTCGAAGACGGAGCTCGGTTGAGGATTCCTCGTCGGGCCAAGAATCTGCTTGTCAAAAGAGTGGAAACTTGCCTTTTTATTTGAGTTTCTTGTTGTTTAAGCTTGGACGTTGTGCTTGTACCCGAGCATGCCTCCGCGGTCGGGACGTACCCTGTCGTTGTTGAATGGGTTACGCCGACTGTCAGACTTAATTGTAACATTGTTTCAGTTTCTCGGTGTTCCATGGTCGAGCAAGTTCTTCCTCGTGCAAGTTTTCGAGGTAGTAGGCCGCATGTTTCGTTTTTGCTCGAACGCAATAGAGGCATTCCCAGTTCACGGCGAGTTTGCCTCGCGAGGATCTTTGTGTTTTCTTCGCAAGACTAGACCTCCAATTTGGAATTCCCGTTTTATGACTTTGGCGCCATGTCTTAAGGTTATCTTTTGTTTCAACGAGGTTTCTCGAAGGGCTTCCCCTGACCGGGTCGAGTTTCTCTCTTAGCGAGTTGTCGTTCATCTCCTCTTCGAGGGGAGATTCAGTTCGTCTAGAGGGTTCTCAGATCTCCATTGGGATGCTTCAAAGCTCTGGCGTTTTCTTGCTACCGCGAGTCTCGAGCATTGTTGGCGGCTTCCTTCTCTTCATATTGAACATACGCCTGGGCTTTGAGGAGGCAGGCATCTAGTGAGTGAGGCATTTCGATGCCAACTGCTCTGGTGAAGTCACTGCAGGGGCGCAATCCTCGCTCGAGTAGGTACTTCTTCATATCATCGGTCGTGGAGACCTGGACGGCTTCTCGATTGAACCTCTCGATGTATGCTCGGAGAGGTTCGTCTATCCCTTGTATGATCTCTTTGAGCATCGCCTCGGACTTCGGGTGGCGACGAGAAGCGGTGAAGTGCCTCGTGAACTATTTTCTGAGGTCCTTCCAAGAAGTGTTGGATTTTGGGGTAAGGCTTTTGTACCATGTCATGGCACCCTTCCTTAAAGTGGTGGCGAACAACCTGCATTTGATGGCGCTTCTGACGCCGCGATAATCGAGCATAGCATTGATGTTTTTGATATGCTCGTCGGTATCCGTTGTTCCATCGTAAGTTCCTAAGCTTGGTGGTTTCTCCAGCCCGACGGGGAGGGGAGCATCCATAATCGCTTGAGATAACGGACTGCAGGGGTCGTATTCGTCGCTTCGGATCGTCGGGCATGATGTGGAGCAGGAGTACCGAGGGTTGTTGTTGCAACGTGGTGAGTTCCTTGGTCGGCCCTTCGATTTGCACAGAGGAAAACGACGGTCGTCTGGTCGTCCACCGACTTTGTTCTTCTTCGCACCCAGGGAACGTCGCTCTTTGCGGGGAGGAGTACGGTTGCATTTCTTGGTTACCACAGGTTGCAGCCTCTCTAGCCGAGGGCGGCGCCTGAGTTGTCGCAGAGACGGGCTTTGGGACTCAGACCGTTGTTGTCTCCGTGAAGGAGAGCGTGAACGGCGGTCTTTCTCAAGCATTTTGATTCTTTCATTTTGCTGGAAGATCAACAAGTTGGTCTGGTTTAACACCGCGAATAGGGCCACTACGGTTGGATCAGCGTTGGGTGGCACTGGAATTGGTTGAAAAACCTCTGAAGTTTCAAGGTGTTGGGAGACATTCTTAGTCGCACCGTCGGAGGAGGGGGAGATGATGAGTTCGTCTCTAGGGACACCTTCTTCAGAAAATGACATCTCATCGCTGTTGTCGTGGTTACCGCCAGCAGGGAGGGAAATTTTGTGAATGTTGTTATTGTCGCTGTGTTGGTTGGCCATGATTGGTAGGTGTTGATAATTTTTCTTTGATCTTTGGTTTCAAGGAAAGAAATATGGGAGAGCAAAGTTTCCCACAGGCGGCGCCACTGATCTTACCTGTGATCAGAAGTGAATCGGTGGCCAGTAACACGTCGTGGTCTCCAACGTCAGGCGAGGAAAAAAAAAAGGGGTGTACCTGCAAGGCACTCTGATGCTAAAGTTAGTTCAGAGTGAAAGAAGGCAAGTACAGAGGTTAATAAGTGAAAATTCAGCCTGCCTGACCCTTCTGCATATGAGGGTATTTATAATGCCCTCAGCACTGGGCTAAATGTCTCTGTTATGGGATGGATTATCAGGCCCATAAAGGATGAGTACCAACATTCCTATGTGAAAGTAGGGATGACCAATTCGTGGGCATCATCCTAGGTCAACTGCCCCGCAATCTTCGGACAGTGAGTGGACTTGCTCGTTACAGAGGGTGATACTGCTCCGCGAAGTGCGTGGCTTAGTTGATGACGTGTCCTCGAGTGAGGAGCACTTGGAGAACGTGGTTTCCAAAGGTACCAATTAATTGGGCCAACATTTGGGCCATCCTCGACACCGCATTGGATTGGGCCGTGCCCGACAGTGGGCTAGCCACAGGCCCTGTCCAGAACAAAAATTATTGCTTGAAAACAAGTTTCAAAGAGGACAACTCGATAAAACTATTTTTATTAAGAAAATCAAATATGATATCTTATTAGTTCAGATGTATGTCGATGATATCATATTCGGTGCCACTAACGAATCCTTGTACAAGGCATTTTCTTAACTGATGCAGAGCAAATTTGAAATGCCAATGATGGGTGAGCTTCGATACATCCTAGTACTTCAAATCCATCAAACTAAGGAAGGAAATTTTATCAATCAAGCCAAATACTGGAAATAACTATTAAAAAGGTTTTACATGGAAAAGTACAAAGTAATAGTAACCCCATTGTCAACGTCATGCAACCTCGGCAAGTAAGAAAGTGGGAAATCAGTGCAAGAAAGCAAGCACTGGGGTATGATAGACTCTCTTCTCTATCTCATTGCATATCCTCCTAATATCATGTTTGTTGTATGTCTTAGTGCTTGCTTTCAAGCATCCCTGAAAGAATCACATCTCAGTGGGTCAAACACATCATGAGATATCTAATTGACATAAAATAAATGGGTTTATGGTACCCCAAGGGAGTGGATTGTGACTTAGTTGGGTACACCAATTATGATTTTGTTGGGTGCATATTAGATAGGAAAGTACCAGCAGTATGTGTCATTTACTTGGGAGCTCACGTGTCTCATAGCATAGGAAGAAACAAGCAAGTGCCACACTATCCACAACTGAGATGGAATATGTTGTCACGAGTGGCTATTTTTCTCAAATTATATGGATGAAATAACAACTCAGTGACTGCGGTGTTAATCTTGGAGTTGTTCCAATAATATGCGACAACACTAATGCCATAAACCTCACCAAAAACTTGATTCTTCACTCTCGAGCTAAACACATTAAAGTTGGGAACTATTTTATTACGGATCATGTTAAAAAATAGGAATGTTCACTTGAATTTATGACCTCATCTAATTAACGCGCAGACATTTTTATAAAACCTCTTATTAAATAAAGCTTATTTTTTCATAAGATATAAACTATGGATTCTAAATAAATCATACATGGATTAGTATGTTTACGTATCTCTTCTTTTTCTTCTTATTATTCTTCCCATTCTCTACTTGATATTTTGTGATTTATATGCTTTAATTATTTTACGCTTTTTTTATTATGACAAAGGGGGGGAATATATACTCTAAAGGGGAGTAGAGTATACTCTTTACTATGTGATGGGGAGTTTAACTCTCCAATTGTTATCTATCTATTTTTTTTCCTTATACCACCTCCCTGAAAGATGTGTTGACATAATAAAAAAGGGAGATAATGTAGATCTATGTGCTTGCAGGTATGAAGATAATGATTATGCTAAAAAAACCGTCCTAATGTTTTAATGACGACAACACCAATGATTGTTGAAGTTTGTGGTTGTTAGTTCTGTTATTGGATGCAATTTTGGTAAAATAATGTGTTGGTTCAAGATGTTATGTCTGATGTCTTAACATGTGTTGCTAACATTCTGCTGGTGGTGTGTTACTTAGGGTTGTAGGTTTGTGCGTGATGTCAAGACTGATGTCTTAACATCTGCTGATAGAACATTGTGTTATGTTTTAGGGCTACGCATTTTTGTTATGTTTTGAGAGATTCTGTTTGAGAGATTGCAGGCGAAAATCTTGGAGAAGATCTGTTCTGATGCAATCATTTGTGGAGTATATATTGTTACTGTTTTAGGGGGAAAAGATTTAAAGATAAAATCAGTTTTAATTGTGAATCAAATCTGAGATTTTCAAGGAGTCCAAGCCCAAGAATAAGTTTCTATTTAAAGTAGCCTCAACCCTACTTGGAAGATACGAAGACAAGAGATTGTGTACCGAGTGTCAAGTATTAGGGTTTGTGTTTTCGTCTGTGTATTGTGAGCCATTCATTCGTCTATTTTGATGTTTGAATTGGACTGATTTAGTTGAGTTGTATGTTGTCCACTCTAAGCTTTTAAGCACGAGTGTTTGTTCTTGATTGAAGCTTTTAAGCAAGATCAAGGTATTGTGGTTTACGTGTGTCTTCTTATTTTGTTATTTTTTGTTTTCATCACTGTCGTGATTGAGGGGGAGTGAGAGGGTTCTCATACCTAAGAGTGTCTTAGGTAGAAGTGTCATTGGGTAGTGATTAAGTGAGTAGATTGTCAATTGGTGTGTTGACTATAGAATCTACAAATTGATACTACTAATAGTGAATTTCCTCCCTGGCTTGGTAGCCCCCAGACGTAGGTTGTTAGACCGAACTGGGTGAACAATTCTCTGTGTTTGTTTACTGTTTTTAAGTGCTGTTCTTTTATTGTCTTGTTCATATAGCAGATATTGATGTTGTGACATCTCACTCGACATCACATATCTGATACTAGAATTTCAATTGGTATCAGAGCAGGTCATCCTGCTCTGTATCTGGGTGAGATCTAGGGCTGTTACTTTCTGGTGCAATGGACAAGGAGAGTGGTGGATTTGTGAATAGACCCCATATTCTAGATGGATCAAATTATGACTATTGGAAACCTCGCATGGTTACTTTTCTGAAATCTTTAGACAGCAGGACTTGGAAGGCTGTTCTGACAGAATGGAAACATCTTGTCATTGTGGGAAAAAATGGTGTGTTAAAGCTGAAACCTAAGGAGGAGTGGACCAAGGAAGAAGATGAACTCGCTTTCGGGAATTCTAAGGCCTTGAATGCTTTATTTAATGGTATTGACAATAATATTTTCAGGCTGGTCAACACATGTGAAGTGGCTAAGGAGGCTTGGGATATCCTGAAAATAACTCATGAAGGAACTTCCAAGGTCAAGATGTCAAGACTTCAGCTGCTTACAACAAAATTTGAAAGTTTGAGGATGAAAGATGAAGAGACCATTCATGATTTCCACATGAATATACTTGAACTATCAAATGCTTCTAGTGCCCTAGGAGAGAGGATGTCTGATGAGAAGCTGGTAAGAAAAATTCTCAAATCTCTTCCCAAGAGATTTGATATGAAGGTGACTGCTATAGAGGAAGCTCAAGACATCAGCCAGATGAGGGTAGATGAACTGATTGGTTTACTGCAGACATTTGAATTAGGGTTGAATGACAGATCTGAAAAGAAGGTCAAAAGCATAACTTTGGTGTCTAGCACAGAAGATGATGAGAAAGAGTGTGGTCCTGAAACTCAGGAAGAGCTATCCAATGCTATTGTTCTGCTAGGAAGACAGTTTAATAGGGTTTTGAAAAGAATGGACAGGAGCTATAAACCTAATGTCAAGAACATCACATCTGACATCAACAGGTCAGATGATCAGATGAAGAAAACAAGAACTGAGGAGAAGCCTAATTATGACAAAGGAATTCAGTGTCATGGATGTGAGGGTTATGGTCATATCAGAGCTGAATGCCCTACATATCTTAAGAAGCAGAAAAATGGGTTATCTGTGTCCTGGTCTGATACTGAAAGTGAGGAAGATGAAGAGACTACCAAGCAAGTTAGGGTATTGACTGGAAGGTGTACATCTGATGATGATTCTAGGGATGAAGAGAGCATGTATGATGAGCTTACTGATTCTTATAGAGAGCTATGCATTAACAGTGAAGAAGCTTGTCAAGAAGGGGAGATGCAGAAGAAGATCATTGCTCAACTCAAAGCTGAAAAGACAGAGCATCTGGAAACCATTGCCAAGCTGGAAGATGAAGTATATGTGCTGAACTCTAAACTTGAATCTATGTCAAAGTCTATCAGAATGCTGAATAGTGGAACCGATGTTCTAGACAAGATTCTTAATGTTGGAAGAACTGCAGGAGACAAAAGTGGGTTGGGATTCAACAGTGGATCTGCTTCAAATGATGTTATTCCTAGTTCCAAGCCAGTGATGTTGAAACAGATGTTGAAACATCCGGACAGGACTCTCTCAAGGAAGAAATTCAGGCGCTGGAGATGCCATCATTGTGGGAGCTTTGGACACATAAAGGCCCTCTGTTATAAGTTGCATGGGTATCCTAAGAGTACTTCTAATTGTGCACCCAGACAGGTCATCCATAAAGGTAATCAAGTCATCAAGCAAAAGAAGCAATGGGTCTCAAAAACTGATGTTGTCAGCTTGATAGCTCATACTTCTCTTAGAGTCTCTGCTAAAGAAGACTGGTACTTTGACAGTGGCTGTTCAAGACACATGACAGGAGTGAAGAATTTGCTGGTGGATGTTAAAATTCATTCTTCTGGCCATGTGACCTTTGGTGATGGTGTCAAAGGAGAAATCAAGGGTGTGGGAAAGCTGAATTGTGAAGGTACACCTAGACTCGAGGATGTACTGCTAGTCAAGGGGTTGACAACAAATTTGATCAGTATTAGTCAACTATGTGATCAAGGACTCATAGTTAATTTTACAAAAACTGAGTGCATTGTCACAAATGAGAAATGTGAAGTTATCATGAAGGGTGCTAGGTCTAAGGACAACTGTTACCTATGGGTGTCGCAAGACTCAAGTTCTTCCACATGTGTTCTTGCAAAAGAAGATGAAGTCAGAGTATGGCATCAAAAGCTGGGACATCTACATCTGAAGGGAATGAAGAGAATCATATCTACAGAAGCAGTAAGAGGAATCCCTAAGCTCAAAATTGAAGAGGGAAGAGTATATAGAGATTGTCAGATAGGGAAACAGACCAAGATGTCACATCCAAAGCTTCAACAATTCACTACTTCTAAAGTTTTGGAACTTCTTCATATGGATTTAATGGGGCCTATGCAGGTGGAAAGTCTAGGTGGGAAGAAATATGCTTATGTTGTTGTTGATGACTATTCTAGGTATACTTGGGTGAACTTCATCAAAGACAAAACAAAAGTGTTTGATGTATTTAAAGATCTGTGTCAAAGACTCTAAAGAGAAAAGGAGAGCAATGTCATAAGAATAAGGAGTGATCATGGGAGAGAGTTTGAAAATAGCAAGTTTGTTGAGTTTTGTTCTGCTGAAGGCATCAGTCATGAGTTTTCTTCTCCCATTACCCCTCAACAAAATGGAGTAGTTAAAAGGAAGAACATAACCATTCAAGAATCTGCTAGGGCAATGATTCATGCTAAAAAGCTTCCTTACCATTTATGAGCTGAAGCTATGAATACTGCCTGTTACATTCACAACAGAGTGACTTTAAGAATAGGTACTTCAGCTACTCTTTATGAACTATGGAAGGGAAGAAAACCAAGTGTGAAGTACTTTCATGTATTTGGTAGTAAGTGTTATATCCTGACAGATCGTGAACAAAGGAGAAAAATGGGTCCAAAAAGTGATGAGGGAATCTTTCTGGGATACTCTACAAACAGCAGAGCTTATAGGGTATTCAATTCCAGAACCAAAGTCATGAAGGAGTCTATAAATGTGGTAGTTGATGACAATGGAATGAAGGAAGATGCTGATGTCCTAGATGATGTTGGAACATTTTTCGATGATGTATCAATAGAAGCTGAAGACAGAAGTGTAAATTCCAGTCCTGTTGCTGCTGAACCTGATCCTGAACAACCTAACAAGGAACCATCTATCAGAGTGCATAAGGACCATCCAAAAGAGCTTATCATAGGTGATCCAAACTCAGGAGTTACCACTAGGTCAAGAGAAGTTGTGTCAAACTCTTGCTTTGTATCCAAAATTGAGCCCAAAAATGTTAAAGAAGCCTTGAAAGATGAGTTTTGGATTAATGCCATGCAAGAAGAGCTGGGACAATTCAAGAGGAATAAAGTGTGGGAGCTTGTGCCAAGGCCTGATGGAATAAATGTGATTGGCACCAAGTGGGTTTACAAGAATAAATCTGATGAACAAGGAGTGGTCACCAGAAATAAGGCTAGACTGGTTGCCCAAGGTTACACTCAGGTAGAAGGAATTGATTTTGATGAGACTTTTGCTCCTGTGGCCAAACTGGAATCTATCAGGTTACTCCTAGGTGTGGCTTGTAACCTCAAATTCAAGTTGTTCCAGATGTATGTAAAGAGTGCTTTCTTGAATGGGTACTTAAATGAAAAAGTTTATGTAGATCAACCCAAGGGGTTTATTGATCCAACATTTCCTAACCATGTCTACAAACTAAGGAAAGCTCTTTATGGATTAAAGCAAGCACCTAGAGCTTGCTATGACAGGCTTACTGAATTCCTGTCTCTGAATGGTTACAGAAAATGAGGAATTGACAAGACATTGTTTGTCAAAGAGGAAGGAGGAAAACTGCTAATAGCTCAAATATATGTTGATGACATAGTGTTTGGTGGGATGTCAGAAGCAATGGTTCAACATTTAGTGAAACAGATGCAGTCTAAGTTTGAAATGAGTCTTGTTGGTGAGCTCAGCTATTTTCTGGGTCTGTAAGTTAGACAAATAGAAGACTCCATATTTATCTCTCAGAGCAAGTATGCAAAGAACATTGTCAAGAAGTTTGGTCTGGAGAATGCTAATCACAAGAGGACACCTGCTCCCACTCACCTGAAGCTGTCCAAGGATGAACATGGAGTGAGTGTGGATCAAAGCTTATACAGAAGCATGATTGGAAGCTTACTGTATCTCACAGCTAGCAGACCTGATATCTCCTTTGCTGTAGGAGTTTGTGCCAGATATCAATCTGAACCAAAGGTTAGCCACATGAATCAAGTGAAGAGAATTCTGAAATATGTGAATGGTACTAGTGACTATGGTATTCTGTACAGTCATGGATCAGGAACTGAATTGAGTGGATATTGTGATGCTGATTTGGCAGGGAGTACTGATGATAGAAAAAGTACTTCTGGAGGATGCTTCTTCTTAGGGAACAATCTTATCTCATGGTTTAACAAGAAGCAGAACTGTGTGTCTCTCTCTACTGCTGAGGGTGAGTACATAGCAGCAGGAAGTAGTTGTTCACAACTGGTTTGGATGAAGCAAATGTTAACTGAATACAATGTCAAGCAAGATGTCATGACATTGTACTGTGATAATCTGAGTGCAATCAATATCTCCAAGAACCTAATTCAACATAGCAGGACTAAGCATATTGACATACGTCATCATTTTATAAGAGATCTGGTTGAAGATAAAGTGGTTGCTTTGGAACATGTTGCTATTGAAATGCAATTAGCTGATATTTTTACTAAGGCCTTGGAAGCAAATCAATTTGAAAATTTAAGAAGCAAATTAGGGATTTGCATATATGAGGATTAGTAGATCGTTGTTGGAGTGCAGGAAGGCGATTTTTTGGTGCAGGTGTCTTATGTGAAAGTAAGAATGTTTGGAAGCAATCAAGAACAATTTTATTAATGGATGTACTCATCATTACATTTTATTTGGAAACTACAAGCAAAGAGTTCTCATGTATGGATTCAGTTATTCATTCCAACCGCCTGAGTTAATGAAAGTAACCCAATCTTCATCTACCTCATCCTCAGAATCATGTATTTGCACCTGAGCTTTCTTGATAGTCTTCATTCTTGTTTCTGTCTTTCTTCCTGTTCTTGTTGCTCCTGTAGAAGATCCTGTTGTTGTCATTTCTTTGGACTTCATCTCATTTGGTTTGGTGGTCTTGTTTTTCTGGTCGTGCTTCAACTGACCCTTGTGTGTATCAACTGTCTTGGAGGACTGAATCATGTTTCCTTCTCAATTTAGTTGTAGTAAGAAGCAGTTTGGTGTAGTTTTTATAATGGAAACCCCTTGTTTGTAACGCCTGGTCAGTCAAAGTTGGTTGGTGTCTGTGCACCTCTCTCTCTTGAGTAATGTGGCACTCTTTCTAAGCTGTGGTACTTGAGCATATTTGACTAAGTGTCAGAACATTGATAGTGGTCTTTTGGCCAATTGTGGCTAAAAAGGGGGAGAAGTGAGTGAGTAGTGTTTTTTTTATGTATTTTTGGATGTTCTGTGAGTGTTGGTTTCTGTTTTCGTGGCTTGAAGGGGAGTTTGTTGTTTTGATTTTTGTGTGCTGGTAAGTGTGCAACTGGTTTCCTTGGGTGTCTGTTTCTACTGAATGTTAGTGTTGTTATGTGGTATTTTCTGTTGCAGGTATCTCTGATGTGTGCTGATATTGTTTTAGCCAAAATTAGCCAAAGGGGGAGATTGTTAGTTATGTTATTGGTTGCAATTTTGGTAAAACAATGTGTTGGTTCAAGATGTCATGTCTGATGTCTTAACATGTGTTGCTAACATTCTGCTAGTGGTGTGTTACTTAGGGTTGCAGGTTTATGCGTGATGTCAAGACTGATGTCTTAACATCTGCTGACAGAACATTGTGTTATGTTTTAGGGCTGCGCGTTTTTGTTATGTTTTGAGAGATTTTGTTTAAGAGATTACAGGCGAAAATCTTGGAGAAGATCTGTTCTGATGCAATCATTTGTGGAGTATATATTGTTACTGTTTTAGGGCGAAAAGATTTGAAGATAAAATCAGTTTTAATTGTGAATCAAATCTGAGATTTTCAAGGAGTCCAAGCCCAAGAATAAATTTCTATTTAAAGCAGCCTCAACCCTACTTGGAAGATACGAAGACAAGAGATTGTGTACCGAGTGTCAAGTATTAGGGTTTGTGTTTTCGTCTGTGTATTGTGAGCCATTCATTCTTCTATTTTGATGTTTGAATTGGACTGATTTAGTTGAGTTGTATGTTGTCCACTCTAAGCTTTTAAGCACGAGTGTTTGTTCTTGATTGAAGCTTTTAGCAAGATCAAGGTATTGTTGTTTACGTGTGTCTTCTTATTTTGTTATTTTCTATTTTCATCACTGCCGTGATTGAGGGGGAGTGAGAGGGTTCTCATACCTAAGAGTGTCTTAGGTAGAAGTGTCATTGGGTAGTGATTAAGTAAGTAGATTGTCAATTGGTGTGTTGACTGTAGAATCTACAAATTGATACTACTAATAGTGAATTTCCTCCCTGGCTTGGTAGCCCCCAGACGTAGGTTGTTAGACCGAACTGGGTAAACAATTCTCTGTGTTTGTTTACTGCTTTTAAGTGCTGTTCTTTTATTGTCTTGTTCATATAGCAGATATTGATGTTGTGACATCTCACTCGACATCACATATCTGATACCAGAATTTCAGTGGTAATAAATTTCCAAGTCTTTGATGACGGTGATTAACTTCAAGACATATCAAGCTTCATCAAGTAGAAAAGTCAAGGTTCCATTGAAGTGCTTATATAATTTATGTATCTAGAAAAGGAGCTTGTATGCCTATGAGTTGTGAAAGAGAGGAAGTGTGAAAGCTCGCACGGTTGTGTCTGACTAAAGGACCAGAGTCTTGTAAATGTAGAAGAATAACTCATAAGATACAAATGCAACTCATACAAACACACACACACAGACACAGACACACACACACACACCCACAGATACACACACACACAACATTTTCAAAACCTTCTTTTTAACTAATAAAGCATCTAAAAATACTTTTAAGCCTTAGTTAGTTGATTAGGAAACTATCAATTTCATTAAAAACAAGTTTTTTAACTAGTTATTTGATTAAAAGAAGCAAAGTTGATCATATAATTGACTATGATAGTGTCTTAATGGTTGGTAATGGCTCTCTATCCAAATTTCCAAAATCAACTCAAATAATCAATTATTTGAGGTATCTATTATATTAGGATTATGACCTAATAGATTAGATGATTGATTTGGCTCATAGATCGTTTCCTTTTTTAGCCAATTCTACTCCTATATAAAGGAGGCGCCTCTCCTTCTCAATACACGCCAGAATTCTAAATTTCTCTATTTCTTTAGAATTTCTCTCTCTCTCTCTCTCTCTCTCTCTCTCTCTCTCTCCCCCTCTCTCTCTCTCTCTCTCTCTCTCTCTAAATTTCTTTCTTTCACCAAATTTGCCTTAGGCCTTGTGAGGGAAAAATAATTATGAGGAATAATTTTTACAAGTGTCGTATCATTGTTACTACTCTCAAGAGTGTGATATTCTTGGGGAATCGAGTTGGTTCTTTGATATTAACTAATATTAAAATCGTTGTTTGGTTCTAGAACTTATCATGGAAAAGTTATGTTTAGTTATTGATATTAGCCTGGAAAATCACTAATATGTTCGTTAGCTCAGCCTGGGTAAAAGCTTTCTTGCTTGTATCAAAGGTTCGTGGGCATAACCTTCAAAAGCTCAAGTTTATAGTTGAAATCTCAAGAAGATCTCTTGGGGTCAAGAGTAGGCCAATGTCCGTCCAAACTTGGATAAATCACGAGTGTCATCTCTCTAACACTCATCTTTTATCTACTCTCATTTATTTTACTGCCTTTACTTTCCACTGCTTTTTACTCTAATCTTATTATTGGCACAATTTTATTTTTAAGTAACAAAACTAAAACTTAATCACAAATTTTGAATACCATAATTCACCCTCACTTTTGTGCTTGAAATCATTTGTGCAACAAGGAGAAATAGGCGGTGATTGATAAGGAGGTTGAGAAACTGAAGAGTGCATGCTTCATAACGGAGGCTAAGTATCTAAACTGACTGGCTAATATGCTTTTGTTTCAGAATTCATCAAAAAAAATAGTGCATGTGTGTCGATTTAAGTTACTGTAATGTCGCCTACCCTAAGGATCCATACCCACTACCCAATATTGACTGGCTGATTGATGGATCCTCGGGCTACAAAACCTCAAACTTTATGGACGTTTACTCGAGCTACAATCAAATAAAGATAGATCATGTGTATAGACTCAAAATAGCATTCATTTCCCACCATGATAATTATTACTACAATGTCATGCCTTTCAGGCTGAAGAATATAAGTGCAACTTATCACATCGGTTAATGGATACACAGTTCTCAAAAAATATAGAATGAAATCTAAAGGTATACATTGATCATATGATTGTGAATACTTTAAAGGTGAAAAGCCATTGTGCAAACTTGGAAGGCATCCTCGAGTCAATTATGAGGAATAACATGCGGTTTAACTCAGCCAAGTGCTCCTTCAACGTGCAAGCAGGTAAATTCTTGGAATTTATGCTGACTAGGAGAGGAATAGAGGGAAACCCATACAAGTGACATGCTATCATCAACATGAGAAACTTCTCCAGTGTTAAAGAGCTTCAACAACTAATATGGTGCTTAGCCTCCCTATCCCATTTTCCTTCTTGTGCAGTGGACATAGTACTTCGTTTCTTTGCCACTTTAAAAAATAGGGAAAATTTTGAATGGGCAGACGAATACGAGGAGGTGTTTACAAAATCTGATGATCATCTTGGAAATACCACCCATATTGACACCTCTAGAGGCAAGTTCACCTCTATATCTATATACGTCAGTTACTAATCAGGCGATGAGCTCTTTGCTCATCCAAAAGAAAAACAAATTTGAGCAGTCTGTCTATTTCGTGAGCCAAGTGTTCAAATGCGCTAAGGCCAGGTACCAGAAGATCAAGAGATTAGCCTTGGTGTTTGTGCTAACTACAAGGAAACACATGTTGGACTTGAGACTTCACACGCAAGAGGGGATAAATTATGTGGTTTGAAAAAAAAACTGATTTTAAAAAGCTTTGAGAAATAAAAACAGAGTTTAAAAACGTTTTCAAACCCTTGGCAGCGTAAAAAGTAAACAGCAAAAAATAAAGTGCATAAATCAAAGGAGTTTAAGAGAAAGGTATGAACACCACAATATGTAGAGGTTCAGTAAGAAACAAAAGACCTAATCATCTCCCCAAAAGTTGATATTGAGAGTTCAATAACAATTGAGAGCTTTTAGTAGGAAAGAGTTACGAACCCCCTTATACAAGAAAATGATGGTTGATCTCCAACCAAATAATACAAGACTATAGATTTAGTGTGTGCGTCTTTTCTTGGTGAATTAAAGTGGTTAGTATTATTCTCCATAAATGGTATATTGAGGTGGTTAGTATTTTTTCCACGAACTTTGTAAGCTTTTACACTAGCTAAGCTCGCGAACCTCAATCTTTGGTTTTATACGGGACAACCAATAACCTGTGAAGATTTTATAACGAGATGATCTCGCACCTTCCAAGCTTTTTGATGGGTTGGGCTTGAACCCGATGAAAGCTTTTATACGAGAAGAACTTTCGAACCTAATCTTGGTTTTAATACCGGGTTGACCAAAAATCTATGAGATTCTATAACGAGTTAATCTTGAACCTAAGTTGGAACTATATCACACAATCCTAACCCAAAACTTTTAACGGGTTTAGCTTTTAACCCAAATAAATCCCTAATTGTACAATATTCAACCAAGGTGTATACAAGAGATTTCCTTGGTGAATTTACAATTCTACCCTTTCCAGAATTACAAGTGTCCTCACTCACAAAATGAATTTTCTCACAAAAGCATTTATGCTAAAATATTAGTGAGAGAAAGTTAAAGAAAAAGTTTAGAGAGAGAGAGAGACTTGAAAGCAGTGTTTTAAAAACCGGACCGGTCATTAAACCGGTGAGGGTACTGGGTCACTGGTTTATCGGTCGAACCACTGGGTCATTGGTCGAACCGCATGACCAAACCGGATTAAACCGGATTAAACCGGATAACTCGGTTGAATAAACCTGTCATTATAATAGGTATAAAACCGGTAAAACCGGTCGAACCGGATGATTCAGTCTCTAAAAAATATAACTAGCACTTAAATTTTTTGAAAATATCATATCATAAATTCACAGGTTCATAATTTAAATTCAAATTTTAAACAGAGTCTAATTGTAAATTTTAAACAGAGTTTAATTTAAATTCATAGTTTTAATGTTAATAGAAAATCAGTTTTAATATTAATAATTAAAACAATACAAATATTAACATTATTCTAAATAATAAATTTTCCAAGTCTATATATATATATATATATATATATATATATATATATATATATATAATGGAAATCAGTTAAGTCTAAAATTATATTATATTTAGTTTTTTAATTTGTGTTCTTAAATTTCTATACAAATATTTGTATGATGGTTTTTCAATCAATATAAATACAAAATAGTAAAAATAGTTTTGTGGATATATTACGAAACTTAATTTGTGTATCACTTAAATCAAATGAGTGATCACTATTATTCTTGGAGAAAAGTTCCTATGTATTTGAGTAAAAAAAATTAAAAAAAAAATTAACAAAAAAATTAAAAAAAAAATTTAAAAAAAAAAAAAAAAATTTAAAATAAGCAGTTGAACCGCCGGTTTGAGCAAACCGCCGGTTTTCCCGGTTCGCACCGGTTCCCGCCGGTTCGATGACATGGCCGATCGAATAAGTGAACCCGGCCGGTTACCTGGCCGGTTCCCGGTCAACCGGTCCGGTCCGGTTTTTAAAACTATGCTTGAAAGTGTCAAAACAAGACTTGGGATGATTTGAAATAAGAAAAAAGGACCTTTATTTATTGGCCAGATGTTGGCTCAAAAAGGAATTTCCAATAAATTCATTTTATCACTTTCCAATCGATTGGCAGATTTTTACAATCGATTGGAAACTTGAGATACAATCAATTGTAAGCTCAAAATAGGAAAGAAAAGATATATAGCCATTGCATATTATGAAGGCGATGTCCCAATCGCTTATGTCTCAATTTTGAAATGATTCAATAGATTAGAAAAACACTCCAATCGCTTGGGAAAATGCTCGAATCGATTTGAGAAGTCAAAATTTTGCACATAGCTATTTTGACAATTAGTAATTTGTCTAGCACAACTTCAAGATATTTTTAAGGATTTTTTTTTTTGGTAAAAAATATTTTGAAAAGTATTTTAGTCGGTGTTTGCTTTTAGCCATGCACTTTACGATAAATCCCTTTTGCTATACAATTCATTCACTTACTACTAAAATAGAAGGTACCATACTAGTTCAAGACTTTGTCATATGCTTTTCTCTAATGAGTAGCTTGATATTAGGCTTTAGCTTATATTTCATCTAGATTGCCATCATCGGATAGTCAAGCCAATCAAACCTTTTGGTTTGTATCTTTATCGCTTATTTATTCATGCTTGAATTATCATATTCGTTGTCATCGTCAAAAGTAAATGTCCTTGTTAAAAGCATATCACCTTGTTAAATATGCAGACAAAGACAGTTTAGACATTAAAGGAAAGGAAAATACCACATATATATTGTTACTGAAAATTTAAAATTATAGAAGGGAAATTTAAACTACAAATGGAAATTTACTTAATTTAAAAGTACAAGGAAAAATGCAAAAGAAAACATCTAGAGAAAACACTTAGTTCATCTCAACATGATCATCTTCACTAGAAAGCCATTGGAGAGATAAGGATTCTTCTTGCCATTTTCTCAATGAGCGTGTTGATTGTTGCATTCATCTTCCTTTGCTTTTCACAGATTTCATTGTAGGAGTTGGATGGGGGAGTGTTTCTACATTCCCTTCCTCTTCTTGGTTGATAAGGAACAAATTCTCCATCTTGAATTTCATATCCCATTTTCTCAAGACAACTTGTTATATCTTTGTGTGTTTGTATATAGGTTCTTCTACAAAGGGATAGTTGATGTAGTGAAGGATTTTTGTGATCAGTTCGGCATAGGGTAGGATGATGTTTACCTTTTGCTATCAAGCATATGGTGGAGAACTACATTTGCCCAATTTTTGGGGACTTGATTTTCTAGAAACGAGATAGCAGGGATGTCATATTTTTGAACGGTGCTATAGTTACCCTTCATTGGGAACAAAACACTGCTCATAGTATATTGGATTAATCTGATGTTGGGGCGAATGAGTCCAACATTGAATGAGGGTTGAAATAGTGGATGTGGGATCTATGAGGAGTGAATGGGCAAGAGAGTCAAAGTTGAATTCATTACTTCCATATCATTTTGATAATAATATTATTCTATGAAAGGTAGGTTGCAAACTTTAACAAAGTCTTTAAGGGACGGGGTGATTTTATGTTTCTTAACCTCGGAGTTGATGATTCCATATGTGTATGAGAGATTTGCATAGAACATTTTTTTTACCAATTATGGGTATCTCTCTTGGGGTTTCTTAAGAACAAAGTTCTTCAGCCCTGCACCAGTGAATGCTTCCATGAAGGAGCAATTTTTGAAAAGGTCTTCATCTAGGTAGTGAGATGGAAAGATTTCTTTGTTAGAGTAATAAAGATTATAGTTGGTTTCTTGAGCTTGAGAAGTGAAATCTTTGGAGAAGTATGAGGGTGTAGTTTGAGAAGAGCAGGTTCTTTTGGAGGGTATTTTTTTAGTTGATGATGATGAGTGAGAGAGAAAAAGTGTTTTTATTGCAATGAACAAGTTGGAAAATGATGTGATGTGAGGAATGAGAAGTTACCTCTATTTATAGCTTTTGTTTAATCGATTAGAAACAGTAAAAAAATAATTTTATCTGATACAACTATATGTTACCGCCATTACTCACCCATCTACCCGTTATGGTGGGCTCCAACATTTGATTTTTTTTTTAATTTTTTAGCATTCTAATCGATTGGTCAACTGTGCTAATCGATTTTTTTGGCCCAAATCAACATATTTTGTTTTGGGTTTTGTGTTTAGCACCCATGTCTGGTTTTTATTTACACCTCTTGTACTTACATGATAAAAGAAACTTGGTTTATGGGTTAGAAAATAATCTAATTTGATGAGTGGAAATTAAGAAATATTATTTTAAGGGGTTAGTCAGATTTTTCTAGTTATTTCAACCTTAAAATTATTTTTACCTCTTTTATCAAGAATTCCTGATAAATATTTCCCATTAGGGAAAAACACCAAATGCCATGTCCTCCTCTACATATCATTGGATGAGAGAGTTGATAAAGTCATAAAATGAATAAGTCCATTTCAAACATTTTCATTCAACTGATAGCTATGGATCACACTTTTTGATATATTCTCAAATGATTTGCTTTGATCACAATGGTTTGGCATTTAACATCATCATTCATCCTCAGATCAGAAAGTTTATAAGGATTGTATACTTTGGAAGTATATTGTTGTTTTTCACAACTTTCCTTTAATAATCATAAAAACTCCAAGTTGCAAAGCCTACCTGCAAAACACTAAGGGTTCATCTTTTGTGCCCGTATCTTCTTGGGCCCAGGTACATTAGATATAGAAGATCTAAGGTTGTTATTAGATCATTTTATTTTATCAAAACAAAAGGATTCTATATGACCTAATTTCTTGCAGTGAGTGCATTTATATATTGAATGCTTCTTTCCCTTATAATCTAAATCCTTTCCAGTTTTTCATTCCCTTTTAAATCCTAGACTATTTTTATGTAAAGAGAATCTTTGACTATATAATATTGGGTTAAACTCCTTTTTCCCTTTTGTAAATTTTCCTATAGTTTCTCGTAGTCCAACACTTTCTTCTTTTAAGTTATTTTTTAATCTAAAAAGTTGATCGTAAGAGGGTTTCATACCCGAAATAGTATCTTCCTCATAGAGTGCTATTGGGCGGATTTAATCTTCTTCGTTGGAAGAGGATTATTTTATGTTTCTCCCTGGGGTTGATGTCTTTCATTCTCTTCTTTGTTCAAATGTTGAAGAAACTTTTTTATCTTCTTTATTCCTTGAACATGAAGATCCTTCATTTGATGTTGAATTTTCTTAAGATCGTTCAACTACTGAGTATGTTCTTGCAAAGGATTGCATAGAAGTTGTATGATAGGAGTAAGATGAGGATAATGATTCTTCAGTTTGATTTCTTCATCTTTAAGTAGTTGAACTGGTTCGTTCAACTCTTCCTTCTTTCTTGATTCTTCCTGAAATTCATGAAGGCTCCCATCTATTGATTTAATAGTTGGAAGAAGCTTCTGATTTTTAATTCTTAGATTTTTGTTAGCAATACAGTTTCCAACAAAGTTTTCTGTATTTCTAAATTTTGAAAAACACACATGATTGGTATCTTCATCTTCTTTTCCTCGTGTGTTCATCTTCCCTCGTTCGATACTTAGAGAGACTCTATATATCATTTCAAGAGTATCTCACATATCCTTGGCGGTATTGCAACGATGAACATAGTAAAAAAAATTATCAAGTAAAGACATTGTTATAAATCTTTTAGTTTTGAAATTTATTTCAAATTTTCTCTTTCCCTCTTTAGTCAAAAGAAAATCGGGTTTATCTACTACTTTATTATTTATTTGATGTGTAGTGATAAATAGACCATTGGCAATTGTTTCCCACAATTCATTATTTAAACATTGAAGAAAGTTTTAAATATGGCTTGCCAGATATTAAATTTACTATCATTAAAAAATGGTGGTGTGTTTAGAAAATATTTCTTGTCAGAAGGCATCTTCCTCTTGAGATTATTAGTTCTTAAACATGAGTTAGACTCTGATGCCACTTGTTGGACTTGAGACTTAATACACAAGAGGGGGGAAATTTGTGTGGCTTGAAAAACTTTAAGAAATAGAATCGGAGTTTAAAAACATTTTCACAACCTTAGCAGAGGAAAAAGTAAACAACAAAAAATAAAGTGCAAGAATTAAAGAAGTTTGAGGGAAAAGGATGAATACCACGACATATAGTGGTTCAGTAAAAAACAAAAAACCTACTCCTGTCCCCCAATAATTGATATTGAGAATTTCCAATAATAATTGAGAGCTTTTAGTAAGAAAGAATCATGAACCCCCTTATACAAGGAAATGATGGTTGACCTCCAACAATAACCTGTGAGATTTTATACCGGGTTGATCCCCTTCCAAGCTTTTATATGCGTTGAGCTTGAACTTGATGAAAGCTGTAAGTTCTTGTAATTGGCTGAAATTTTGTTAAAACAATGTTGTTGTCATGGTTGATGTTACAACATGAGCTTCTAACAGTATAGGTATGTTTTGGCTAACATTCTGGTTTGTGAATTTAAAGTGCTGAAGAGTGATGTCACATGCGATGTCTTAACATCACTATACCAGAACATTAAAACATCAGACTGTAATGTGTTTAGGGCTGCACGTGTTTCTGGTGTGAATGAGATATTCTGCTAAAGAGAATCAGAGAATGCAGGCGAAGATCAAGGGAGAGATATTTCCTGTTGCAATCAGTTATGAAGATCAGTTTGTTGTGAATTTAAAGCATAAAGATATGGAGATCTATTTAGAAGCAGGATCAGAGTTAATTGAAGATATGATTGAAGATCTATTTAGAAGCAGGATCTGTTACAGATTTGTTACAGAAGATTTGATATGATTTGAAGGCCCAAATCCAGTTGGGAGTATATTATAAATAGAATGCGTGTAAACTAAGAAGGGTACGGGTCCAAGATGTAGATCATTAGGGCTTTGTCTAAGTGAACCACTCGGGTTATGAGATGGTCACTGTGTTTAACTCAGAAACCTGTAGGTAATGAGTTTGGTATTGTTCTTGGAGGAAGTTTTGAAGCAACTCCAAAGGGTGTCATGGAAGGGTGTCTTCTATGGTTGTACAGTTGTTGGTAATCAAGCTGTTGATGCAGTGACGGTGTAGTTGAATGCTAGACATCACTGTGATGATAGGAAGTGAGATGGAGTCTCGTACCTAGGGAGGACTTAGGCCAATTGGGTAGTGATTAAATTAGGTAGATTGTCAACTGGTCTGTTGAGTCTGTAATTTGATACTAATAATAGTGGACTTCCTTCTTGGCTTGGTATGCCCCCAGATGTAGGTTGTTGAACTTAACTGGGTGAACAATTCAATGTGTTATTTACTGTTTCTATTATTGCCTTGTTCAGCAGATTGCGATGTTGTGACATTGCACAAAGACATCACACATCTGTACCAGAATTTTAATTGGTATCAGAGCAGACATCCTGTCTGTTTCCGGATGAGATCTAGGGAAGATACTTTCTGGTTCATGAGCAAGGAAGATAGTTAGTTCATAGAGAATTTCGTATGATCCCTTGGAGTGAAGACTGAAGGCCTGTAGCTTTGGTGGTAAGCTGCTGTGTGGTTTGACTTATACTGACCTAGTGCACGTGGAGTGTTGGGCAAGGGTTATTATGTTTTGCCTGAAGATAGTAGAGGAGTTTTCTGGTGTATGTTCCGCTGCATATATATATATATATATATATATATATATATATATATATATCTGATGGAAAATTCCTTGTGGTTTGGTGTTAAGGCTGCAACATTCTGCTCTCCTCTGAAGATGTGGTGATATGTGAGGACATCTTCAACTAGCTTGTTCATCCCAAGTCCACTCATAAAGGAACTCGTCTATAAGCATGTTGGAAAGAGGTCTGAAGAAAGGTAGAAGTTATTTATTCTTGCATCCAACCTTACAAGGTTAATCTCTGGGTTGTGTTAAAGGATATTTTGGTGTGAAGAAAACTTATGTCCTACCAGTAGACTGTGACATAACAGATGCTTGGGGGCTAAACAAATGTGTTGATCACATCTGTTTGGAACCTACTCCTGACTTGGAAGAGGAGGCATCTGGGGATTCATCAAGAATGAAGCTGACCTTAATATGTCAATCAACCTTTGGGATCAGAAGAAGAAGACCAATCTGTTTAGTACTGTGACTCCTTCATGGTTAAAGAAGAAGGTAGAGCCAAAGCAAAAGAGTATCACTGTCAAAGTTTTCCATGGGGGAGTGAAGATCTTGATAAGTTACCTCTTAAGCTTAGTTGTGGCAACTTAATGAAGATGGCATCAAAAGATTGAAGATTCTTGAAATATGAGAGTATGTTGGTTCATGTTTTGTTGGTGATGTTGAAACATTATTTTAGTCTTTGCCTTCTCAGCCAAAGGAAGTTTGTTATGCTCACGGTATAGTATCTGGTCAAGCCACTTACCCAATCTAAAGTGATATGTGGTGTGTATTAGTAAAAGAAGGATCAACCAGTTCCTCAAGTCTGCAGGAAAAGGATGACAGACCAGATAGAATGCCGTATCTTGCATGACAATAGTTGAATATTTGTCTGCTTTGGATGGGGTTGTGCATTCAACTAATGACAATATACATTGACGGGAGACTTTGTATTTGTCTGAAGTTAAAGTGCAGGACTGTAGAAGTGTTGAGAAGTATGTTCAAGGGTTAAACACTTTGAAGATGAATCAAATAGGGCGATGTGTGGAAGACACAGGGAGACTATTCTCTAGTTCTTTGGATTTCTATGCAATAGAAAATTATTGATGCCTACATCATGCTTAAGGAGCATCTACATAATCATACGGGAGAATGATGAAGTAGAAGGTCTGCCTTAGATGAAGAGTTTAATAGAGAATGACTGCCTTTAGAGAAAGGGACAGCGGTACCAAAATGCATGTGCTCAGAAGTGTGCTCAAATGTTCATCCTCATCTAGAGCATTAGTTAACCATGACAGGGGGAATACTTGTCTATGAAGTTTGGCTGCAAAGGTATATATATTGTGAAGATTGCATGCTGATCAAGATTGTGAAGATTGGTTGAATCTTGTGAGGAGATAATGTCAGATAACATGTTATGACATTAGGCTGGTGGATGGCATGTTGGTGTAGACATGAATGGTTCTACCCTTATGAAGCTAATTGGTTGAATCATATGCGCACATGCTTCTGAGGAGGAGTCTGAAGGACAGCTTTGTTTGTGGAGAAGTTGCAAAAGAACTCTGTAGGGGTTTGTGTTGATGGGAGGTGTCACACTTGTCTAGGTGTGTGGTTTTAGAAAGAGAGCTTGGCAAGATGTGAGGCTTGGAGCATGAGAAGTTAACCAATCAAGAGGGAATCATGTGATTTTTGGTATGCGTTCAGCAATGAGTTGAACAGGGGGTGCACTGGTTATCCTTGATAGGGGGAGAATGATTTTACTGGAGCGTTTGGTGTTGGCACTTAGTTTGCAGCAATTTGGAAAGTTGTTTACATGAGGATTTAGTGTCTTGTACAGTTGTGTAAATGGAACAGAAGTTAAACACAAATTTATTGCATTGATGAAAGCTTACAAGATTAGTAAAGACAACAAACAAAGTGTCTAAAGATTATCCCAACCCCCCGAATCAAGAAAAGTCTTCCAATCTTCATCCCATTCATCATCAGGTGCTTGAAGCTGCACTTGATTTTTCTTGATAGTCTTCATCCTGGTTTCTGATGTCTTGCGTGTTCTTGTTGCTCCTGAAGATGCTCTAGCTGTGGACAGTGTTGTGTCCTTCAACTTTTGAGGATCTGGCGTCTTGTCCTCCTGCATGTGTCTCTTTGCTGCATTTTTGTTAGACTGACTTATGATTCCTTCCTTGGTGTGCTGATAGGAGCAAGGAGGTTTGTTATTTATAATGGATAAAATGTCATTGTTTGTATCGCCTGACCAGTTAGAGAAATCTTTGGTATGGGAATCTGTTTTTCTTGGGAACCTGTTTTTCTTGGCACATTGGTTACCAGAACTTCGTGTTTGGTGCCTTAGTAGAAGTGGTCCTAGTAAGATGAGGCTAGGTCTTGTCTAGTTGTCTGATGTAACTGCTGGTGCTGGTTAAGTGGGGTGGTCTCTTATCTCGTGCTGATGTCCTACATGTTGTTACAACATTATGGTTGGGTATGCACCATACTTATGAGGTTTGAAGAAGCAGCATTATCGTCTGAAGTGGCAGTTCTGACATAGTGTGGATTAGAATGGGCAGATTCTAATCTTGATGGTAAGTAGTTCAGGAAATACATGGCTACTTTCATGATGAAGACTTCATTAGGAGCTGGTGAATGTAAGGACAGAAGGGCGTTTATCTTGTGTGAGAAATCTTCAATCAAATGGGCCTTGGTTTATTGGACTTGGCAGACCGTGTATCTAAAATCCCCATGAGGAATGTGGCATTGTTGGTAGGATATCATGAAAGGCGTTGAATGTAAGGCTATTAACTATAGCCTATTGCAGCATGTGTGCTGGTCAAGCTTGTGCAGTGTGATGATTGGACCTATCATAGCTGTGTGAAGATCGTGCCTATGCAGGAGAAGTCTGAAAAGTAAAAGTGGGTTGAAGGAATCCTGAAGAGGTCGTCTCAATACCCATTAGATAAGAAGATGTGTTTGTAGAGTCTTGGGTTAATGAGCCAGCAGGCAATGTCTGATACGATGTCAGAACATGATATAGGACATGTTTTTCTTGAGCCAAACAGGGAAGTATTTTGGACGGTGGTGTTAGGATAAAGTGAAAAACGTGGCTTCGATTATGCATAGAGCGTTATTGGCCTAATTTATGGTAAGATTCAGTTGTGAAATATTTAAGGCAGTCAAGACAGTTTTTGGAAGGTAGGCATTGAATTTGAATGCAGTTTTTGATACCTAAAATAGCGTTTGTTTGACCAAGAACATTGACATATTCAAGGGTCGTTAAGTTCTAAGTTACTGGTCAGCTATTTATAGGGGTTATTCTGTTCTCCTTCAGCCAGTGAGTGTTTGTATCTCATAAGTCTTATGGCGTTTATTCGTGTTTGGGTGAGCACTTCCTGGGTCTGGTTCTGTGAGGGGTTCCTTTGCCAATTTGTGGCTAAAAAGGGGGAGAAAGGAGAGGATCTGGCTAAGTGGTTTGTACAGATGTTATGCCTGGAGTCTGCAGTTTCTGATGCTGCAGAAGAGGATGGTACATCCTTTTATGCCTGGAGTCTGCAGTTTCTGATGCTGCAGAAGAGGATGGTACATCCTTTAGTTGGTGTTGAGTCTTTGTGACTTGTGTCCTGAGTTATGAACACAGTTGTGACTTGTGTTCTGAGTTACCTGGGTTGGCAGAATGGCACTTCTTAAGTTTCCTCTTATGCCATGGACTAAACCCAGTGTCTGATCAATAAAGGTGTGCAGAACTATCTTATGCCACCATTGGTCTTTAATGAATAGACAAACATTTATTTTCTGGAGGAGTCTTCTACAATTGGTCTGGGTCTGACCTGGAAGGAAAAAGAAATGTGTTGTATTTGAGGGGGAGTGTTGGATATCTTCTTCCTCATGTGCACCTCCTGATGTGCTGCCTGGACTTGCTGTTATATGGTGATGTGATGTCCTAACATCATTCAAAATTTGCCAAGAAGATGATTCTCCATGGATGTAGTACACAGTAGATACTGGAGTGTATTTTTAAGATCAGATGACATCTAACAGTAGTGTAGGGTTGTAATTACTGCTGTAATCTGAGTTGTAATGTTTATATATATGTTTTAGCCAAAATTAGCCAAAGGGGGAGATTGTAAGTTCTTGTAATTGGCTAAAATTTTGTTAAAACAATGCTGTTGTCATGGTTGATGTTACAACATGAGCTTCTAATAGTATAGGTATGTTTTGGCTAACATTCTGGTTTGTGAATTTAAAGTGCTGAAGAGTGATGTCACATGCGATGTCTTAACATTACTATACCAGAACATTAAAACATCAGACTGTAATGTGTTTAGGGCTGCACGTGTTTCTGGTGTGAATGAGATATTCTGCTAAAGAGAATAAGAGAATGCAGGCGAAGATCAAGGGAGAGATATTTCCTGTTACAATCAGTTATGAAGATCAGTTTGTTGTGAATTTAAAGCATAAAGATATGGAGATCTATTTAGAAGCAGGATCAGAGTTAATTGAAGATATGATTGAAGATCTATTTAGAAGCAGGATCTGTTGCAGATTTGTTACAGAAGATTTGATATGATTTGAAGGCCCAAATCCAGTTGGGAGTATATTATAAATAGAATGCGTGTAAACTAAGAAGGGTACGGGTCCAAGATGTAGATCATTAGGGCTTTGTCTAAGTGAACCACTCGGGTTGTGAGATGGTCACTGTGTTTAACTCAGAAACCTGTAGGTAATGAGTTTGGTATTGTTCTTGGAGGAAGTTTTGAAACAACTCCAAAGGGTGTCATGGAAGGGTGTCTTCTATGGTTGTACAGTTGTTGGTAATTAAGCTGTTGATGCAGTGACGGTGTAGTTGACTGCTAGACATCACTGTGATGATAGGAAGTGAGATGGAGTCTTGTACCTAGGGAGGACTTAGGTAGAAGGGTCATTGGGTAGTGATTAAATTAGGTAGATTGTCAACTGGTCTGTTGAGTCTGTAATTTGATACTACTAATAGTGGACTTCCTTCCTGGCTTGGTATGCCCCCAGATGTAGGTTGTTGAACTGAATTGGGTGAACAATTCAATGTGTTATTTACTGTTTCTATTATTGCCTTGTTCAGCAGATTGCGATGTTGTGACATTGCACAAAGACATCACACACCTGTACCAGAATTTCAAAAGCTTTTATACGAGATGAACTTTCGTACCTAATCTTGATTTTAATATCAGGATGACCAAGAAACCTATGTGATTTTATAACAGGTTAATCTCGAACCTATGTTGGAACTGAATCACAGAATCCCAACCCAAAGCATTTAACATGTTTAGCTTCTAACTCAAATAAATCCCTATCTGGACAGTATTCAACCAAGCTGTATACAAGAGATTTCCCTGGTTAATTTAAAATTCTACCCTTTTAAGAATTACAATAGTATCCTCACTAAAAAATGGTTTTTCTCACAAAAGCACTTAGGCAAAAATATCAATGAGAGAAAGTTACAGAAAAAGTGTGTGTGTGTGTGTGTGTGTGTGTGTGTGTGTGTGTATGTGTGTGTGTGTGAGAGAGAGAGAGAGAGAGAGAGGAGAGACTTGAAAGTGTTAAAACACAATTATGGATGATTTGAAATGAGAAAATGGACATCTATTTATAGGCCAGAGGTTAACAAAAAAGGAAATTCAAATAAATTCATTTTATCACTTTCCAATCTATTGGCAAGGTTTTAAAAACAATTGTAAGTTCAAAATAGGAAAGAAAAGATATTTGGTCGTTGCACATTATGAAGGCGATGTCCCAATTGCTTATAGATCAACTTTGAACTAATCCACTCGATTAGGAAAATCCTTCAATTGATTGGAGAAGTCAAAATTTCTCTTATAGATATTTTGAAAGCTCTTAATCCATCTGCCACAACTTCAAGATATTTTTAAGGATATTTTCTTGGGTTAAAACTATTTTGAAAAGTATTTTAGTGTTTGTGTACTTTTAGCCATGCGCTTTTACGATAAAGCCCTTTTGCTTTACAATTCATTCATCCACTACTAAAATATAAGGTATCATACTACTTCAAGACTTTTCTAGATGCATTTCTCTCATGAGTAGGTTGAGATGAGGCTTTAGCTTATATTCCATCTAGATTTCCATCATTGGATAATGGAGGTCCATCAAACCTTTGGTTTGCATCTTTATCCACTTATCCGTTCATGCTTGACTTATAATATTAGTTGTCATTATCAAAAGTAGATGTCCTTATTCAAAGCATATCACCTACAAAACAAGGTTCATGGCACATACCATATTGACAAGGGCACTGTGTCATGGTAAAGGTCAATTATCCCATTCACAAAGTTCTCAAGAATTTAGGCCTCGCAGGATGGATAATGTCTTGGTTAGTGGAGTTATCAAAGTACGATATCCAATACATACTCATAGGGAGCATCAAATTACAAGTGTGTGATGACTTCTTGGTGGAGTTCACTTTACCAGAAGGAGAGGAAGCTCCACACACATGGATATTATAAGTGAATAACGTTTCAAACCTAAAAGGAGGTGGCGTTGGAATAGTGCTAGAGGGACCAGACGACCTTCTAATAGAGTGATCCTTGAAGTTTGAGTTTATATCCAACAACAACCAAGACGAGTATGAACCCTAATTGCCGACATGGTTCTTGCCCTAGAAATTGGTGCTTCATTCTTCGAGGCTATGAGCAACACCTAGTTAGTAGTGACTTAGATTGTGGGGGGAGTATCAAGAAAATAAGCCATATCTGATTAAATAATCGAAAAAGGTACATGATTATATGAATGCTTCAAAACTTTTAAGATGACATATGTTCCATGGGAATAAAACTCTAGAGTTGTTCTTCTGTCCAAGATCGCCACCACTAAGAGATCAAGTCATAACCAGACCCACATCAAGAAACTCTGGTCGCCCCTAATATTGAGGTAGAAGAACCAATACTCTTGAAGTATCCCATACCACTAATTGGATGGCTCATATTATATGTTATCAACTCTTAGACGGACTCCCATCAGACGCGGTGCAACGTGTGACTAGGACTAGGTACCAACACTTTGAGTAACATGAAAGTCATAACTCTAAGAATTTCACAAATAAACCGCCAAAGGAAAAAACATATTCATTAAAGAAAAGACCCGGCGAGCATGGTTGTAAATGGGCCCATAAGGATCAAGAATAAAAAAATTGAGATAATATAAAATTGAACTCGCTCTATGCAATGCTTTAGGGGTTAAACTTAAAAGTATCTCTTGAGGGACTCAGCTTAAAAGACTCACCTGAGGGACTCAAATTAAAGTTCTCGCATGAGGTACTCAACTTAAAATTCGTGCCTGAGGGGCCTGACTTAAAGGTCTCACCTGAGAGACTTGACCTATAAGTCTCTCATGAGGGACTTGACTTAAAAAGTCATTCATGAGGGACTCGAATCAAAAGTCTTGCCTGAGGGACTTAGCTTAAAAGTATTGCCAGAGGGACTCAACTTAAATGTCTCACCTAAGGGACTCAAATTAAAAGTATCACCTAAGGGACTCGACTTAAAAGTCTTGTCCAAGGGACTCGACTTAAAAGTCTTTCCTGAAGGACTTAACTTAAAAGTTATCTCATGAGGGGCTTCACTTAAAAGTGTCACCTGAGGGGGTATTACATTAACGCCATAGGTCGTTTGAAGAAATGCTAAGAGAGTATCTCAGTAGCACCATAGGTCACTCAAGTTATACCGTAAGGCGCCTATATTGAGCTTAGGTCACCCAAAGTGATTTCATGATCCATCTGTTTATTAAACGTGTGTAATGACGTGTACCTGTGTCAACATGTTGAAGAAGTCAGCCAAGGAGTAAAGCCATATTACCCATGATTATAGGAAAAAACAGTTCCCATATACTCCATGTTTCGGATAAAAGAGCTGGAATAACCGATCCTTAATTCTAAAATACTGGGCTCGAGGGAATCCTATATATATCCCCTTCCTTGAAAAGAGAGGAGATCAAATCTTGCAACTTGAAAAGCCATACATAAAGCTTCTCATGACCCTACATGAGCTAGACCTAAACAAAGCTAAATACAGTAATCATCATTGTCAACCTACAAACACGTGGATATCATCATTATACTTTTTTAGAAAGTGTATACTTAAATTTAACAATAGATACATAAACTAAAGTAGTATAAAGATAAAAGTTGTTAGAGTTCAAACCAAGTATATTTTTTCAAAATTCTTTTTTAGGAACCATTGACCAATCATATTCAATCACTAACTTTGATTCATTCATATCACTATCATGTTTAAAGAGACTTTCAACATGACTCTCATTTATCTCATTTTCTTCAAAACCAATATATTGTGGGAATTCCTCATAGTACGCACTTTTTCAACATCTAGTTCAAGAGAGTTATCAAAACTTGACAAAGATTTAGGGTTAAAAAATATGAAGGACCTTGCAAATTTTATTGGAAGAATACTCTCATCTTCTTTATCTTTGTCTCTCAAATCATTTTCCTCATTCTCTTTATTTTTTAAAAATACTACCAATTTTTCTTTCACTTTTTTTCTTTCATTTTCTCCTTTTCTCTCAAAGCTAGCTTCTCTACTTTTCTTGCTACTTTTGTATGCTCATTTCCATAAAGATATTTTACATATTTTGGGTCCAATGAAAAATCTTGAATGTAACCCACATATGGCATATCTATTATCTTCTTTTCTTTAACATTGTCCTTATATTTTCGATGTCTTTTATCTATTGCATACCTCTTATACTCTCTCTCTCTCTCTCTCTCTCTCTCTCTCTCTCTCTCTCTCTCTCTCTCTCTCCCTCTCTATCTCTCTCTCTCTCTCTCTCTCTCTCTCTCTCTCTAAGTTTATAAGTCTTGTTTCTTTTTCTATATCTCTTCTTTCATACCTCATTTTTCCTCATCATAACCTCTAGTACAAAATCTCATCATAATACAAAAAAAGCAAGTAAAAATGACAAAATAAAAGGACCTTTCCACTTAATTAAGTGTCTAAATTCTTGAATTTGTCACTCTTGTTTCACTCGATTTATGACTTTCAAAAATCTACACCCTCGAATTTTTCCACTCACGGTTCTCTTTTTCAAGTTCTTAAAAAGGAACCAAGCAATAATCACACTCAACAAATTCCAAACAAAATGAAACAAATCCATAAAGTCTTTCAACAAGAGAGTTCAAATAGAAAGTAGTATAAGACAAGACCATGATAATTTTCAAAGACAAACAAGAAAGTTAAGTATAGTAAGACACACTTAAAAGGATTACAGACAAAACAACTCAAGAAAGTTTGAAAATGACTGAGTGATTTAAGTATGTGAGTGACACAAATATGAGAAAAGAAATGTCCTAATATCAAACTTCCAATATATAATAGAAACAAACAAAATTTATGTATAAAAAATGAAAATTTTTGAAAATTTAAATCTTTTTTTTAAATGACTTTTTTTTAAAAGTGCTTTTGTTCCGAATCTCCTTTTTGCAACACTTCTTTCCCCAAGCTCTCTATGCATATTTTAATTCCTATTATTATTTTTTAAAATAAATATAGATTTTTTTTATTCCACAATCACACATCTATTGAAGAAATAACATAAAAAATAAGTTTGTATATAAAATTATGGATCAAACAATTGCAAGGGAAGAAGATGAAACCTAGTTTTTTTCTTCTCGAAAACATCAGCCCGGATTTTGGATTCAAGCAAAATCAAAGCAAATAATCAACCAAATAAATTTTCCAACACATATAATAATAACTATAATCAACAAACAACTCAAGATTGAAGAAGATTAGGAATAATATGCAAGAAAATGAAGTTAAAATTTTAACTTTATCAAAAACACAAAATACTTAAAATAAAATCAAAGACAAAGATTACCACTTGATGATAAGATTTATATACCACATGAAGTGGGAGAAGATACTTCCACATATAATGAAGATCTAAACAAGTAAATTCTTCCAAGTGACACATAAAAGAGGAAAATACAAAGTATGGAAGAGTTTAAAAAGATGAGGAAGAAAGATGTCGCAACCTAGAAGGTTAATAAGTCAGTGAAAAATCACTACAATGGTAAGAAATCAATTAATAAGATTCAATTAAGTTTCCAATCCAATAACTAAAAAGAGGAGTCCTAACTCACTCACATTTCTCACTAGATAAAACTATAATTCATTGCAAACTTGTATCAAATGAGATTACAAATACTTACTTATAGCAAAGCTTTTCCTAAACTTAAATGGACCATAAATGACACCAATTTATAGGTTCATATTATGTTACATCATATTTTTTCTAAAATAAATCCAACAAAAAAACATTTATTAAAACTATTAAAATTCCAAATTAAAACTAAATAAATTATTACAAGCCAAATTAATTTTTTTTATTCTTTTCTTCATTCTCTTGATTGGTCCTCCTTAATTTAGCTGATAAAACAAACATATGGCAACCAACCATACAAGTATTCAATTATCAACAATCAATTTTCTGCAACTATCATCCAGAGTCCAAAACTTCAAAATTTTGAAGCACAACTAGCCAAATCAAACTCACATTTGTCACAATTGAGAATAATAGGGTAATGGTCGAATTGATTATTGATCAAATGGAGAAATTAACTGTGTTCTAACTATCTAGACAATTATGAATACAAATGGTTTTGTCAAACCAAACAAAAGAGTAAGCGCCATTTTTCCTCCCATTGGTCCAAGTGTAATAGTTATAATTAGTGTCAAGATGTATACACTCATTTTGATTGGTCCAACTAAGAAACTCATCAATGGAAGTTTTGTTTTGAGGAGATTTACTAAATTTATCAAAGGAACCTATAACTGCAATAAAATCACCTATCATGCACCAAAGGCTAGGATTGACCTGTTGAATATTGGTAAGTTCATTTGATAACTCTATTTGAATCACATAGGAGTTACTTGCATATACAACCGAAATAAAGAATTTAGTTTGATCCACTTCTATAGAAAAAGTTATATGTTGTTCAGAAAAACTTGACACAGATGGACTTATATCTATTATTCTCTCTGTCTCAAAATAAAAGTATTTTAAGGTTGTTGCACACAAACTAAGAAAAGTAATAAAAAAGTAAAATGATACTTATATTGGGACAAATTTTTTAGGTTAAAAAGATACTTATTTTGAGACAGAGGGAGTACACAATAAGTCCATAGGTTTTAATCGTGATTATTTCTAAAATTTGATGCAAATGTCTTAAATCTAATTTGTTTGAGACACTCAACATGGAAATGAGCATAATGAATCATTGGTTCAACCACAAAAAACAAGTCATACTTTTGTTGATCACAAAGATTTTTAATAGTCATCCCAGTATCAAGGTTTCCCATTTATCTATAATTCCAAAAAATGGGTTTCATAGAGTGGTGTTGTATTTACCTGACATGGCTCGGATGTTAGTTTATATTCTATGCTAAGTAAGTTTATGTCTTCCCTTACCCTTTTTCTTGACCAAAGTAAATTATGCCTTATGTGGCCCAGGAGCATTATCTTAATCATCCCACTAGTTATTATTCTTCTCCAAATGCAAACCATCACACAAATATCTCACTTAATTCTTACCACTACTTTCCATAGCCACAAAATTAGAACCACGTTGCTCCATTCCATTATCAGCCGTCTCTTTCACAATCACAAATTTATCATTCAAATTATTAGTAGTTTCTAACATTTATCAACACTATGACCAACACACGCACACGCACGCACGCACGCACACACACACACACACGCGCGCACACACACACACACACACATAATGATCACAACAAAGAGGTAAACTCTTGTATTATAATTAAACAAAGAACCCATAACCATCTCTTTCTACCAAAATGCGACCAAGGAGTCTATCTAACATGTTAAGGTCTATCTGTACACATGCAAAATTCCCCTAAGTTCCTTTTCTGGTAAGTTCAATAATATATAAAGCAGAGTTGATACCAAAAGATATTGCAAATAAAGTATTTGGTTCTCAATACTCTAAGAGCAGAGCATGCATCCTCAACGACACTTAAGTGTGTGTAATCTTCAAATTTTTATGTCTAAAAATTGGCATCCAAGTAGAGAAATGTAAGAGTGAGGGCTTAACATTCCATGTTTGTGCACTCCAAATTTTGTTGAGACCCTACCTTAACTTGATGAAAATTCAAAATAGTCTCGTCCCAAAGGAGTTAAATTCTAGTTAGTGATTGAACTCCATAACTTCATGATTTTGTCACGTAATTTTGATGCCTTCAATGGCAAGTTACCATTACTAGTGATCAATCTCCCATGTAAATTATTCATCAAATATTTATGTCTTGCTTTATAAGCCTCTTCATGTATCTTTATTAAGAGATTGTTACCTTTGAGGCAAGGCTTAATAAAATTATAAACCGATATGTCACACACATTTTGAAGATATTGTGCAAAAGATGTCTTTTATGCTTGGGTTTGGGATGAAAACAAAGGATTCATTTAAGGAATAAGAGTTGACCATAGAACATCTTCATGTTGGTGGTCGACAATGGATGAGCCCATGCAAATTGGGTTTTTCGTTCAAACCTTAATAGAGTAATATTTTTTTTGAGTTGATTTCTCTAACTTGTTGGTCACATCAAGCATAAGTAGCATGTATAATAATTTTCTTCACAATCTGAGAATGAGAAGATAAAAAACCCCAAAACCCTCGTGTAATGCGAACGTAATATCACCCACCTCCTTGTAAAAAGTTTGATACCATCAATTTGTTATAATTATATTTACGCATTTAAAAGTAGTTATGATTAGAATGAAATATTGTTAATTATCTAATTGTTGTAATTTATTGATCGTGTAAAATGGCTTTACACTTATGACATGTTATATAAATTCAATAAAAAAAGACGCATTTAAACATTTAATATACATGATTATTGAATTAAATTAATAAAATTCCATAAAATCTTGTTAGGGGTGGTTTTATGATTTGAAATGTTCAAAAACTAAAATCAATTTTTATTTTGAATTTTAAAAACAAAAGTCAATTTTAGCTTTTAGTTACGAAATTTTCAGAAACAAAACTAACTTCAGACATAAAAATAAATATTCATGATAAATATATTTTAATATAAATATATCATACACTTAGATTTGTAAGTTAATTAAAATATTATAAATATATAATATATTTGATTAGTAGTCATTTTGATAAGGGTGGTTAAAAGTGCTAGTTGTAACACCCTTAAATCCCGACGCATAAATTAAAGGAAAAATCTACATTTTAGGATGCTACTCAAGCACAACATGCATACTTTCTAAATATTTTCAAAACACACAGTGTAACTCGAAATAAATAACATAACTTCAATCATCTTAACAAGTTGAAAATACTTAATCAGATAACATAATCCAAAAATTAACTCCAAACAAATAGCACGCCCCATTCCCGATGTTACAAATTAGAGTATTAAACCAACTAAATAGCATTAACAATAAAATAAATGAAGAAAAGCTTCAAGGTCATCTTCCAACTCATAACAGTACTTACTCATCTTGAGTATCTGTACATCCATGTACAAAGCAACACAAAACAAGAAAAAAATGGGCGAGAATACGCTCAAATATATTAACATTGTAAAAGAATACAAGGGTAGATTAAATCACACACTCAAAAACATGCATTCAATTACACATCAGGATAACAATCTAATTAACATAACCTTTATGTATGCAATGTAACTCACAGCTCGACTCTATGCATGTGATACCAATTTGAACATTAGAGGTTTGTCATTGATCTCGTCCACTCATCAATGGTTCCTCATTTGAATAAGGTCCCTACTTCTCCCGCAAAGTTTACGCGCAATTGAACAACGATTCAAACGGTCTATCTGTAAAACCAAAAATTTTATTCTGGTGACATTTTAGGCATTATGCGGAAAGAAATTCATGTTATGATATGCAGATGATGCAATTGTCTTATGAATGCAATGATTTGTTGATTGAGGGGAAAATTTTGGGTATGACACTCCCCACACAACCTTCACCAAGACGATCTCTTTACCTCTCAAGTGTTTCACTTCCTGATCATCAATTTGTAATGGCGATTCCTCTACAGTCAAGTTATCTTTCACTTGCACATCATTCATTTGAATCACATGAGACAGATCTAGGACATACTTCTGAAGTTGAGACACATGGAACACACAATGAAGATTCAAAAGAGATGGTGGTAAAGCAAATCTGTAGGACACATTTCCTACTCTCTTCAAAATTTGATAAGGATCAATCAAATGTGGCGTGAGCTTTCGAGATTTCAATTCACGACCAATACCAAGTGCTTTCCCTCTTGGAATTCAAGTGTTTTCCTCCATTTATCATGATAATTCTTCTGCCTACTCTGATAAGATTTCATCTTTTCCTGAATCATCTTGATCTTTTCCGTCGTTTGCTGAACAATCTATGATCCAAACACAACACTTTCGTTAGACTCATACCAACACAAAGGTATCCTACACCTTCTACCATATAAAGCCTCAAACGGTGTCATTCCAATACTAGAATAGAAAATGTTGTTGTAGGTGAACTCAATCAATGGAAAATAGTTATCCCAATTACATTCTTGCTCCAACATGCAAGCTCTCAGCAAATCCTCCAAAGATTGGATTGTCTTTTCCGTCTGACCATTTGTATGTAGATGATAAGCAAAACTCAACTACAAATTGGTTCCCAAAGATTCCTGTAAACTCTCCCAAAATTTTGAAGTGAACCTCAGATCTCTATCTGATACAATACTCGAAGAGATACCATGCAAATTGAAAAATATTCTCGATATACACCTCTGCTAACTTTTGCAACGAATAACTAATCTTTATTGAAATGAAATGAGTCGATTTAGTCATCCTATCCATCACAACCCAAATCGTATCACTTCCTTTAGAAGTTTTCGAAAAACTCGTCACAAAATCCATAAAAATTATGTCCCATTTCGACTCAAGAATACTCAACGGTTGTATCAATCCTTACGACTTCTGATGCTCAAACTTTGACTTTTGACAAGTCAAATAAGAATAAACAAACTCAACAACATCCTTCTTCATACCTGACCATCAAAACATCTTCTTCAAATCTTGATACATCTTGGTAGCACCAGGATGAATACTTAGACCACTCATATGACCTTCCTCAAGAATACTCTTCTTAAGTTATGACACATTTGGCACGCAAACTCCGTCTCTGAATCTCATAATCCCATTCTCATCAATTCAAAAATCTACCTTTTTAGCTTGATTGATTAATAACAACAGTTTAATCAATCTAAAGTCAACTTTCTGACCCTCTCTAATCTCTTCGAGAATACCACTAGTTAGCTTTAACATACCCAGATTCACACTGTTATGAGTCACCTCACACACCAAACTAAGATCTTGGAACCGTTCGATCAAATCAAAGGCTTTAACCATCAGTGCCAATATATGCAAGGACTTTCTGAGCAGTGCATCAGCAACCACATTGGATTTAACAGGGTGGTAATTTAAACCAAAATCATAATATTTCAGAAATTCAAGCCATCTCCTCTGCCTTATATTCAACTCTTTTTGATCTAATAAATAATTAAAACTCATATGATTGCTGAACACTTAAAATCTAGAGCCAAATAGACAATGTCTTCAAACTTTAAGCACAAACACCACAGTTGCCAACTCTAAATCACGGGTAGGATAATTCCTCTCGTAAAGCTTCATCTGTCTCGAAGCATAAGCTACAACATGATAATTCTACATAAGTACGCCGCCTAAACCCCTCTTTAAAGCATCGTGATGAACCACAAATGATTCAGTTGGACTCGACAAAATCAAAATTGGCGCGGACATCAATTTCCTCTTGAGCTCTTGAAAACTCTCTTCACACAAAACATACCACACATAAGCTTGACTTTCCCATGTCATTTGAATCAAAGGAAAAGCTAACTTTGAAAATCCTTTAATAAACCTCATGTAGTAACTAGCCAAACCCATAAAACTTCTTATCTCAGTAACAGACTTTGAAGTCTCCCACTGCAACACTGCATTAACCTTCGACAGATCAGGTGATATACCACCACTAGAAATCACATGACCAATAAAGCTCACTTTACGTAACCAGAATTCACACTTGGACAACTTCATATACAACTTCTTCTCTTGCAAGGTTTGTAGCACAACTCTCAGATGTTCTGAGTGACCTTCACCGGTCTTGGAATACACTAAGATATCATTGATGAATACCACAACAAACTGATCCAAGTAAGGATGTAAGATCTTATTCATATACTCCATGAATACACCTGGAGCATTAGACACATTAAACAACATCACTGAATACTCATAGTGACCATATAGAGTTCTAAACGCAGTCTTCAAAATATCTCCTGGCTTCACATAAATCTGGTGATAACCCGATCTCAAATCAATCTTACTGAACACGTAAGCACCAACTAACTGATCAATCAGATCATAAATTCTCAGAAGATGATACTTATTCTTAATAGTAACCTTATTCAGTTGTCGATAATCAACACACAACCTCACGTTACCATCTTTCTTCTTAACCAACAACACATGCGTTCCCCAAGACGAAACATTAGGTCGAACAAATTTCTTCTAAAAAAGATCCTCCAGTTGCTTCTTTAACTCATTCAGATCTGAAGAAGACATTTTATAAGGCGCCATCGACATAAGACTAGTACTATGTACTAAGTCTATGGGGAACTCCACTTCTCGCTCTGGCGGCAAATCACTAATATCATATGGAAAAGCTCAGGGAAAATCACACACAACTAGTAGATCACCAACCACAACTTTACTTTCAGCCTTCTAGGAAGCGAACAATATAAACATGTGAGCGTCATCCTTCAAAGACTCTTCCACTTGCTTAGCAGACATAAACATCAGATCTCCACCTTTTTCCAACTTTGGAAAGATCACAAACTTTTAGAAATAGTTGATATGAACGTGGTTGAACTCCAACTAGTTCATTCCTAAGATAACATGAAGTTGGCTTAACGGTAAGCATACTAAGTCAATAACAAAGTCCTTACCATAAACAGTCAAAGGACAATTCAAAAAAACCCACGAAGTAGTCACCGAACCATTAGCTGGGGTAGTAATGACCATACTTCTAACCATCGAAGATATTTCAAGATTCAGACTTCAAGAACAATCAAGATATATGAATGACTGTGTTGCACCAGTGTGAATCATAACAATCATGGAAACACCCTCAATAAAGCACATACCTCTAATCAAGTTATCAGATCTAATAGTATCTGTTCCACTCAAAGAAAAAATTTCCCTCCAGACTGAGCCTTATTTGATTTCTGACAATGAATACTAATGTGATATGGTTCTCCATAGTTTAAGCAAGTCAACACATTACTCTTACAATCATTAATACGGTGTTCTAACCTCCCACACTTAAAACATTTCAGACCATAACTCTTGCGTTCCCTAGCACGAATACCCTTTCCTCCATAGCTAAAACACCTGACAGATGCAGGAGCGCCTTCCCCACTTGCCTCTTTCTCACCTGAATCCTTCCACTTTCCTTTATCAAATGGAGCCCCATAAGTTTTTCCACGAATTTGATTCCCGCTCCTCTTCTCACTAACACTCTTATAGTGAGCAGATCTAGCACAAGTATCTTTGTTGTGGATTCTACACTTATTAACTAGCACAGAAAACTGATTTATCTCCAAGTACCAGATGAATTGATTGATCTCTAGACGCAAGCCACTTTCAAACTTGATACATTTGGAACCTTTAGCTCCTACCCCATTGTAATGCTGGCAAAACCGAGACAATTCCTCAAACTTTGCAACGTAATCAACAACAGTCATGTTTCCTTGCTTTAGCTTAAGGAACTCGATCATCTTTTTGCTGTGAACATCAATAGGAAAGTATTTCTCAAGGAAATCAGTCTTGACATTTTCCCATGTGATCTCGGTACCTGCAGCTTCAAGCCTCTGACGAGCATTGTCCCATAAATACTCTAATTCCTTAGCCAACATATGAGTACCAAACAGGACCTTTCGCGCGTATGAACAAGACATCACCCTGAAGATCTTTTTGATCGCTTGCAACCAAATCCGAGCACCTTTTGGGTAGTACCTCCCCGTAAAAGTCGACGGATTGTTCCTCTGGAACTTTCCCAACCCTCTAAACCCGTCTTCCGTCCCATTCTGGTTCTGCAGCGCCTGATTTGCCTGACCCATCACATAAACCATAACCTCCAAAGCATCAGCGATTGCACGATCATTTCTTCTAGCCATTTATCTACACACCAATAAACAACCATTAGAAGAAACATTGCATCAACATTGTTTATACACATGTCGCATACTAAGGAATAGATAATGTCACAAAATATGGCTGGATGGACCGACCTACTCTGATGCCACTAATGTAACATCCTAAAACTCTGACTCATAAATTAAAGGACAAAATCCATATTTTAGGATGCTACTCCAACACAACATGCATACTTTCTAAATATTTTCAAAACACACAGCGAAAATCAAAATAAATAACATAATTTCAATCATCTCAACAAGTTGAAAATACTTAATCAAATAACATAATCCAAAAAATGACTATAATGAAATTGATTAAATGAAATATTTTTTAATTATCTAACAGTTGTAATCGATTAATAGTGTAAAATGACTTTACACTTAGGACATGTTATATAAACTCAATCCAAAAAAAGCATTTAAACATTTAATATACATGATTAGTGAAATAAATTAATAAAATTCCATAAAATCTTATTGGGTTGGTTTTCTGATTTAAAATGTTTAAAAACTAAAATCAATTTTTATTTTAAATTTTAAAAACAAAAGTCAGTTTTAATTTTTAGTTATGAAATTTTCAAAAATAAAACTAACTTTCAGACATAAAAATAAATATTCATGATAAATATATTTTAATATAAATAATACATACACTTAGATTTGTAAATTAATTAAAATATTATAAATATATAATATATTTGATTAGTAGTCATTTTGATAAGTGGTTAAAAGTGCTAGTTATAATACCCTAAAATCCTGACTCATAAATTAAAGGACAAAATCCACATTTTAGGATTCTACTCAAACACAACATACATATTTTTAAAAATATTTTCAAAACACACAACGGAGCTCAAAATAAATAACATAACTTCAATCATCTCAACAATTTGAAAGTACTTAATCAGATAACATAATCAAAAAATTAACTCCAAACAAATAGCACGCCCCGTTCCCGATGTTACAAATCAGAGTATTAAACCAACTAAATAATGATAAATGATAAAATAAACGAAGAAAAGTTTCAAGTTCATCTTCCAACTAACAACAACACTTACTCCTCCTGAGTATCTGTACATCCATGTACAGAGCAACACAAAACAAACAAGAAAGAAGTGAGAATACACTCAATTATATTAATGGTGTAAAAGAATACAAGGATAAATTAAATCACATAATAAATAACACATTCAATTGCATATTAGCACGAAAATCCAATTCACATCGCCTTTATGTATGCAATGTGACCCATAACTCAACTTTAAGCATGTGGTACCAATTTGGACATTAGAGATTTGTTACTAATCTCGTCCACTCAACAATGGTTCCTTATTCGAACCGGGTCCTCACTTATGAACCCGAGTCCCCATTTATGAACCCCGGATGATCGCAGGTCCTCACTCTTGAACCAACGACCCGCCTCTTTCAACACACCGACACAATATTATGCATGACATATAAGTAATGCAACAACAACAATTATGGTTCCACTTCTAAACATAAATAACATGCAATATAGCATTCAACAATAGTCCCAACTTCTGAACTACACACCTCAATATAACACATACAATTACATTCACAACACATAATTGTATTCACAAACGCAAGAGCTCATAAACATAATCATAATTCATCGTGTACAAATATGCAAATTAATCCAAGTATTACTTCCTCATCGTAGTAAATCACGTTAATTAATCAATTACACCAAATACTCTAAAACAACAGTAAAAAATCAACTACACAAAAAAAATAACATCAAAAACTGGACTGCTCGCTCGAAAACAACCTCTAGCAGCCATAACGACCAGGTTGTCATCTGGGTGAGGACCGTCACCTAGCCCATCACCGATTCCTTCATCACCTGTCACCTATATGATGATCGACAACAGAAATCCCTCCTGGAGACCATGACGGTCTCCTCGTCACCCTGCTAATGACTGTTAGCTATCCCAGAAGCATAACGGGCATCCCATCCTGCTCGTGACGCTCGTCACACTGTTGTAGAATGTAGTTTCTGTGTTTTGGCCATGAGAGCTCATTCGAGGCTCCAATTTCGACCCCATAATCCCAAATAGCATATAAATAAACAAATACATGTTATACAAGATTCAAATCATTACCTGCCCATCGATTAACATCTGATTTCATCGATAATTCATGAATTTAGGAATATGTTCATAAATCAAATACGCGACAATGGTAGTGATAACATACATATTTCATACTCAATTCATATACATAACTTTCATTAACATTTAGAACACGAATTTACACACCTGATAAGTGTTTTATTCATGATAAAATAGCACATAAAATGGGGCATTTATCTTACTTGAATGACAAGATTCTAACATAAACACCTCAACTAATGAATGAAAGTAATATGGTGCAAAGTTTTCTTGGTTTGGTTTACATTTGTGCAGAAAAAGGCTAACGAATGCATCAAAGAAAGAACAAAGAAAAGTTGTGCCCTGCAGACTTTGCATAGCGAAGTAAAGCGAAGCAGAAGCAAAGCTAGTTCGCATAGCGATAGGAAGCGATGCAAAAAAGAACCAAACTGTCCTTGAAGCGAAGAACGCGAGAGGGAGCGACTAAGTTCGCGATGCGAACTTTCCTTCGCGTAGCGAAGTAAGGCGGCTTCACAATAGGCGGTTTGACAGCTCAGAGACTTAATGGAGAAGAAAGGCAAGTTCGCATAGTGAACATACTTTCGCTATGCGAAGTCAGGCAGCTAGAACTGCTATAAAAGGAGATCAAACTCAGTTCAAAGGGCATTCAGTTTTTATCCTTTGTAATATCTTGTAATAGAATAGAGAGTAGGAAAAGAAGTGAGGTAAAGAGGAAGAAGGGTGGATACACATCAAGGGTCGGGAAATCGTCATTGATGTGGATTCAACTCAACACTTCCAACATGCTTCAAGCTACCATGAATAGCTAAATCCCTCCCTTGTTGGAATTGGTTGTAGTTCACCGAAACAGTATGTATTTTCATTAATCATGGCATTATACGCAGTTTATTTATGAATCAATATTGATGTTATCTTCATTTTATCGTTTCTTCATAGATTGAATCGATATTGACAAATACGATTCAACTCTCGATCAAAGATAACATCTATTAAACTCTAAATGCTAGACATAGATTTAGGTTTAATATTCACCGTAAGTATCGAATCTTAATGCTACCGTATTGTTTAATAGGCTGAGAAATCGTCGATTAAACCATAAGGTTGAACTCTCATCAAAGTTTAGACATGGACTTTGTTTGTAAGCGATACGTGATAATATTGAAACATGCTTAAATTGTGTATAACTTATTCGTGATATACATATTGAATCGGTGAATGAACACCAATTCCCAACAAGCCTATTCCTCTGAAACTTATCTGTCATTCTTGCACGATTGCACTTTTCGTTACTTACAAACCAAACAATCTTGAAACTTCTGCTTAGAATCATAGAACTCATTGAACGGTTTTGGTATCGCTCCAATCCCTGTGGATACGATAAAACACAATACTTACATTTGATTGTACTCAACATCAAATTGGCGCCGTTGTCGGGGATTGGCGTTTAAGGTATTAAAACATCGCAATAGTTTCTATACTTCTAAATTGTTATAAATTGTATATATATTTGTTTTTCGCAACATTTGTTTAAGTGTTAGATAGGTGGTGAAACTTCTGTTTATGCTTCGAGGCAAGACTTCAGAGGAACAACTTCTTTTTGATCCCGAGATCGAAAGAACCATTCGAAAGAACAAAAGACAAAAGAAGAAACAAAAACAACTATCTAAAAAGAAAAATCACAAAGGAGTTTCCACATCAACTTCCTCAACAAAAGAAACAATGGCTGAAGTTGTCAATGGTGGACCTTGTCGGAGCAGTCCAAGACGATTAGCTCGTCTCACCAATACTCCAAATAACCGACAAGCTGAAATGAAAACGGGACTGCTGCAGATTATTTATGCTAACCCTTTTGCAGGTTTGGATCATGAAGATCCATATTCCCACCTCACAAAGTTCTATGAACTGGCCGGTACGTTAGGTGCACCCGAAGCGGAGGAAGAAGCAGTATTTATGAGGTTATTCCCGCATTCTTTGATCGGTAAAGCAAAAGATTGGTATCTTGACCAACCTACTGAAACCATGACAAACTAGAATGTTTTGGAAGAAAATTTTCTTAACAGATTCTTCCCTCACAACTGGTTCATGGATGCGAAAACATCCATTGCCGTGTTTGCTCAAACTGCAAATGAAACTTTATGGGAAGCTTGGGAACGTTACAAATCCATGCTACGAAAATGTCCAAATCATGGTTTTGACAGCCTAACACAAGTCCACATCTTTCGCAATGGATTGCAGCCCCAACCAAAGCTCCTACTTGACGCAACATCTGGTGGTTCTTTATTGGCAAAAAGTGCAGAAGAAGCAGTTTCAATTATCAACCGAATGGCTCTCACCGATCATTAAGTCCAATATAATCGAGGAACTGCACAAAAGAAACCTGGAATTCTTGAGTTGGACACAAACAATGCAATCTTGGCACAAAATAAACTTCTCACTCAAACTGTGGAAGAACTCACCAAGCAATTATCCAATCTTCCACAATAACTCAAACACCTGCACGGAGCGCCTAAACCACAACAAGTAGCCATGTGCAAACTTTGTACAAGAGACCATCCAACCGGTTTTTGTCCCCCGATTAATGAAGAGGTCAATTATGTGGGAAACCAGCAGCAGAGACAGTTCCCATACCAGAATAATCAAGGTTATTCATACAACAACAATGCAAGTTATGGCCAAAACAGGCAGAACCAATACCAAAGCTACGCTCAACCAGATAAGCTTACAAAGATAGAAGAAACCTTGAATCAATTTATGCAGATGTCCATGGCAAAATAGAAAAATACGGATGCATCGATCAGAAATCTGGAAACGCAAGTAGGGTAAATCGCAAAACAGTTGAATGAGCAACAAAAAGGTATGTTTTCTGCTACCACTCAAAATAATCCTAAGGAAACTTGTAATGCAATTACGACGAAGAGTGGTGACACGGTTCAAAACAAAGTTGGGGAGAATTCAAAAGAGATGGTTGTGGAGGAAAATCAAGAAAAAGAGAAAAATAAGAAAAAGGAGGTAGAAAACAATGCTGATCCTGGAAAAGTCACCGTACCAGTTACCATTGGAAGAATCCACTTTGATAAAGCTTTGATTGATCTTGGTTCAAGCACCAATCTTCTTCCGTTATCCGTTCTTAAAAAGATTGGCAACCCTGAAATAGAGCCTACAACAATGTTGTTAGAACTTGCTAATAAATCTATCACAAAACCAATTGGCAGGGTAAAAGGTGTAATGGTGAAACTCGAAAGCTTTCTATTCCCGACAGATTTTTTGGTGATGGACAATGATGAGGATAGAGACACACCTCTGATTTTAGGCCGTCCATTCATAAAGGCAGCTAGAATAATGATTGACATTGATGAAGGAATGATGAAAGTAAGATCCAATAATAAAGAAGCCAACTTCAAATTATTTCAACACAAAGAGGATGACTACTCCAAGATTGAAGCTCCTGATGAAACAGGCCTGGAAATAAGGATAAAGAATGATAAAGGAAGGCCAATAGAGGGTGGCATAGATGCTTTGGCAAATTCCTACAAGCCACCTTGATTTTACGCGAAACAGGCGTCGAGCTAACGACGTTAAACAAGCACTTGTTGGGAGGTAACCCAACCTTTTTATTTGTTTATGTTTGTTTCCTATTGCATAACTAGTTTAAATGGTAAGAAGAAAATAGCATGAATGAGCCAAAAGAAAATTCTGCATAAAACTGAATTCTGCAGATTTCGTATCGCGAAATATACTTCGCATAACGGAAGAAGCAGAATCACCAAAAATGCCATTCATGCCATTCTCCTTCACTTTAATGTTTTTCTTTTGGTTCAGCTGTGGGTGTCATATGACCAATCCATATAGTTGATACTTGTCCTCTAAATGAGATTGGAAAAGCAAAAGAGTGGATGATCACATTCACATGAGTCAACAAAGGTACAATGGTAATGATACAAATTTTGGAAGAATCACACAATCCAAGGTACTTGTTTATTGCTTTCTTAGAACTTAGCCTGATTATGACATGAGTAGTATACATAAAATCAAGTCATTCAAGCTCTTGCAATAACATGTTTTCATTGTGAATCACGTAGTTCCAAAACCAGAAAAAGTGAGGTAACCTTTCGTTGATTACTATATGCTTAAGAGACTGATACGTTCTTGTTTTAACTCGTTTGGTTCATGCTTAATCTTGTATTTATGTTAATAATTGCGGAGACATGGAAAGGATCAAGGCAATTCTTCAAAGTGAGCATAACTAGTAAACCAAATGGAGCCTCATTGTCCCTTGTGAGTGAGTAAGCATTTGCAACCCCTTTTGAGCCATATGACATTGAATCGATCATTGATGAACTGAGCAATGCATTAAGTAAACCACTTAATGGATATTGTTCCACATCTTGAAAATTCATAAAAGTTCATCCATGATAGATTCACAATCTTCTTGAATTAAACCCTTGAAACCATTACCAAATCTTGAAAAGCATTCAAAGTAAAAAGAAAGGTTTTATTCAAGTTGGGGAGAGGAAGAAAAATTCCTTTGTCAAGAAAAGAAAAATTAGAAAATGAAGAGATCAAGAAAAATATGAAAGAAAAAGAAAAGTAAGAAAAGAAAAAGGCAAATGCCAAACGATGAATATATTCAAAAGAAAGAAACAAGGAAGGTTTGAAGGAGTAATATGGTACAAAGACTCAAAATTTATGAATGCTCTTCTAAAAAAGAAAGAAAAATTCAAAAACCACTTTGTTTCCACTAGCCTTAGAAATTACACTTCCTTGGTACCTTGGCCACATTACAACCTTAAAAAGACCTTAGTGATCTATGTTTTTGCTTATCGACATTCTGTGCTTAAGATGAATGCATGAATCAATCTAGATGTTAGCAAGTTTATCAAGTGAGAGTTCAAAAGACCTTGATATTTCCACTTGTACAAAAAGTGTGATAGTTGTGATTCATGATAAGACATGTTTATTGCTTGGACTGATTGACAAAGAACTTTATGTGGAAAACTTGTTTCATAAACATGTCTAAATGCTTGGAAAGTAGTAGTGCATAATAACTTGGATGTGAAATTCACCATTGAACCATGTACTTCATTGAAACAATTTTGGTTGATCATGTGACAAATGGTATAGAAACTCTTGCTTTTATATAGATTTGATTGAGGACAAACAAAGATTCAAGTTGGGGAGAGTTTGATAAGTGTTTTATTCATGATAAATAGCACATAAAATGGGGCATTTATCTTACTTGAATGACAAGATTCTAACATAAACACCTCAACTAATGAATGAAAGTAATATGGTGCAAAGTCTTCTTGGTTTGGTTTACATTTGTGTAGGAAAAGGCTAAAGAATGCATCAAAGAAAGAACAAAGAAAAGTTGTGCCCTGCAGACTTCGCATAGCGAAGCAAAGCTAGTTCGCATAGCGAAGCAAAGTGACAGGAAGCGATGGACAGCGATAGGCAGCGATGCAAAATAGAACCAAACTATCCTTGAAGCGAAGAACGCAAGAGGGAGCGACTAAGTTCGCGATGCGAACTTTCCTTCGCGTAGCGAAGTCAGGCGGCTTCACAATAGGCAGTTTGACAGCTCAGAGACTTAATGGAGAAAAAAGGCAAGTTCGCATAGCGAACATACTTTCGCTATGCGAAGTCAGGCAGCCAGAACTGCTATAAAAGGAGATCAAACTCAGTTCAAAGGGCATTTAGTTTTTATCTTTTGTAATATCTTGTAATAGAATAGAGAGTAGGAAAAAAAGTGAGGTAAAGAGGAAGAAGGGTGGATACACATCAAGAGTCGAGAAATCGTCATTGATGTGGATTTAACTCAACACTTCCAACATGCTTCAAGCTACCATGAGTAGCTAAATCCCTCCCTTGTTGGGATTGGTTATAGTTCACCAAAACAGTATGTATTTTCATTAATCATGGCATTGTACGCATTTTATTTATGAATCAATATTGATGTTATCTTTATTTTATCGTTTACTTCATGGATTGAATCGATATTGACAAATACGATTCAACCCTCGATCAAAGATAACATCTATTAAACTCTAAATGCTAGACATAGATTTAGGTTTAATATTCACCGTAAGTATCGAATCTTAATGCTACCGTATTGTTTAATAGGCTGAGAAATCGTCGATTAAACCATAGGGTAGAACTCTCATCAAAGTTTAGACATGAACTTTGTTTGTAAGCGATACGTGATAATATTGAGACATGCTTAAATTGTGTATAACTGATTCGTGATATATATATTGAATCGGTGAATGAACACCAATTCCCAACAAGCCTATTCCTCTGAAACATATCTGTCATTCTTGCACGATTGTACTTTTCGTTACTTACAAACCAAACAATCTTGAAACTTCTGCTTAGAATCATATAACTCATTGAACGGTTTTGGTATCGCTCCAATCCCTGTGGATACGATAAAACACAATACTTACATTTGATCGTACTCAACATCAACACCCAACAATGCAATTATCATGGATTACACATAATCACATTCAAGAATTCATAAAACACTACAATGGTGAATAAAACCTAGAGGAGGGTGAGGATCCCTCTATACCTTTCATGCAATACACATATATTAGAGTAGTTCCCCTTTACCTGAATTTCCACCAATTCTCAAGCTCTAGCTATGATGATTTTTTCCTCCCTCAAGCCCTTTTTCTTCTCTTATCACTTTTCCTCTTATTCCCACTTTTACAACATTTATGTATCAGTGAAATTGACTCCTCTCTCCTTTTACTATATATTTTGACTTAAATTACAGTTAATTTCCTTCTTCACACTTTTACCCATCCACTAATCCTCACTTTCTCCTCTTTTCCTTACTTTTCTAATAATTCAACTTTTGTCCCAAAATATCACAATTTCTCTTATTTTCTTATTTATTTAATTAATATTCTAGTATTTAATTAAATGAAATAATTAATTATCACAAATTAAATGATTAAAAGCATATTAAATCATTTAAATAATTAAATAAAGCAATAAAATTCAATTATATAAGTTGATTGAATTCAGGGTGTTACACTAGTTATTGGTGGGCAAATGTGTGTTAGACTAGTGATTCATTGTGATCAAAGTGGTTGGTAGTCACTAGTGGTCGATGGTGGTAAGAATGTTAGCAGTCGGTTGATGACCACTGGTGGTCAAGGTGGTAATTTGTGATGGTCGGAGTGGTAGCGACTGGTGGTCAAATTGTCAATTAGAGGTAGATGAAGTGGTGGTCAACTTTGATCAACGTTGTGGTTAACGATGATTTACAATGGCTATGGTAGTGGTCAAATTGACAGTGATTAGAGTGATGGTAATGGTAGCCAATGATGGTTATATTGATGATATTAAGTGTATAAAGTAGTGATTATATGTGATTATAGTGGTGGTAGGTGATGGTTGACGATGGTTAACCATAATTAAAGTGATAGTTGGAATAGTGATTGACGATCAATAATGTTGGTCAAATTAGAGATCACAATAAAACAATGGTAAAAATGATTATAGTGGTCGTCGATGATAGTTGAAGTGGTCGTTGACAGATTAAAAACAAAGTATTTCAAAGTTAAATTAAAATTAACACAAACTCTTTTTTTTGTCCGATTTTAGTTTTAAAATTATTTTTTAAAATTATAATTATGTTACAACCCAATATTTATATTATATTATGTTCATTTAGTTATTTTTTTAATCTCTATTTAAAAAAAACTACTTTTAAATTAATTAATTACCTAATATATTTAGACTAAATATAAATTAGATTTATTACTTATTGAATAAATTTAAGAAATAAATTTAATTATAATAATGATTATGTTTTAATTTATTGATTTATAAATATCAAAATTTTATTTATTTATATTAATACATAAATAAAATTAAACGTTGTCAACTGACACTAAACCTCACACTAACCGTTTATATCAATTTCCTCAATTACTAAAGATCATTTGAGTTGCCTCAACATCTATTATAATTACTATACCCTCCGATCACTATTATAAACAACAATTATTATATATCAAATACATTAAATATTTAATGAACCTAAATTTTTTTGTTGTTGTTTATAATAGTGAGCAAAGAGTGTATATTTAAAAAGAATTTAAGCATGAGTATAATATTTTTTTACGGTAACTTATGTATGGTTAAAATTTATCAGAAAAACAATTTATGTATGGATGCTTTAGCGAGAAGTGGAATTAATTTCTTGAAGTTATGTGTAATTTTGATTCGTGCTCAATTTTTATCAACCATATTTTTAGAGAGTTATTTGTTGGAGATTTCTATTCTTGAATTAATATCGATATAATCTTTCTCTCTTGAATATTTGCCCTCTAATTTATAAAAAAGAAAAAAATACTAGAAGGAAAGGAATATTATACCTACAAAACAGAACGAAAAGATGAGACATAGAATGTTAAAGATCGAACTTGGAAGCTAGCAAAAAGCATAAGTTGACTAACTTAGATAAGTGAAATTATCAATATTTTAGTCATTAAGATGAATAATAGTCCTTGATTAACGCAAGATCTCAACCAGTTATAGATTGTCTTATCCATTTGGTTTTATTCTATTCTAAGGTTCGTGAATTTCAAAACATAGTAATAAATTAATGTAGATAAAATAGTACTGTACTATAAGCTAGTATCACTACAAATTGTACAAAACAAAAGAAAAGCACATTTGATCCGTGACTTATTTGGAAGTTTCTTTTTGGCATGTGATGGATTACCCCTATGGCAGGGTATCCCTATAACTATTTAGTGAATGTCAAAGGCCACACACATGCAATGATTTCTCAGTTCAAATTTTCACATACTTCAATTTATCGTATTTAAATTGATTTTTTTTTGGTTTAAAAAAATTGAGAAGAAGAAAATTTTAATTAATTAAAATGATATTAAAAATACACATATTAACATTTTTATTTAAAAATTTTAGAGTTTCTCAAACTCTTTAAAAAAAAATTCTATGGTCAAGTTTCATGCTATATTACTATTATTTTTATTTAATTTTACTTTTGATCTCTATTTTTACTTTATTCGCGTAACTAATCAACTATTTCAAATTCAAATATTTTAGGCAAAATTACATCAGAGACCCTTTAAGTTTTTTTTTTTTTTTTTTTTTTTCTGAAAGCCAATGGAATTATAAGAAGAACACAAAATGTGTTCAAAAAACAGTTACAAGAACAACAAGGAACAAATAGAAATTCCCAACCAACTCAAACCTAGCTACCCTCTTAGAGGGTCCATACAAAATGCTAAAAAATCAGAGTTGGGTTTACAAATTTCATCCGCTTTTATCCATTTCCAAGCCCTAATCTTAATATCCCAACACAAATTATCCAAATTGAATGTACCGTTTTCGAAAATAATACTGTTTCTGCAACACCAAATACTCCAAACTATTATTAACCAGATCACTCCCATCTTCAAGCTCCCACTTGATGAGTTACCAAGGCCACACCAAGCCAAGAAAAAGTCTATTCTATTGCCTTCATAGAAACTACCATAGCCACACCAATCTCCAATTCTTTCCCAAATAATCTTAATCCTGCTGCACCCAAAACAGAGATGCTCTACATCTTCCACTTCTAAACCGCAAAAAACACAGTTAGGATTCAAGTCCATTCCTCTCTTAATTAATTCGGTTTTAACCGGCACCCTCCCCCACAAGACTCTCCAGCAAAAAATTATCAGTTTAGGAACAATTTTAAGCTTCCATAACCAATCAAAAGCCAATAAACTAGACTGAATAGAAAAAGGATAGATTAAGTTCAGAGAGTTATTCACTAGCTGGTTGTATACTTCCTTAACCGAGAAAATTTTAGTCTTCTGATCCAACCAACTTGCTGCGTCGAACTTTCCTTCCTGCACTGTCATAGCTCCAATGAAATTTTTCAGCTCCGATAATCTAATTCTGCTCTCGTTTTGAATCGTAGCAGACAAACCCACTGAATTCCAATTGAAATCTTGTAAATTTTCCACTTCCAAATCTCTAACATACACTTCTTTATGCAAACTAGTGTTGAAAAGATCTTCAAATTCTTTGGAAATTCTCAACCCATTCCTCCAAATCGCCGTCCAGAAAGGAATATTAGAACCGTCACCCAGATCGAAAATGACTTTATCTGCAAAATAAAAACTTTTGTTAGTTAGAAATTTCCCACTATTGATGAGATCTTTCCACCACTGTGAGGAAGAATATGATTTCTTCAAATTGTCAGCCAATATGTGATGTTGTATAGCTCCATAACACGCCTTCAGAAAATCCTTCCAAAGCGCCGGTTTATCAGCCATTATCCTCCATTTCCATTTAGTTAACAGAGCATAGTTAAACTCTTCCATTTTCCTGATTTCGAGACCAACTTTGGACTTTGAAGAGCAGCAAATATCCCAACTTATCCAATGTATCTTATACTTCTCCTCCACTCCTCCCCAAAGAAAGTTACTCCTAATAGAATCAACTTTCTTGAGAACCGCCTTAGGCGCTTTATAGAACGAGAACCAGTAAGTTGGTAAGCTAGAGAGCACAGAATTAATGAGCACCAACCTGCCAGCCATAAAAAGAGATTTCGCTTTCCAAGAGTTCAATTTCCTATTAATTTTCTCAATAATAGGTTTCCATCCACTGATCCTTCTAGGATTAAATCCTATAGGGATGCCCAGAAAAGAAAAAGAAGAGGTTTCGATTTTACAGCAGAGAAAAGATGAAGCTGCATTAAGGAAATGAGTACTAACATTCAGACCAACCAACTACTCTTATTAAAATTAACTTTCAGCCCAGAAATCAGTTCATAGCCTCTTAAAACAGTTTTAATGCTCCAAAGATTGCTCCAACTTCCTTTCCCTATGATAAGAGTGTCGTCTGCGTATTGAATCAGCTTCACTGTAACTTCATTATCCACTCTAAAACCTTCAAAACTACCATTATCGACTGCCTTGTTCATTAACCCTTTAAGTCCCTCAGCTACCATCAAAAAGAGGAACGACGCTAAAGGATCCCCTTGACGGAGGCCCCTTTCTGCTTCAAAATCTCGAGTGGGGTTTCCGTTAACTAAAATAGAAAGATGACAGTTGAAAATTGTCGCCTCCATCCAACTTCTCCACCTAGCTCCAAAAACCATTTTCTCTAACATAAATCGAAGAAAATCCCAGCTAACACAGTCACACGCTTTCGCAAAATCAACCTTGAAAAAGATGCAATTCAAGTTGTCCCTAGTAGCCATATCCAACGCTTCGTTGGCAATCACCACCCCGTCCAAGAGGTTTCTGTCAGGGACAAAGGCAGTTTGGCAAGGGGAAATAATTTTACCAATCACCATTTTCAGTCTCTGAGCAAGGAGTTTAGAGAGAATCTTATAGATACTGCCAACTAGACATATAAGCCTGTACTCACCAAGGGATAAAGGATTCACTACTTTAGGTATAAGGGTCAGAAATGCAGAAGACAAGGCTTTTGGGAGATAAGCAAACTCATAAAACTCTTGAATAAAAAGGATAATGTCAGATTTCATAAAGAACCAACATCTTTTGATGAAGTTGAGATTGTAACCGTCTGGACCAGGACTTTTGGATCCGTCACAACTCCAAACCGCAGCCTTGATCTCTTCCTCAGAAAACTGAATCTCTAATAACTTAGCATCATTCTCAGTGAGACTATTGAATAAACAATCCTCAAGAATCGGTCTTTGTTTCATAGGTTCAGAATATGCTGATTTATAGAACCTGTAAACTTCTTCCTTCACTCCCTCCACAGAATCCACCATGCCTTGCTCTGTTTCTACCCTACCTATAAATTTCCTCCTTTGCCTTCCTCTAATCCACTGATGAAAAAATTTGGAGTTAGAATCCCCATCCTTAATCCATTTTCTTCTAGACTTTTGAATTAGGAGGTTGTCTTTGTAGTGCAGCTTTCTCCAAAAGGAAGCACACCTCTCAGCTCTTTCTGCAACTAATTCCTCAATATCATTACTATCAGCAGAATCAAGTAACCAGTCCACTTTGTTGACTTCTTCCACATCCTCTTGTAATGAAACGTCTATCTAGCCGAAGACTTGATCCCTCCAAACTTTAATTTTATGTTTCAATAACCTGAATTTTTCTTTAAGTACGTAGTCGCTTCTGCCCACAATCTTAAAAGATTTCCATTCTTTCTCCACGAAACTGAGAAAGTCAGGGTGATCAAACCAACTGTCATTACTTTTGAATGGTTTGTGACCCCAGTTTATAGGTTTAATCTTCACCCAAATCGGACAGTGGTCCGAAATGTCTCTGTTACCAATTCTCTGATCCACCATACCCCACTTCTGAATAATTGCATCCTCAAACAAAAAATGGTCTAGCCTACTCATCGATTTCCCATCCCCACTGTACCATGTATACTTTTTCCCAGAAATCGGAAGATCTATCACCCCAAGAGCAACAAAGAATTCCGCAAATTCTCTCATCTCAGACGTTCTACCTCCACTAGAAACTCCTTTTCTTTCCCCAACTTCAGACGTAGCATTAAAATCACCTCCCAAGATCCATAACCCATCTGAAAAAGACTTCTTTAACCTAATCAAATCCTTCCACAATTTTCTCTTGTCTCTTAAACCACACCCAGAATAGACATTAATTACATAATAAACATCGTTGTTCCAAGAAATCTTAATTCCTAGAAAACCATGGCCTTTGAAGGAGCTCAAAACTTTAACCGAATCCTCATTCCAAAGAGTAATTAAACCTCCAGAAAATCCAATAGAACCACTGAAAGACCAACCCACCTCTCCATTGTTCCAAAAACTTCTAATGAAAGAATCCTCAACCACACTAATCTTAGATTCTTGAATGAAAAATATATCTGCCTTACCTTTAGAGATAATTTGGTTGATTCTTCTTCTTTTAGATAACGAACCACTCCCTCTAATGTTTAACGATCCAATAATCATTGGAAAGTTATTGTATTATCCCTCGTCCCGCAAATCGTCTTCTGTCTTCCTCTTCCATTTCTTCAATATGCTTGAGAATGTCACTAGAGCATTTCGAACCCTCCACTCCCGTCTTGATCCCTAAATCTGCAATCGCCCCTTTCAATCTACCTCCAACCTTAGATTCTAAGTTGTTCCAAAATTTCTGATTGCAATACCTCACATCAGAATCAGACGTTTGCTCACAACAAAGAATTGTTCCTCCTGAAAATTTATCAGAATCTTCTAACGATAATAGAGAATTGTCCCTTTTCTCAGAGTTGATTGAAGAATTAGGGATTTTGGATAACACCTTAAAGTAAGAGGGATTGGAGAATTGTTCGATCGGGTCTTCCAATAACTCCACTCTTTTTGCTTTCACCCGGTTCACCTTCCTAGAAGGCCTTTTTTTAGATGTGGGCTTCCGAGACAAAGGCCCAATCACTTCCGAAACCTTTTTCATCTTAATCTTATTCTTATTCTTAGACACCTTCTTGAATTCTTTAGATTTAGAGCCAAGTACAACACTAGCTGTAGGGCCCACCCGTTGAAGAGATGGATCAACTCCTTCCTCGTTGACTGCTAAACAATTCCTTTCTACACACTCTTTTTCAGGAGAAAAGTGATTAAAAGCTGCTACATGTCCTACTTCATCATCCTTGAGTCTAGTCCTAGAGTCAGCTACCTCCTGCTCTGACTGAGCTATTGAGCTGTCGCTATCCGTAGACTTTCCAAACACCTGTGCCAAAACGTCTTCCGTCTTAGAAATCGCTGGAGCAAGAGCTATGTCGTCGTCCCCACCGTCAAGTACCCTGTCATCACCTCTTTCTGAGTTTCCTTCATTAAAACTCCAGTTTGACTCCATCTCCGAAGAAGACGAACCATTCTTAACTGGTAAGCTATTCTTTTATAAAACAATGCGAAGCGGCCCATGAAAATCTTCGCACATCTTAATGTTGAAGATTCTCCCGTTGATTTAAATCTTAAAAGTTTCATTGATCACCATAGCGCAATGAGTTCTAACCATAAATCTAGCCACGTCCATGCAATCACCCTTAAGAGTATTATCATCTGCACAAACATAACTTCCAACCGTCTTTGTAAGAACTTCGAAGAAAGAAAAGTTCCAAGATTGGCAAGGGATCCATAACATCTAAGCCAAGTGACTCTTTCTTTGTCCACCACTGAATCGTTCCATTTCTTGATCTCCGAGAACCATTGTCTCCACTAGGATTCAGCTTCTCTGATCAAGTCTTGAATTTCTCCTACTTCAGATTCTTCCAGAAGGTAGTAATTAGAACCCAAAGGTGTGACTTTAATTGAAAAATACCCCTCCATCTCAAAACTAGTTCTAATGTTGTAAGTCATTCCAGGATGAAGAACAACTCCAACATAAGCCTTGTTTAATCTATCCAGGTCTTCTTGTTTCGGGTTATATTTAAGAGAAGGAATATTGTTTCCTCTTCCGCCAGTAACCGCCTCTGCAAACGTTCTTCCGGTCATCTTGCCTTCTCCCTGAGCCATTATTCTTCTGTTAACTCTATCAGAATCCATTCCTTGATGAACATTCAAGTGATGCACGTTAAAAGAGCTCCCTCTATCCATTTTCATCTCCGGTCTTGCGAACCTTGGCACATTAACATGAAGCTTCACATTATCAATAAGGATATTATCCAACTGAATCACAAAGGTCCTGAGATCGTCCACTTCCACAAATCTCGCAAATCCAAACCATTTCCCATATTTGTTTCTCTTAGGAGGGTTAACCATTTCCACAATTTTCCCATATTCCGAAAAAAGATTATAAAGATCCTTCGCTTTCATCTTGTCCGAAAACTCAGATACATAAAACGAATAGGTTTCTGAAGCTCCATTCCCTCTTTTAATTTCTGCATTTGAGTGACAATCCCATTTTCATGCGAAAGAAACATTCTGCCTCTTTCTGTTTGACACCTTCCTCCATTCTCCTTACTGCATTTGATTTGAGACTTTGCTTTTTACACTCTAAAACACAGGAAATTGTTAGTTGTTGACGAAATCGAAATTCCACCCTTTAAGTTATTCTTTTGTTACATGTTGGTCTTTTAAGTTTATTTTATACCTATTTGATCCTTTAAATTAGTTGAATTAAAATCTCTATTTTAAATGCTACTTTATATATTTATTATGCTGCTTTATGCATTTTGGTGCAACTTTATATATTTTTAGTGATTGGTTTAATCAAAGATTCAAGAAAAGGATAACAGTACACACGTTTATTAACTTAAAGAATCAATTAGTTACAAAAAAAAAAATTAATGGCTAACTTATTAAAAAAAAATAACTTAAAGGATCCATTGTGTAATTATGCCAATAATTTATCATTCTCACATTTTTTTCACTTAAAAATGACAATATATTCATTTCTTAATAATGTCTAACTTATATTCTCAAATTTTAATGCTTCACATAGATTTGTATAGGATGACTCGTCCCATTTCACCATTGATATATTATTAAAAATAGACACATCAATTGTATTGGTTTGGTCAAATGTCCTATAAGAGAAAACCCATATATGATCTATATTTTAAACACTTCAACCAACTTTTATATATAAGGAATCTCATGTGAAGAAAAATTTATGATTCAAATTCACTCTCATTCACACATTACTCTTTTATTTCTCATTGAGTTTAGCGTTGAATGTTAACCTTACAAGTTAGCCTCATTTCCATCGCTAGAGGTGGCCATAACTTTGAATTATGGTGGAACTTCAAAAATGCCACATGTCTCTCAAAAAATGGATCGAAAGTGGCATTTTTGAAGGATAATTTGCTAGTCGAGAAATTCAAAAAGAGGAAATTTGACAGAAGAATCAGCTGAAATTTCTGCAAACACAAGGCAAGGTTAAATTGTGTTTCGACCAAAGATTTTGGAAGAAGAAACATCAGCATTTAACATTGAAGAATCTAGTCTGGTACTTAGTAATTTTAAAGATATTTGGTCACTTATCAAGTTCGACAGATTAAAAGGATTCATCACTACTATCACTACAACATTTTTGGCCTACGACCACGCTAAATTTTTCCACAACTCAAAAACTGTGGCCACATACAAGCTTTGGCCAGGGGTTTCAAATCGTAGACATATGTTTAGAAACATTGAATCCGAAGTGTGAAACTGTGGCCTTTTCTTCAATTGCCACGGTTACAAAATCACACTTATATTTAAGCCACGGTCAGCAAACTGTAGATATTTTAAGCCACAAAAAAAACCGCGGAATTATAATTTTCACTTAAAAAAATACCCCGCCAGAATTTCCCTCTCATTTTTTAGTTTCCCTCTCGTTAATTATTTTCTTTTCTAATTTTTTTTAGATTAAAAAAAATTGAAAAAGTAAATTAGGTCACAATTCTCTATCTCAGCTCACTCCCTTTCCCTTCCTCGCCTGTCTCCATCTATATCTCCGCTACTGCCTTCGTCGTGCTTCTTCTCACCATCACCTCTATCTTCACATCGTTTCATCATCTTCCCTCAATCTCCCAACTCTCTCTCCACCACACACCCTTTGCTCGCCAGAATCCCACTCATTCTCACATGACTTTCTCTCCTGCGTAAGTTCTCGGACCGAAAAAAACGCGTGTTTCAAATCGCACTAATTGGACCAACAATGGTGGAATTGGAGTGAATATTATAGCAATTGAGCAATGGAATCACGTACCTCTGAAATATTACAACGTGGCGGTTTCGACACGACGACTTCAAAGGTAACTCCTTATACTCCTCTCCCTCTTCAATCATCTTCCCGAATCAAGGTTGTTGCGCGTGTATGTATTGCTGTTGTTCTTCCACCCTCCTATGCGTATGGTTTTGTTTATGATTTTGTTCTTCAAAAAAAGTGAATTTCTTTTTGGTCCCTCTGCTGCTAATGATACGTGTTGTTTATGATGAAAATATCCTTTTTAAAGATGAAAGAGAGGTCCGATTTTATAGCCGACGCGAGAGGTAGGGTTTATGCAAGTTATTTTGTTCCAATTTATGCGTTTTGCAATTCCTTTTTCTGTTATCTGTGCCTTTGGCCATTTGTTATGAAAATTTCTCCGTCGTTTAGGTTACTGCTGCGTACGATTTATTGCTTTTGACAGGTTACAATTTGCATAGTGGCTTTTGGAATGTGTTGTGGGTGAAGCTTGGGGTTGTACGTTTTCTGGCTCGTACGAAAAGTGAGTACTGGCATAACATTGGAGGCTTGGCTGATGGAAATTGGTTAGACAGAAGAAAAAAAATAGTGGCATCAGGAAATGTCCTGAAAACCGTTTTCAAGGTATTTTCGCAATTTTCCATTCATTTCCTTTTATCCAATGACAATTTGTTTCTCGTTTCTTTCTTGTTGTGAAAATGGTTTTGTTGTTGTTTTGTGTAAAGCTGTAGTTCATATATGCAATGTTTGTGTGGGTCATGGCTTGTTGAGTGTTATGGCCAGTTATCAATTTGGTTGTGAATCATGGGAGGTAGATGAAGTGGATTGTGAAGTTTAGTGGCTTGGTACCTTGGTTTTGGTTTTGTGAAAGAATTTGAATCATAGTTTTGCGCATGGATTTTGTGGTAGCATTGTGTACGTTTTGAACAGGTTTTATTTTGCAAGGTCATGTTGGCTTGGAGAAAGATTTCTTTGGACGACAATTTGCTCACACTTCTTGTTCAATTTATTGCGTGTAATCTTGTGTGCTGTAATATGATGTTGAATTTCCATTTTGGCTTGAAACCGATTGTGGTTTGGTTTTGGAAAGAATTTGAATCCGTCTATTGATTTTGTTTTTGGAATATGTAATAAGGACGTGTGATCCTTGCTTTAAAGATGATGGAAACTTGATATTTTTGGTTGATCATGTTCGAACCTGCCGTAAGCATTTTATTGTGTTTAGATTGTGTTGTGATTGTGTCTGAGCATGGTTTTAGAACAAATTAATTCGCTGTGATTATCTTAATTTGAATGAGACTGAGACTGATTAATTCATGGACTTGCAGGATGCTAGCCTATTTTCCAAGAAGTCAACTCGGCTGTTGCTTGACATTCTTGTTGATCTTTGAAGCAAATTGGCATAAAGCACGTGTGGGAGATGTCTATCCTCCTCACGAACTTTAGGGCAGGCTAATGTGGACAAATGGCACCCTGGTATGTTTAATTTTAGGTGCTGTTTTCTGAAAATACAACCACAATTGAACTTTTATCATGCTATTGCAAGCTTCATGAGGCAAAAAGATAAAGCACTTGAGGAAAGTTGTGTTCAAAGTTGTTTTTGCTGTTTTGATATCAAAATATAAAGATAGACACATTAATGGTGTGGGATTGTGATGATTGAATGCTAACATTAGTTAAATCCCATGAATGATTCACATTTTTTGGTACTCTGACAGGCATAAATGGGTGCTCTTTGAAGGGAACTGAGAACCTTGATGTTGTCAAGGGTATTCCTGTTGAGAGAATGATGATTGAGACAGACTCACCATACTGTGAAATAAAGAACACTCACGTCGGAATGGGTTTTGTTAAATCTAAATGGTCTTCTAAGAAGAAAGAGAAGTATAATCAAGAGTGCATTGTCAAAGGCCGCAATGAACCTTGTTTAGGATGATCTGCTTGTACTACCATTTTTTCACAATCCACACAAAACCAAGTAAGAAATTGGCGAAATACCTATATTGAAGTGGAATGTGAAGGAATGCTTCACCACCAAAGTTCTGATCAATTAAAGTAAGAAATACATTGCTAATTTCTGCCTGTCTTTCAATTTCATGTCTAAAAATTTCCATTCTTGTTAGTAGCATTCTTAAAGCATATATTGTCCATAAGTAGATAATGTTCAACATTTTAAGTTCGTCTTTAGTACTAATAATATTGTCCATAAGTAGATAATGTAGAAATCTATAGCTCAAAAACATCAAATTCAAGGCAATTACCAAGATCCTTGCAGATAGGCTGGTTAAGATTGTACCCAACGCTATCCATGGTATGCTAATCTATATGCCTTTTTTGGTTTATTCTTTGTTGAATTTGAAGATTAACTTATCCAGCTTCAAAGCTATTTAGTATCTTTGCAACGAAAATTGGTCACCTCATTGTAAAGTTTTCATTCTTGCTGCTATTATTGATGTCATTTCTACTATTTGGTATGTTAGAAATAAATCTAGATTCTACCACTATAATGAAGCCTAAAAGTCCGCTCTAAACTTGTTGACTACAAGAAATACATCAAGATATTTAGGGCAGATTTTCAACTTATTAGCAACAATTCCAACTCAATTCATGTGTCAAGATTTTGACATTAAAACACCTCTTGATATCACCCTTTTTTTTTACTGATTTGATCTTTATGCACTTGTTATTTGTAGGTGGAGGACTTGGTGAATTCTTGGCCGTGGCGTGAAGACGAATTGTGGATGATGACTTGATGGATAGGGCGAAGGAACTTGCACATGATCGTAATGGAGCTTATGTACAAACTTATGATCTCAATTCAAAGTTTCTTTAGGCCATGAGAACTATGTAATGACTACTGTTTTCACTTAGTAAATGCATCGTATGGGACCAACAAACTTTGCAAGGATTCGTGCAAAATTCGTAGGGTGTTTATACATTATATTGATCTAAAATGGTTCTTTATGCTATGTCATGAAGAACAACATGGTTACAACTATGCGGCACAAAAAGAAACTGTGGCCTACTTAAATGGTGTAAAACCATGAGCAAAATGTAGCCGCAGTTTTAATTAGTAGCCATAAATTAAAACCCTATTCATTAAATAAGAACCGTGGCAAGATTCGGTCACTGTTAAGAACCGCGGCGCATGATAAACCGCGGCATTAACCTAGATACCTAAACCGTGGCCTATTCAAGCCACAGATGTATATAAAACATGGCACAAACACAAAAACCGCGGCTTATTCTTTAGGCCACGACTACATATACCACAGTCGCTTTCTCGTGGCCAAACAGTGGTACATCCATATTGTGGTGATAATGATGAGAAATCTTGGTGGTCAAAATTTGGGGTATGACATAACCGAGGGATTAACTTGTCATATTTTACTATAAACACACTCATTAATTAGATTTTACCCTAAACCTAACTTATATTAGCAACTGCAAAGTCTAACACATCATTCTTTGGGATAGATTGCAAGACATAAAAAATATCCAATGTTCTTTAATATTGAACAAAATATTTTTTCTGCCCTTGCAATCTATCTCACATAATGATGTTGATTTTGTTGTTGTATTTATGTAATAACCTTCATATGTTGTCAATCAAAGAAAACATTGAGAAATTTATTGCTTTCCTCGATTGACAACATTGAAAAAATTATTCCTAAACACAATCATCCATTTCTCTTTCATATTTTATTTCATGTGAAAGCATTTGCCATGAAAATATTTGCTCAAGATCATGAAAAATCTTTGGGGTGGATTGCAAGTATAGAAAAAAATTTCTCTTAGCTGGAACATATAACTTATCAGAAATTTGAAAAGATAGGTTGTTGTCCAAGAATCCATTGTTAACTCTTGATTTGTTTAAACAATTTATTTTAATATTCTGTGTAATAATGTAAATATTAAAAAAAAAATTCCCTCAGTTTTTAACAGAAACCGAAAGGTATGTGGCGCTTGGATTTGGACATATTTTATTATTTTTTATTTATAAAGAAATGCATTTTACCTCGGTTTTGAGGAATAACAGAGATAAAATATAAGCATGTTTATTCAGTTTCTTCATTGTCCTTAAACAAATCTTTGTCGTCCATTTAATGAGTATCAACACTCAAGACAACGCCTTTAGTGATCCTCAAGAAACCTAAAATCCTCATTATAAAAGCATTCTGAATATTTAAATTTGATAGTAGTGAATCCGCAAGAAACCTAAACGTTGTAATGAAACCCTTTATGTTTAATTAGATTACAAGAGCAGAAAAAATTAGGTTTATTTAATATGTAGTTGGTGAGAGTGTATTTACTTTGCCAAAGATTTATCTGATGGATTGCAAGAGCAAAAAATTATTTGGTATCAAGGTTTGTGTTCTTAAATAATCATATAACTCAATATTCATTTTATTTATCTAACCTTTTGTTTTGTTTTATATCAGAAACAAATGAATGCAAAAATCATAGAGAATATATTGCATTCAACATTTGATCTTCCTCAAGATCAATGAAACGAGGATCCCCAACATTTGCTCTTCTCCAAGATATCCAACATTTGTTCTTCAGCGACAGCAAAGACGATAAAGAACAACACTTTGACTTTAATATTCTGTGTAAACAATGTAATATTCTGTTTAAACAAGGTAGTTTGTAAATAAATTAATTTATTAATATTCTGTGTAAACAATGTAATGAGTATATATATATATATATATATATATATATATATATATATATATATATATATATATATATATATATAGGGGTGGCAAAATGGGTCGTGGCCCATAGCGCCGACTCGCGTATCCGCCAAAAAATGTCTGGTTGAGTTGGGATTTTGTGTCTGCCTACCCACCTAGCCCGCTGTAGCGAGCGATTTTGGACGCGGTTCTTAAGCGCTAGTCGCTCTCTGCGGTCTGAGTTTGAACTACAGGTCGATTCATTTTTTATCCTATTGTGAGCTGAATAAGGAAGGGAAATAGATGTCTCCAATTAACCCTGCTTGCATACCGAGTTTAAACAGCGGTCTGTTAGGTTACAGATGCTATCAATGTGGAGGGCCTTTGTACTGGTTATTTGTATTTTCGCCAATACGGTTTTCTTTCTTTTATTCTAGGCAAGGGGTTTCTGACGGGGAACAAGGATTAGGATGTTAGGACTGATGCTTTTTGAATTACTGCTTTTGATTGACTGAGATATGGGATTTGGGTTTTTTGTTGATTGCGCTCGCTAAGATCTTTTCTTTCGATCTTATGCCTACATATTCCCGTTTACTGAAACAGGGAAATCAGAGCGTTCGTAGTTCCTCCTATTCTATGGGAGGAAATGGGTGTTCTTGGTGTCTTGTTCAAAGCCCAAGACGTGAAGCGAAAGATGATTTGTATCTTGTTCAAAGCCCAAGATGTGAAGCTGAAAGGTCTATTTGTGTCTTGTTCAAAGCCCAAGACGTGAAGCTGAAAGACCTCGGCTTTAGAGAGAGTTTGTCATCTCTAAAGAGGGGAGAAGAAGAATTACTTTAACTGGGATACGTGGATCCGAGCAATGCCATAATTTCCGAAGAAAGGGTTTTAACCTGAAGGAGAAGACTTTAACTCAGTGTAGAGAAATGCCATCTTTCCTTAGGAATTTCTCATGCTAAAAGAGGGACAGTGGCATGGATGTAGATGATCCAGAGGCTTGCCGCTTACAGCGATTAGATGAAGGGAAAGCAGTTGTTGATGTTTGTGTACTGTGAACGAGGCACATCTTTGATGCTAAAAGGTTGATTGGATCAACCAGTGGTTTTCTTATACAAAGCCTAAGAGGAGGCTAATTTCCGCTAGGAAAATCATTATACAAAGCCTAAGAGGAGGCTATTTTGTGTCCCATACAAAGCCCGAGAGAGAGGCTAAAAGGGTTGACTCAATAGGAGAATCTTTTATACTCAACAAGAGAGTGATTTTGTATCTCGTATAAAGCCCGAGATGGAGGCAAAAAGGGTAATTGACTCAACGGGGGAGTCTCTTATGTGTCTCGTACGAAGCCCGAGAGAGAGGCGAAAAGGTTGTTTGACTCCACTGGGGAGAATTTTGGTATCTCGTACGAAGCCCGAGATGGAGGCTATTGTAACTGTTTCAGTTGAGTGACAGATCCAATATACTGATTTTAAAAGAGAAAATCAGTTCTTATATGAGTAACACTATACACAGGGATTTGATTTGAGGATCAGGGATATTTCCTTCTCTTTGAGGAAACGGGAAATCCAAAGGGTATTGAGACTGTCCGAGTCTGCGGGTTTCCTTCCTATTTAACGAAGGGGTCACTTGAGAATTTCTTTGAGACTCAAGGAAGTTAGACTGTCCAAGTCTAGAGTTTTATCTTTTGTACTATGCTTTGAGAAACAGTAGTAGACTCTATGAAAGGACTGTTCTAGGAGGATGACTAGGTTCTGTTCCTATACCTCTAGGAGGTCGTCGGGACAATTTGTACGAAGCCCAAGAGGAGGCTGAAAACTTTTAAGAAGCCGACGGGTCCTTGTACGAAGCCCAAGAGGAGTCTATCATTCCCGGAGGAAGAGACCATTATACGAAGCCTAAGAGGAGGTTGTGAATACTTCTAAGAAGCCGTAGTGTCCTTGAATAATGCCCAAGAGGAGGCCGATGCTTTTAAGAAGCCCGTGGGTCTATCATCTCCTTTCCATTAGGAGAGATAACTCTTTTAAAGATAAAAACCACTGGTAAACATGCGAGGTTTACTATCCAGCGACTTTTAGCTTTTAAAGAGGGTTCCTTAGTTAAGGTCCAAGATTATGACCGTAGTGGGTACCCAAACCCCAAGACATTCAAGGCAAGCTATCCACAAGGAATAGGTCAAGTCAGGAAAGTTCGAGAATTTGGAAGAAACTCAAAGATGCCATTCACGGAGAATACATTCATCTTGGGGAGTAGAGCTTCTTGACGATTCCTAAGGAGGACAGCCGAAGAGAAGACTGTGTCTGGTGCTCCTATTGGGGATCTAGGCGTCTATTTCTACGAATAAGTGAAACGACGTCACCTAGTTCTAGACGTAGTTGCCGGGGAAACTCGAAATATCTATACTATTATTACACAGTAGATATGAGTTTATGAAAGGAGACTTACAGTGAGCAGCCCCACAATACAGTTTATAATATGAAAGCAGTAAATGAAAGCGATAACCACTTACTCGGTTGTAGTGCTTCCATGCTGTTTGGTTAGTTGTTCAACAAAGAAAGATTGAAAACAACAGTATATTCAAAATCAAAGGAGAAAGTGCTTTGAAAAATAAATATTTGGGGCTTACAGCTCAAGGAGAGGCCCAGGGTTTTATCAGTGAGCGCACTGTTTGACTTCGTACAGCGGGACTTATACAAGTGACTGGGGCCCAAAAAGGTTTTCTGTACAAAGGGATGGGTCTTACACTCTCTCAAGAGGCCCAAAAAGGTTTAAAGGAAAAGAGTGGGGCTTATAACACGAGGGTAGGCCCAAATGATTTTTTCGTTTAAAAATGGCGATCGCGCCGAGGTTTTCTTTTAACGCGGAGGGACTTATATAATAAGTGAGGCCCAAAATTGTTCTGGTTAAAAGGGGGATTGGGTCTTACATTCTAATAGAGGCCCAAAGTGTTTTGAATGGGTCTTATAGCTCAAGGAGAGGCCCAAGGGTTATTTTGAAAAGGCGACGATCGCGCCGTTTGCTTGTACAGAGGGACTTATACAATGGATGAGGCCCAAAAAGTTTTTGTACAAGGGGGGATGGGTCTTACACTCTCTCAAGAGGCCCAAGAGTTTTGAAAATGATTTATGAGGGTTGAATTAATCCAAAACCCTAATTTGTTTTCAAAATGTATTTAATTGAATAAAAATTCAATTAAAATGATCAAAAATTGTTTAACACATGGAAAACAAATTGTGATCTTGGATTAATGCTTCAAAAATTAAGTATTGACCTACAAAATAATTAGAAAGCATTAAAAGTTGCAAAATCAATGTAGAAAAAATATTTAAAATGCCAAAAACAATTAAAACATTAATTCTTTGCAAAAATATCAATTATATGAAATAAATAATATTTTTGGGATTTTTTGTGAAAATAAAATATTTTAACATTTTTGTGAATTATTAAAAAAAGAATCAACTCAAAATCATTAAAACTCAGAGAGAAATTAATTTTTGAATCAATTAAACAAAATCACAAAATTCAAATATTTGAATTATTCAAAAATGGCACCAAAAACAGCTGAAGAGCACGCGCGTGTTCTTGGTTTCTCAGATTTGCATTTTCTATCCAATCTCCATGAATACGTAATCATATCATGCAATCCACATATCATTATGCTCGTCTCAACCTCACGATCATGTCTATGTACTTTAATTTCATTTAAATTAAACATACAACAAGAAATCACGAAGAAACCTCAAGAACCCTAATTTCTGCATGAAGGCTAGGATTTTTGATACACGATTCAAACAATGCAATTAATTGAGGGAAAACATTCCATGAATGATTATGAACACATGGCCAAATTATTGTGCGAGGAAATATGCATAGATTGAGAGATGACCAAGTATGTGCTTACCTCCAAGTCGTGACAGCAAGTTCAAAGTGATTTTTGATTTGGAGGTGTTACAGATGAGTGGTGATGATCTGAACAGCTTCCCTACACCCTATGGATTGTGTTTGGATGGTTGGACTTGATTGAAATTGGCTGGATCATTTTGTGGTACCTCAGCTGCACTTTGGTTAAAACCTTAAGCAACCAGCTGGTGATTTTGTGAAATTGATGTTTCAGAAGTAATCTAAGTGTTTGATCAGCTCATATGTGATGTATGTGAGGTGTGTGAGTGATTGGTTTGATTGGAAAAGCTCTCAAACTCAAAACCCGATAGCTACCTTGCTAAGAAAGGCATTTTTGCCAAGAGAAAGAGATTTTGAGGAAAGCATCTGTTAGATGGCTTTGGTGTACTCAAACTGACCACAATTGAGCTCTATTTATAGTAGAGCAATTTTGTTTTGCAAGGAATAGTGAATGGCAGCTGGTAAGTAGGTTTGGCCAATGTTGGCAAATGAAAATCCAAGTCTCCTCTAGCCATTGACTAGAGGTTAGGGCACAGAGCTTTGGTCCCCTTGGTCTTGGATAAGTCTTGACTGATTTCAGATGAGAATGGCTCAGTCCATGCCACCTTGATGGTTCCATTGAATGCCTCATTCCAAATTTGAAGTCTTGTCCCTATTTTGGCCATTCTAGGTTCAACATGCTATTTCTTGTTCCATGGACTTTGGAGGCTTGGCTCAGTGATTGTCCCCTTTAGATTCAATCCTCTGAGGTGTCCAAGTGGATAGGAGCAATTGAATTTGGCTGATTTTGGTAAATCGACCAAAGTTGCAAATTCTGCCTTGCCTTGACAGATTTCAGCAAGGCAACTTGGCAATGTTGTATCTCATGGTGTAGGTTGAATTTGGCAATGTTCTTGGCCATTTTGGAAAGCTCTTACATGATACAACAACTGTTTGAACAAGTTTGGTTTTGATCTCTTTTGATTCCAAGTGAAAAATCCTCCTACATTTGGCAAAAAGTGAGGCAGAATCTGACTTAGTGAAAATTTCACTAAGTGTTGGAAAAAAGTGACATTTCACTTTTCAGCCACTTTGATCACTCCATAACTCAAAATCCTTAATGAATTGGAATGACTTGTAGTTGAAGTTTTTGTAGGTGATAATGAGGGCTACAAATCCATCTTTGGATGAGAAAAAATGGCCTTGTGGTTTAGGAGTTATGGTCCTCCAAAGTTGGTACCTTTGCCACTTTATTTTTAACTTAGAAAAATTTCTAAGTTTTATGGTTACCCCTTTTACAAGTTATCTCACTTTTCTTGATTTTTCTTGATGAATGATGATTCAAATCATACATTAACATCATTTTAGGGTTAAAAATCCATTTTCGTGAAAAATCTCAAAAAGTCAAAGTTGACTTTTGTGCACAGTTGACTTTTTATCAGATGAATTCCAAACTGTGCAATTCTTCAGGAAATCATGTCCTTGACCTAAATCAAACTTGATGGGCATGTTCCATGGGTGTCATAGGGTATATTCAATCATGTATTAGGGTTTGGGAGCATGTCCTGGTCAAAAGTCAAAGTTACAGTTGACTTTTCCCTTAAAACCCTAATTGTGGTGCAGATGAAATTGAGACTTGTTGCCCAAGCTTCTTGGATCAATCCATTGTTCCAAATGGATCAATATGGTATATTAGAGACCCTCAAATCATCTCTTGAGGTCTTGGCTCATGGTTTGTCCCAAAAGTCAACTTAGGGGTGAGTTAGGTCAAGAAACCCTAATTCCTGATTTTTGATGAATGCATCCCCTGAGGCAAAATTGACTTGATGCATGGGTTCATGAGGTTCCATGAAGTATATTAGGTTATGTTTTGGATCATTGGCTCATGCCCAGATGAAAATTTCCATCTGGAGGCCCTGGTCGACCAAAACCCTAATTTGGTGACACTGGCGATCTTGAGACTTGATCCACCTAGAAGGGAGCAGCCTTGTGCTTAATCCTTGAAGTGGGAGTCCTTTTTGATCCATTGTGGATGTTTGAGAGATTAGACAAGTTGAAGATCATGTAATTTCTTGATTGATCCTTTGTCTAAGCACTCAGAGAGGGCTTGAAACCCTAATTTTGATTGTAGTGAATGCTCAACAATTCCTTGAGGAGATTGATGAGGCACAATGGTTCATCCATATTGTGATGATGATTTTCACAATGATGGGAAATCTAAGTGGTCAAAATTTTGGGTATTACACCCGCCCTGCTTTAAGACCACCCCGTCTTAAGCCTGCAAAAAAATGGCGGGTTGACACACCAATGTAGTTATCAAACACTAAAAGTATTTTTATGTTGGTTGAAGATTAATACTTGAACTATAATTAGGAATATCTGTTGATGATTTTATTTTATACATTTATTTGTGAATATATGCAATATTTTTTTAAGTAAAATTTGTTATAAAGATGCTTTAAAAAATTGTTCTAAGTGAAAAATATAATTAAAATGTAAAAATAAGTCTATTAATCTATTAAAAAAATAAAAAATAAATAAATAAATAGGCGGGCAGCCACCTTGACGGGGCGGAGTTAAACTTTTAAGCCCATTTTCACTTGGCGGGCTTGTCTGGCCCGCCCCTTTTTTGGCAGACATAAGGCGGGACGGGCGGTCCAATTTGCCACCCATATATATATATATATATATATATGTACACACACACACACACACACACACACACACACACACACACATATATATATATATATATAAATATATATATATGGGGTGCAAATTGGACCGCCCGTCCCGCCTTATGTCTGCCAAAAAAAGGGGCGGGGCGGACAAGCCCGCCAAGTAAAAATGGGCTTAAAAGTCTAACCCCGCCCCGTCAAGGTGGCTGCCCGCCTATTTTTTGATTTATTTTTTATTTTTTTAATAGATTAATAGACTTATTTTTACATTTTAATTAGATTTTTCACTTAGAACAATTTTTTAAGACATCTTTATAACAAATTTTACTTAAAAAAATAATGCATATATTCACAAATAAATGTATAAAATAAAATCATCAACAGATATTCTTAATTATAGTTCAAGTATTAATCTTCAACCAACAAAAAAATGATTTTAGTGTTTGATAACTACATTGGTGTGTCAACCCGCCATTTTTTTGCGGGCTTAAGACGAGGTGGGCTTAAAGCGGGGCGGGCTAGGTGGGTAGGCAGACACAAAATCCCAACTCAACCAGCCATTTTTTGGCGGATACGCGAGTCGGCCCTATGGGTCACGACCCATTTTGCCACCCCTATATATATATACTCATTACATTGTTTACACAGAATATTAATAAATTAATTTATTTACAAACTACCTTGTTTAAACAGAATATTACATTGTTTACACAGAATATTAAAGTAAAAGTGTTGTTCTTCATCGTCTTCGCTGTCGCTGAAGAACAAATGTTGGATATCTTGGAGAAGAGCAAATGTTGGGGATCCTCGTTTCATTGATCTTGAGGAAGATCAAATGTTGAATGCAATGTATTCTCTATGATTTTTACATTCATTTGTTTCTGATATAAAACAAAACAAAAGGTTAGATAAATAAAATGAATATTCAGTTATATGATTATTTAAGAACACAAACCTTGATACCAAATAATTTTTTGCTCTTGCAATCTATCACATAAATCTTTGGCAAAGTAAATACACTCTCACCAACTACATATTAAATAAACCTAATTTTTTCTGCTCTTGTAATCTAATTAAACATAAAGGGTTTCACTACAACGTTTGTGTTTCTTGCGGATTCACTACTATCAAATTTAAATATTCAGAATGCTTTTATAATGAGGATTTTAGGTTTCTTGAGGATCACTAATGGCGTTGTCTTGAGTGTTGATACTCATTAAATGGACGACAAAGATTTGTTTAAGGACGATGAAGAAACTGAATAAACATGCTTATATTTTATCTCTGTTATTCCTCAAAACCGAGGTAAAATGCATTTCTTTATAAATAAAAAATAATAAAATATGTCCAAATCCAAGCGCCACACACTACTAGAAAATTCGCTTTTAGTGACTGATTTAGTGACCGAAATATTTCGGTCACTGTGGCCACCGAATTAGCCACCAAAATTTGATATCCATGAGTAAATTTTTATAGGTCACTAAATCGGTCACTAAATAAAAATTAGCCACCGATTTAGCGACCAAAAGTTTGTGACCAACTATTCGGTCTCGAAAAAATATTTTAATACAATATTTAGTTTATATAAAAAATTTAGAGACCAAAATTTCGGTCACTGATATTTTTGTTTTTTTCTTTCTTTATTTTTTAATCCTCTTTAATATGTTACTATTTCTCTCCCAATTTTTTTAAAGATTTTAGTTCTTTTTTTTAATAAAAGATTCTTCTTTTTATTATTTTAACAAATAAAACATATAATTATATAAACAATTATGTTTTTATTTTATTTTTATATATGCATAAAAAGTGAATTTTATTTTCATTATGCAATTTTTATATGTGCATAATGAAATTACATTAATAAAATCAAATTTTATTTTCATTACATTCAATTAAATTAAATAATAATTAGTAATTTTCTAAAAATTATTTAATTTTTTTATTTATTTTTTATATGTATATATATTTAAATATAGAGAATATAACAAATGATGTTAAGTGGTCTAGTGGTAAAACATAATTGAAATAGCTAGAGGTAATGAGTTTGATTCCCAAGTTTGGTACCTTTTTATTTTATTTTTTGAAAAAAGAACACAAAAATCGGTCACTAAATTCGGTCACAAAATCGGTCTCTAAATTTCGGTCACAAAATCGGTCTCTAAATTTCAGTCACTAAATTTGTCGCAAAAGCTTAGAGACTAGCACTTTTACAACCGAAAAATGATGGTCTCTAAATTGGCCGCAAAATGCTATAGTGACCGATTTTTAAGCTTTTTCAGTCTCTAATTCGGTCAATAAAACCAATTTTTCTAGTAGTGACATACCTTTCGGTTTCTGTTAAAAACCGAGGGAAAAATGTTTTTTTTTTAAATATTTACATTATTACACAGAATATTAAAATAAATTGTTTAAACAAATCAAGAGTTAACAATGGATTCTTGGACAACAACCTATCTTTTCAAATTTCTGATAAGTTATATGTTCCAGCTAAGAGAAATTTGTTTCTATACTTGCAATCCACCCCAAAGATATTTCATGATCTTGAGCAAATATTTTCATGGCAAATGCTTTCACATGAAATAAAATATGAAAGAGAAATGGATGATTGTGTTTAGGAATAATTTTTTCAATGTTGTCAATCGAGGAAAGCAATAAATTTCTCAATGTTTTCTTTGATTGACAACATATGAAGGTTATTACATAAATACAACAACAACATCAACATCACTATGTGAGATAGATTGCAAGGGCAGAAAAAATATTTTGTTCAATATTAAAGAACATTGGATATTTTTTATGTCTTGCAATTCATCCCAAAGAATGATGCGTTAGACTTTGCAGTGGCTAATATAAGTTAGGTTTAGGGTAAAATCTAATTAATGAGTGTTTTTATAGTAAAATATGACAAGTTAATCCCTCGGTTATGTCATACCCCAAATTTTGACCACCAAGATTTCCCATCATTATCACCACAATATGGATGTACCTTTATGCCTCATCAATCTCCCAAAGATAGTTGAGCATCCACCACAATCAAGAATTAGGAGTGGATCAAAGTGGTGAAAAAACCAAGATATGTCAAAAACACTTAGTGAAAATTCTGCCTTTTAATTTCAGCATGAAACATTAAACTTCCAAGGCATTTTTCACCTTGATACAAACTGAATCAGGTCCATTGGCGGACATCAAAGTTGGAGAGGGATATGCAAGCTTTCCAATGAGCTCAAAAGCATGAGAAAACTCCACATGAGCTAAAGGCTATGGCTGCTGCAACATGCCTTGCTGCAAACTGTCTTGCAAGACAGTTTTGTGCATTGCTTGCTAGCCACGATTTCTGAGTCAAAGACAATGATCACTATGCCACATTCATTCAATATGATCATGATCTATCTGACCCAACCTGCAAAATTAGGCCAAGATGCTTCAAAGCTCATCATTTGGCATGGTGAATAGTTGAACAAAGACTTGGAATTCAAAGTGCAATTATGTGAAATAGTGCACATTCAAGATTCTGATCACTTGTAGTCAAGATGCTCTAATAAACAACATATAAAAGGACTGCGGAATGTGGAATTGGTCAAGACATAGCTGAGCTATTTGGAGCAGTCATAAATGCCTTGTATAAGAAGCTACTATAACTAGCAAAGACCATTGAACCAAGTTCTTATCCTTTGAGCTTCAAGAGAACCACTTCAGCACATCTCTTCTTCTATAAATAGAGCTTCTAACTAATCATTCAGGACACACCAAAGCAACTAACCACATTGCTTTCACTCATTTCTTTCTTACACACAAAATTTCATTTTTTTTGAGAAGGCACTATCGGGTTTTGAGTTGGAGACCAATTCAACTCAAACCCATGGTTCACACACCTCATATACAACATATAGGAGTGATCTAAACCATTACATTCAATTTGTAACATCAAAATCATCAACTCACACCTCAATTGCTCAAAGTTACAAGGTAGCTGCAGGTTGGATCAAGTTGGCCAATCCAGAGGTTTTCAAATCAACCTAAACATTGGAACACGATCCATAGAGGTCAAGGAAGCTGTCCAGATCATTGGAATACATCTGTAACACCTCCAAACCAGAATTCGATTCTCACTTGCAGAGGTAAACCTCAAACTTTCAAACTCAATGAATCATGCATCATAAACATATTTTCAAATTACCATTGTGTTTCTGAATGTGTGTAGATCATTAACCCTCAATTAATTGATGTTTATGATTCGTGTATGTGATTTCATTAAGCTCTTGCACATTTTAGGGTTCATCTGATTTTACCATGCTATCTTTTGATTCACTCAATTTAAATAAAATTGAATATTTCCATCATGTTCCTTGTTTCAAAACGCACGATTTTCATCTTTACATCGTGTGAAATGGTTGAGAAATGAGAGAGATAGAGTGCTTCACGTAGCTTGCCCAAGGAAGAAGATGGCCATGGCGCCATTCTTCATGTTTTCAAACCAAACCTTCTATATATTATACACTTGCCATATTATGTTTGAATTCGCATTGCACCCTAGTGGAAACATTAGTATATGTGTGTGTGTAGCGAGTAGGGCTGGAAATGAGTCGAGTCGAGTCGAACTCGCCTTAACTCAGTTTGACTCGTTAAGAATTAGTCGAGTTCGAGTTTATCACGAACTTTTTTTTCAGCTCAAACTCGACTCGTTAAGAATTGGCCGAGTTCGAGTTCGAGTTCATCACAAATTTTTTTTTCCAGGTCAAACTCGACTTGTTAGAAGTTCACGAATATCTCTGTTCAACTCGTTAGGTTTATCTTGTTAGGTTCAACTCACTTATTTCACATACTTAAAAGTAATTTTTTAAAGTCTAGTTTTTATATATTTATTTGACATTTTAAATTAATATTTTTTAAATAAAAAATATAGAAATAAAATAAAAGTTATAAGATTGGAATTTATACGATGTTAATTTTATTTGTATAATTATTCGTAGAAATATTTTACTCACTTGAGAATATAAATTATCAATTAAAACCGTTAGATTAAAAGAAAATATGAGACTAAGATTTAGAACAAATCTTTAAAACTACTCTTAAAGACAATATAATCTATCTCATATATAATCGAATTGACTCATGAACATAACGAGTCGAATTATCTATAGTTCAAGTTCAGATCATTTAGTTAACGAACTTAGTTTTTAGCTCATATTCAGCTCATTTGGTTCATGAACCTAGTTCAACGATTTAATTTTTGAATCGAATTTCGAACTATTTTCGAGTTGGTTTGGTTCATTGCCAGCCCTACTAACGAGCGAAAAGTCTGGGGTTCGAATCCCCCTCGCCCCAGACCTTTTGGTATTTTTTTAAAACTATTTTCAAAAGGGTTTATCACATATTATTCATTGTTGCCATCCTCTTTCAGCCCACGCACATGGCTCAGATGGTAGAATTTTAAACTCTCCACCCTAAGGGCATGAGTTCAAGCCTTGGGGGGGCCATTTCTAATTTTTTACCGCTGGTTTTCTTTTCACTTTTTCACCATATTTTTAATAACTTCAAAAATTAATTTCTCACTCATTTTTTATCATTTTTGATTGGTACTTTTTTCAAAAAGTCACAAAAATGTTAAAATATTTTATTCTAAAAAAATTTCACAAAAAAATATTATTTATTTTATATATTTAATATTTTCATAAAGAACTTATTTTATTTGTTTTTTAATCATTTGAAAATATTTCTTTTCTCTTGATCTTTTCAAAACCAAATGAGTTTTAAGTCATCTTGTGATTAAAATGTCATTTTTCAAACCTTAACCAAAAATCACAAGTGATTTATTTAAACTTATTTGGTATTTTTATCATTTTTTAGTTAATTCTCTTTGAAAAATTACTTCAAAAAAAATGAAATTAGGGTTTCTTTGATTTTGATCTTTTTTCAAATATTCAAAAACACTTTGGGCCTCTAATAGAGTGTAAGTCCCAACCCTTTTTGTAAATAAATACCTTTTTTGGGCCTCAGTCATTGTATAAGTCTCGATAAAATCCCGGTGCGATTGCCAATTTTAAAACAATTTTCAACTGGGCCTCCCTTTGGTTCTAAGTCCCATTTTTCTTCTTTTTCAAACACTTTTGGGCCTCTAATAGAGTGTAATACCCAACTCTCTTTTGTACATAAATAATTTTGGGCCTCGGTCATTGTATAAGTCCCGATGCGATTCTCAAAATAACGGTGCGATCGTTATTTTTCATCTGGGCTTCCCCTCGTGTTGTAAGTCCCATTCTCTTTTCTTTTAACATTCTTTGGGCCTCTAATAAAGTGTAAGTCCCATCTCTTTGTAAATAATTCCTTTTTGGGCCTCAGTCGTTGTATAAGTCCCGATACGATTTCAAAAACTCTCGGCGCGATCGCCATTTTCAAAAACAATTCATATGGGCCTACCCTTGTGTTGTAAGTCCCATTTCTTTTCTTTAAAATAAACTTTGGGCCTCTCTTTGAGTTGTAAGACCCATCCATTTGTAAATAAACAATTCTTTGGGCCTCTCCTTAAGTGTAAGCCTCAATCTTTTCAAAACAACTTTCCCTTTTGATTTAGATTCAAATTCATAGCTGTTATCAAAACTTTCTTTAATTTCTTAAACAACTAACCATAGAGCTGTTACAATGGAAGCTTGCTCACCTGTAAGTTTTAAACAGTTTTCTTTTACATACTTGCACACACACACTCACACACATACACACACACACGCACATATTTGTTTGTGCTGGAAGCTTGCTCACCTGTAAGTCCTCCTACCCTCTTTTACATACTTGTATATATTTTGTCTGTATATATATGCTTGTATATACCTGCTTAGAGTTTTCCCCGACAATTAGGTCTAGGACTAGATTAAACCAGTGGTCACTCTTTTCAACACAGTCAAAACTAGTTCCCCATAGGAATTCCAGATACAGTCTTGCCTCCTCTTGGGCTTATATAATATGGAACAAAGAGAAAGGCATTATTCCCGGTGAAACTTTTCTTAGACTATCACTATTAGAAAATTGTCAAAGAAATTCACTTCCCCAGAGAGGATTAATTCCCGATGAAACTTCTCTTGAATTTTTTCAAACCCTAGAACTGTTCTCTAAAGGATTAATTCCCGGTGAAACCTTTCTTGAACTTTTCTTAGGTTTGGACCCACAGGCTTCCTAAAAGCATCCCCAGCCTCCTCTTGGGCTTTGTACAAGGACCCTCAGGCTTCTTAGAAGTTCTTATGCCTCCTTTTGGGCTTAGTACAAGGACCCGAGACATCTTAAAGGTATAGGACTGAACTTAGTCATCCTTTGTTATAGCAGTCTTTCCAAAGAGTCAAAACCTCATACAAATTTAGGGTTGATTCTCATCCCTTAAAGCACCAGCCTCCTCTTGGGCATCATACAAAGATAAAGCTTTCGTACCAGTAGACTTAGACAGTCTAATCTTCTTTTGGATCTTAAGAAATCTTCAAGCTCCCTACAAACACAGGAGAAAACCTGGTCATTTAATCAATCTCCAGCAGAGTTAAAACCCCCATAGGTTCTAAAACTCAATCTTCCATCCTAAACTTCCCCAGCTAAGGGTCAACTTATCATCAATACAACACTATCCAAAATCAGAACCTCAAGGCATCTGATATCTCAACTCTTCTATAATCCTCAACAAGAGTTGATTCCCCACTTTGGACCTGCCTCTGGATCTCAATAATCCTCAACAAAAGTTAGCCTCCTCTTAGGCTTTGTATAAGAAATTCCCCAGTCAGTTTCCTCTTAGGCTTTGTATAATGATTCTTTCTTCTTCTTCATCACCTTTCAACACTCTCTTGTTGAGTCAATCTTCTTTCTTAAAACACTCTCTTGTTGAGTCAGTCTTTTTTGCCTCAATCTTGGGCTTTGTACAAGACAAACAAAAGCATTCTCTTGTTGAGTCAACCTTTTTAGCCTCAATCTTGGGCTTTGTACAAGACATACAAAAGCACTCTCTTGTTGATTCAACCTTTTTAGCCTCAATCTTGGGCTTTGTACAAGATAGATAAAAAACGCTCTCTTGTTGAGTCAGCTCTTTTAGCCTCAATCTTAGGCTTCGTACAAGACACCTGAAATATCCTCAGTTGAGTCAATCATCTCCCTTTAGCCTCAATCTTGGGCTTTGTACAAGACATATATAAACTTTCTCCAGCAAAGTCAAATCCTTCTAACCTCCTTTTAAGCTCTGTATAAATATCTCTCCGACGGAGTCAATTCCTCCCAGCCTTCTTTTAGGCTTTGTGAATTAATCTCCCTAAGCAGAGTCAATCTCCTTTTAACCTCAATCTTGGGCTTTGTACTAGACACCCACAAATATATCCCCAGTGGAGTCAATAAGTCTTTTTCGCCTCAATCTTGGGCGTTGTACAAGACAGATAAAAACCTTCCCCAAAAGTCAATGTCCATCCTCCTCTTAGGCTTTATATAATGATATTCCCCAAAAGAGATAGTCTCTTTTCAGCCTCCTCTTAGGCTTTGTATAATAATTTTCCTTAGTAAAGTTAGCCTCAATCTTGGGCTTTATACAAGACACATATAAAACTCCCTAATAGAGTCAACCTTTTAGCTTCAACCTTGGGCTTTGATCAAGGCACATACAAAAACCAAAATCCCCTCAGAGAAAATCAAAAACCTCTCTGAAGGAGGACATTTCTCTGTAACATCACACATCAAAACAGAAAATCAAAACAAACCTTAATCCCAGATAATTGTTGTAAGTGGCACACTTGTTGATTCAAATATCCAAGTTGTGGTCCATCTCTTATCCTGGTAAACCTCTTTCATCTAATTGCTGTAAGCGGAAAGCCTCTGGATTACAAACATCCACGCCACTGTCCCTCTCTTAGCACGAAAAACTCCTAAGGAAAAATGGCATTGCTCAACACTGAGTTAAAAGTTTTCTCCTTCAGGATAACACCCCTATAAAGGAAATTATGGCATTGCTAGATTCTCATATCCCAGTTAAAGTAACCCTCCTTTATAATCAGTCACCCAACAATTGTGATAAACAGAGGGGATATCTCCCTTTAGAGATGACAAATTCTCTCTCAGTCAAACCTTTAGCTTCAATCTTGGGCTTTGAACAAGACACAAATACTCATCTAGCTTCAACCTCGGGCTTTAAACAAGACACCAAACATCTTTTCCTCCCATAGAATAGGAGGAACTACGATTGCTCTGATTTCCCTGTTTATCTTTAACGGGAATACGTAGGCATAAGATTGCGAAATCTTAGCGAGCACACCAATCCAAAACTTTAGGTCCAGAACCTTCACAAATTAATAAAAAACTTTAGGTCCAGTACCTTACCAAAAACATTGGAAATCCCGAAATCAACAAAAACTCTCTCTCTAAAAACCTCCCAAAGGAGAAACTTTCCCAATCAACAGACAAACACCAGTAAATAGAAAACAATATAATTGCTAACGATCTGTGGATAACCACATATAGGATGGGTAATTGACAACTCCCATTGTATAACCTGACCCCGAACTCCCCAATCTTTTTGCATTTGTTCAGTAAAACATTTGCGTGCAAGGTTAGTTTTAGATAGCTTCCCTTTCCTTTCCAGCTTCATAGGATAAATAAGAAATCAGAAAGTAGCACCCCATCCCTACCATTGCAGTGAGGAAGAACCAAATGGCGATAAGGTGGTCGCGTCACCGACAAAAATCGCACGCTACAGGTTATTAAATATAACCGAAGGAATAGATCATTAATTTAAAAATTAAAAATAAAATAAAAAGAAAGACACCACTTTTAAAGAAATAAAAACATAAATTGCTGATGCTTGGATTCGAAGCATGTCCTGAAATATTTCCCCCTCGGTTTCAAACCGAGGGAATATGTGGTATTTATTAAATAAATAATATAAAACATGGCACACCCTGACCTTTTACCTCAGTTTTTGGTAGGTTGAGGTGAAAATTTTGTCATGAAATATATTATTTGTAGTAATGCGACTAAATGCAGATTCAATTTTCAAACTGAAATAACTATCTTTTAGTCTTATCCAAAATGCCAAGGACACATGGAGATAAATCGAAGAATTTTCAAGGATGTAGAGATGACGTGTCAGACGAAAAGGCATTTGAACGTTAGAATACCGTTAGTTTCGTACCATTATAAATAAGAATTATAGTGTTAGGATTCATGGTGAAAAAAATCATTGTAAACCTCAATATACACTCAAAGTACCCATACGCAAGCGAGAAACGAGTTTTTTTTTAAGAAATGTATTTTCTTACCACTTTTACACTTATACAAATAAATTTGTTTTCCATTTAAGTTACTTTTATTTATTTTATTTACTATTCAAGTAACTAGTTTTGACCCAGTCAAAATCAAGTAGAGCATTTACTTTCAAAACTTAACTACTTTTCTAGGATAGTCAGTATTAGATGCAAACAATCGGATATCATTAAATGCACACTTTTTTTCCCCAAAAACTTAGCACAAACTTGCCCCAGGATTTACTAGTTTGGTCCTTCAAGCAACAAATTTAAAACTAAGTAATTGTTTACCAAAAACACCAGTGAATAATATCCCACTGTAAACACACACACACACACACACACACTCTCTCTCTCTCTCTCTCTCTCTCTCTCTCTCTCTCCCCCCCTCTCTCTCTCTCTCACACACACACACGCACACACTTTTAATTTTCATAGAATAATTACATGCTTAGATTATCAATTCTTAGTATAATTTATCATTGTCAATTGGTAACAATTTATTATGTAAGGATAGGTTTTGTTAGAATTGGTACCTAATTAAGCTTTAGTGCTGATTAAACTCTGGAAAGTTCAAGTATGCTTTTACCGATGGGTGTGAGAAAACATGATGGACATTTCAAGTATGCTTTTATCGAGTAGAAGGGTATGGAGAAAATGAGTGGTTTAGATCACAAAGCTCACTGAAATTATTATTTCATCCCATGATGTTGTTTATATTTTCAGGTAACTAGGTACTTGGATTGGATTTGTAGCAGTGAATTTGACACTGATGACCCAATGGAGCGTATTTCGACTGTGACGAAGGCTTTGTTTATTCGTAGATGTATTAGTTCATCTATTGTTTTATTGTAAATTTAAATATGGCCCATTTCCAGATTTATCATTGATGTATCTACTATCAAATATTAATACTAATGATTGTTATCTAGAAATACAACTATGGGTATTACACTAACATTGATAAATTGTTTATGAAATGACAGTCATTCAATTCAATCAAGAAAATAAAATATCAAACATGTCATATCAATAAACAAATTTAGAGGGGAAATAAACAACTTAAATACAAAGAATGGAAACACCAAAATAGATATGTAAGGGAAAAAATAGAAAGACCAAAATTTTTAAAAATGGGTATGCCTCAAATGGAGGAATAAGGGTAAATATGTCTCAATCAATGTATATGATTATTATTGATATTCATATTGATATAATAGTTATAATACTTTTGTATTAAATTGCACACAGTCATTCTAGCAACTATTTATGTTTATAAATCTTAAAAAGTTTAAATGACTAATTCACTCCCTAAAAATGTATGGTCGGGAATGTATGTCTATAAATTTGTAAATATGCAAAATAAAGTTTGGTGCAATGTAATGGGTTGGATTTCAATGGTTCAACAATTTTATAACATATTTTAAAGATTAAAGAACACCTTTAAACTTACGATATTGAAAAAAATAGTACTTTTTTTTTCAATTCAACAAAAATTCTCATGGGGTGGATTTCGAATAAATGACAAATATGTTGAGTTAAGTGGAAAAGTATTTGCATGAGAAACGAGGAAGGTTGTCTCAGAGTCAAAGAATTGGAGGGTTTTCAATTTAGAATTACTCAACAATAGGAAGTGGTGATGTCTTAATGATAACGAAGCCCTCTTGTACGAATTTTCTCTCGTTTAGGTATGGTCCACTAGCTCTAAAATCCTAAACAATATAATAATTAACATTGGTGGTAAAGTTTCTCTGTGGTGGCGTGATATTATGCATCATGGTCGTAGGATAAATGACAATTTTTGTTGGTTTTCTATTAATTTATCATGCAAGATTGGAAACATGAAATCAGTAAATTTTTGGACTAATTATTTGCTAGGGACAAAATCATTGAAAATTTTTTTCTCTCTCTATATGAGCACTATCAACTAGTAAAGAAAGTTTAGTGGCTGAGATAATACTTTGGGATGAGGTAAATTTGAATTAGAAGTATGATAGGAATCATGAATTATATAATAACGATGAAACAACTTCTAAAGAAATTTTAGAATTGCAGTCAAATGTTGAAATTCTGTTCTTAAGGGAATATATTTTGGACACAATGTCTGGGATAAATTAGTACAAATTGATGATAACAGTTTGACAACTAATATGAAATAAAACAGAAAGCAATAAAGAACACAAAGGATTGTTAACCCAGTTCGGTGCAACGTCACCTGCGTCTAAGGGGCTTCCAACCCAAGAAAGGAAATCCACTCTCAATAAAATTAATACAAAGTGTCTTAGATGAACAACGCTTGTTCAAAATACATCTTCTTAATTCTTTTAGTGTATTTATATTTAGGAATCCCCTAAATATGAGACTCCTATCACTTTATCATAATCACTAACCCCAGTGATCAACACAATAATCAGAATATTGACTGTTTGAATTACAACTCAAATATTTAACTAATCTCCATGCCTTTATATATGAATGCAGACACTAGAGTGATGCACAAACAATAACACAAACAAAAGACTCAAAATAGAAACCCTAACACAAATGTTCTTCAATACTTGCACACACCTTCAAACGTTAGGTTTGAAACTCCTTAAATAGCAATTAAACTCCTATGTTTTTCTTCAATGGGCATAATATTTAATCACGTCCAAATTTTAGAGGATGGTGTTTCGATTTGTTTTTCAAAAACCTCTGACAAAAAGAATTGATTTATTTTGATTCAAATTTAAATCTCCAAATAATTATATTTGATCTTATTTAATCTGCCAAACAAATCTAATTAACACATTGCTAAAAGATACGAATAAATCTGATCAAAACACAACAAGAATCTTCGCTCTGAACAACAACAACCATGGCTTGCTGACGAAGGCCAGATGTTACACACATGCTGGAACACCGTGTCCCACATGTGTCATTTTCTTCACTAAAACATCTTATACACTTCATGTTGTTTCGCAAAATGCAGCCAATCAAAAGGAACAACAATCTTCCCATTTGGTTAATTTTGGAAAAATTAACTTTTGAAAAACTTATAAGATGTGCATGGGTGATTCATCAAAAATATCCCAAACTAGGCATCATAAGCATACCATAAACAAAACAGAGCAAACAACAACGGCATAAGTAACACATAAGTAAGGTGGTGTTACACACTCAAAACATAATCACCATGCTCCCATAGACAAGCACACAATCAATCTTTGCATGCACACAAATAAAGTTAGTGGTTAGGTTACTCATAACACACCACTAACACCAGTAACGCCACTTAGAACACATTACTACCACTACTCCCCCCTTTTCTCTCCATAATTTAGCAAAGGTTTGAAAAAGAAAAAAAACAAATTAGAATAAACCATACACATTGTCAATGATGAGCACACATGTAGAACATCAAAACTAAAAGTCACATCTTGAAAAGATGAGATCATTGTCAATGCAGAACCAATGACATTGTTAAAGTGCAATTATAACCCTAGTAACATAGAAATGAAAAACATGCCCATATACAAGAGCCATAAGCAGAATGAATTAAAATAGTAAACAAAATTTTTGTCAACAATAGCCATCCAAAAGACCTCAATCTTCAGAGCTTTTCTCTTCTTCCTCACTAGCAGACTGCTCTTCCTTTTCCCTGTCACTAATATATTTCTCTTCCTTCTCTATTAACTTATTCTTCTTCCTTAACTTCCTTGGACATCATTTCTTTCAAACCATCCACGTTCCTTTTCCAGATGGTACTCGTAGTAATTGTTTCTTGCAGAGCCTTTGAAACTTCCTTTAGCTCAAGCAACACATATTTTCGGGTGGTTTTGGATACTAGAGAAGAGTTCCCACCAAGAGCTTGACCTTGGTACTTTGTCACCAAAATGTATGGGATATGTGTCCCAACAAATAGTTTCTTATCAAGAGTGAATAACCTTGCCTTTTTGTTTGGAGCTTCTTAAGGATGCAAAATATCAAGGTATTGATCTAAGATAATTCCAAATAAAAAACAAGGGAATCCTATGGATAGCTTATAAAAAGAGTTGGCATGCTTCATAGTTTTCTCAAACACATAATTCCAAAGTTTAACTTTGCCTTTTTACCTATTTGGAAGTTAAGTTTGGACAAAAGAGAGGTTATACTTGAACTGTGATTTGTGGATGCCCAATTAGAGGCACAAATCCTATTTAGATTAGAATACTTCACACTCAATCTTCCACTAGAGAGTAAACCTTTGTTGGCCATTACTTCACTTTCCCGCCAGTTATTTCCTTAGCAATCTTGTCAATAGATAGAGCCTTATCAGGCCCATGCCGACTTGCTTCTTCCCAAATAATCATTAATAATTAAGGGTGAAAGCTTCACACTCTTCCCTCTAACATATACCTTCATATACTCCTTGCTTCCTTCAACATTGCAATCATGTAAGATGTTCATAATAATCTCATTGACCAGTTTTTCAAAGCAAGGACCAATATCAATTATAGTCTTCATTAACCCAATAACTTTTATCATATCCATAATATTTTTACAATCAAGAGCTTCTGTTCCTAACTCTCTTTCACAAGAAACCATTCTTTGAAAAACATATTTCCACTTCTAAACACTTGTTTCAGAATGGAATGACACATTATCTAGGAGAGTATCAACAACATTCACAGGAATCCTCTTTCCACCAACCATTCTCTTTATGGTGGACACAATATCCTGGACATCTTCATAAACTCTCTCAGAGTCACTTAATTAAACAAGCTTTCTCTTTAGATATTTCTTCTTAGAAGTTTTATCTTCAACCTTTCTTTTCTTACTAATTGGCATCCTTTGAGGAGTTTTCTTCTTCACAATTTCATTGTTCTTAGAGAAGGTTTTGGGAGGAACATATTTCTTCTTCTCTTTCAACCCATCAATCGTAGACCTAGATATTCTTTTCATTACTTTAATAACGGGTTCTTCATCAGTTTCAGTCTCTTCATTAATATTCACCACTTCTCTAGCCCTTTCTTGAGTATCTTTATCATGAGACTTGGACATAATCTCAATGATTCTCTTTATTATGTTGGCAATAGGAATGTTATCATCCTATTCAGCTTCTATATTCCTATCACCTTGAACCTCGGGCTTTTCATTTTGAGGGTTCTTATCCCTCGAATCTTCATGTGAATCATCATCTTCATCCAAGATGTCATTTTCATTTGTAGCAAATACAGGTATATCAACAGCTGGTTCAGTATGGGGTGCAGCCTGTGGTTCACCATATGTTGTAACAAATGTTTCAAAATTTGGTTCAACATGTGGGTCGGTTTTTGATTCAACATGTGGTTCCACATGTGATTCCACAATAGACGATTCACCATGATTAATGATTTTCTCAATGGGGTTGGAATTAGTTTCCTTAGCAACATTCATAGATTCAATAGGTTTATGTACAAATGGTTCCTTTTCAGAGGTACTAACCTTTTCAAAAGATTTCTTCTTCTTGGTGGCATCACTCTTTGATCCTTTTGTTGACATGTCCACTGGAACAATCACTTGAAGAGGTACAACATCACAGATAACATTTTGTTCGTCAACCTTGCTACTTGATTCAGAAACCCTTGTTTTCTTCGTAGTAGCTTTCTCCCGCATTTTAACTCTTAGCATCTTCACCCAATATGCGTTAGTAATAGTTTTGGGTTCAGAGGTCTTAGTTTCTTCAGATTTTTGACTCATTTCCATACAAGTTTCAAGATTTTGAGAGAGAGGAATAGGGACATATGTGTTAGAACTATATATATATATATATATATATATATATATATAGAGAGAGAGAGAGAGAGAGAGAGAGAGAACTAAGCGTGTAGAAACATAGATGTTTTGAAAATGAACTAAAATAGTAATGTTGTGCGTTATTTATTGTGGAACAATGATAATAAGAGAGAGAAATTTTCCTTTTTCACACATTTGTTGCTTTAATTTTTCTTACATACAAATGCCAAGAGTGCCCCTTTTACTTTCAAACTCAACTTTATTTGCATACATGCTTTAGGAAATAAAAGTGGTGTCTTCTGTTTTTACTTGATACCCAAGAATGTAGGTGAATTCTCCATCTAGACTTATTTCAACTTCAGACTACATTAGTTGGACATAATGTTCCAACATCTTGTCTGACATTTCACTAAACACAAAGTCATAAATTAGTTTTCCTTTATCACTCTTCACATATAGGGTGTTATTTATTCCACCTAAGTCTTTCACTTGTATGGGTTCCATGAGGTTCATATGAAGTAACTTCAGTACTTTGGAGGAGGTAAGATGTTGGAGCTTCTTGTGGGACATCTTGGTCTGTTTTCATACTTGGAAATCTTCATAGATTTTTCCTTTTTCAATTTCCTGTTTTGGAAAACCCCTGATGGCTTCTCTAGATATGATCTCCTTCAAGATCTCGAGGTTGAGATTGCAAAGTTTCTGGTGCCATAGCTTAGTCTCATCAAAATTGGATATCAAACATGATAAGGGTTGAGATATCCACATATAGTAGTTGTCTTTAGACCTTGAACATTTCATTAACACTTCTTGATATTTTCTAGTGAAAATAAATTTAGCCTTGTGGAAGTTCACATTTAAAACTTGATCACATTGTTGCCTTATGCTGATCAAGTTAGCAGTTAGACCTTCTACCAGTAGCACATCATCAATACAAAGGAAACCTGGACTAACCAGTTTGCCTATTCCCTCGATTCTTCCTCTAGCATAATCACCAAAAATAACATAACTATTATAGTAGGGCTTTAGCTCTTCAAGATAGTTCTTTTCTCCATTCATGTGCCTCGAACATCCACTATCAAAGTTCTAATCTTCTCTTGATGAATCTCTAAAAGATGCATGAGCTATCAGACATGTGACAATTTCTTTGGGTTTCCACACTTTCCAATCTTAAATGTTCTTTCCTCCTTTTAATTGAACCTTGGATGATTATTATACTGAGGGTATCCATATAACTTATAACAATAGGGCCTTATATGTCCATATCTTCCATAGTGGTGACATTTCCATGATAATCTCTTGTTTCTTCTGCACAGAGGGTACTTATGTTGAGGAGGATGTTGAGACATGTGGTCCATCATCAGAAACTCAGTTTTCTTCTTAGAGGGAACAAACTTCTTAGTGAGAATTGTGATCTTTTTGTTTACGGAACTGTAGTCAAACCCTATAGCCTTCATATTCTCTTGACATCTTCCCAACTTCCAAGATCTCATCTAACATATCAGAAACCCTGTTCAACATACGTATGGACTTTGTCACATTATCAAGTTTGGACTTTAACAATGTGACTCCCTCTTAAAGACCTATAATGGTTGAGCCAAGTTTCTTTTTTTCCAAAAGTATAGGACTGATAGTTTTCTTTTGTTTCTCAACTACCATGCATGCTTCCTTCCACTGAGTGATCAAAAGTCTATATGTTTAAGCCAACTGTTTATCAGTGATTTCTTCATCAATATACTCACTACAAGATTCATATTTTCCAGTGAAAGTCATCACCTTATTAGAAATTTCTCATTCACTCTCATCATCAGAATTAAACCAAGTGACTGAAAATCCCTTTTTCTGCTTCTTTAGAAAAGTAGAACATTCAGTTTTAATGTGACCAAACCCTTAAAATTCATAACATTGTGCTACTTTTCCTCTGTTATGTTTGACTTCATCTTTGCTCTTTCTCTAGGGACTGGTGTTTGACGTATTGTCTTGGACATTTATCCTCCATTTTTTCTAGCCTTCTTAAAGATTTATTAAACTTTCTCCCAACAAGAGCTATAACATTCAATTGACTTTCACCTCGATCTTCATCCTTTTCAGTGTTGAATACCAAGACAATACTCTTGTTTTTCTTTTAAGTTCTATCATTTATTTTCATCTCAAAGGTTTGCAAAGATCCAATGAGTTCATCAACTTTGATGCTGCTTAAGTCTTGGGCTTCTTCAATAGTTGTGAGCTTCATATCAAACTTCTTAGGTAGAGATTTGAGGATATTTCTGGCCAACTTTTCTTCAGAAATCTTTTCTCCTAATGTAAAAGAAGTGTTGGAAATGTCACGTAGTGTGATGTTGCAGTCAGAGATGGATTCATCTTCATTCATTCTCATATTCTTAAACTTTGTATTGAGGAGCTGCAACCTTGACATATAAATTAACCTTGGATGTGCCTTCATGAGCAGTTTTGAGAATCCCTCATGCTTTTTTTGGCTTCAATACATGTGTTGATCAATCTAAACATGTTTTTATCCACACCATTGAAAATAACATTCAAGGCCTTGGAGTTTCCAAGAGCTGTATCATCTTTAACATTAGTCCAATCAGCTCTAGGCTTTAAGGTTGATGTTCCATCTTGAGAGGTAATCACAAGATGTTTCCAACCTTTTATAACAACCTTCCATGTTTTGTTGCACATGGATTTGAGAAAAATAACCATTTTAGATTTCCAATAATCATAGTTGGTGCCATCCAAGACAAATGGTTTATTGACTGATCCTTCATCCTTAGTGTTGTCCATCTCAATAGAAAATATCTTCCTCAGAGCTTACCCAATGTCATACCCCAAAATTTTCCCTACCTCCTCATTCAATTCGCATGACTTATTTTTTTTTTCATTTGCATACATTTGTCTATATGATCATGCATTTAGGTTATTGTCTTACCTCAAAAAAATACGATATTCTGATGCGCAGAACTGGGTTGCATGATCAAGGATGGACTTATGAGAGTCGTCATTGAAATTTATTTATTCCCATGAGGGGAAGGTACTAACACCTCCTACATCTATCGTACTCGATAGGAACCATCTAAGTTTTCTAGGCATGAAAGGGTATTTGATATCTCTAAGCTTGCTAAAGGGAAAAACAAATGATTACTTGGGGAAAAACAAAAGATTTTTATTATTGAGTTCACCTGAATTTTGCAACTCAGTGCCTACGTATCCCAGAGGGAATCAGAACTCCGTAGTTCTTGTTGAAAAAGCTTGGTTTGTTGTGTGTTTTTTATGGACGAGGCTAGGTTCATATTATATCTGTTTGCTGTAGAATGGAAGTAGCCTGCCCTTTTTGAAAAGGTTTTAAAGGGAAAATCCCGAAGGCCAAAAAGGTTTGGATTTGTGAGATGTTTTATTAGGAGATAAGAAAAAGTGGTTAGAGATACGTATCACACTAAAGTCTATGACAATAGGAGCGAGTATTTCATAGAAATGATCCAAACGTATCACATACGAAATACCCTAAGAAGAGGTAAGGAAAACTCCCGCTCATCTTTTCCCATGTATTTAAGGCTCATGACGCGCAATACGTATCGTATTAGTTAAGTATTTTTGAAATTTTTGACCAAGAAAAGATTTTTTTTTGAAGCAAGAGAAGGGAAATCTACCCTAATACTATGGACCTAAGATTAGGATTGACGGGAAACTATCCTAATGTTGTCATGCCAGAGATTGATCATATGGTCTACCTTGATTCAATTTATCAAAGATATAATTGAATCAATAATCCTAAGGGAACATGGAAATTAAAAAAAGTACGATCATAAACACATACATCCATAGTAATTGGCAATCACAAGGAAAATCAATCAAAAGTTAACAAAATTAACGTGGACCTGTACATGATCAAGATCACATATTTTCATTAGGATCTAATAACGATCAACATGGATTAATCAATATTAAGATTAAAACAAAATTAAAAGGAATCAGGATTAATTAGAATTTTAAAGATGATTTCAATCAAAATTAATATCATAATTAAAATTAAACTCACAAAACAATAATGACAAATTGTAGCAAGAAGAATAAAAAATAAGAAAATAAATAATAATAAAAATTTAAATCTTAAAAATTGGGGTGCAAGAAGTGAAAAGGTGGGGTGTAAAAAAAAGACATTCAAGCTTATGTTAATAAGCCCATTCCCCATGATGTACAAAAAAAAAGAACAGATTAAGAAAAAGGTCACTGGGTTGGATTGTTTCCACCTGATCCAGTATCAACAACATTGTGTTTTCAAAAGAGAAGAAAGAAAATCAACATCACTTTCCAGCCATTGTCACATTCTGAACATTCAAGAACTCTCCACGATACTCACCGTGAACCACTATGAAGCTCACAGATTCACATGAAAATCTCACAAATCTCTTCCCTTACATTTGAATTCGTGAATTGTTTTAGAAACCCTTAAACTAAGTATTCCGCATCGCAATATGGAGGTCGTAATCGTCGGTTCAAACTCGCTCAAAAGAATCGTGTTATAACGCGAAATTTGGACAAAAACATACATGTTCAGAAGTAGCATGAATTAGTAACTTAAGCAAGAATCCACAGAAAGAACGTACCAAATAGGATTTGACGTGAAGGTTCCTGTGACGCTGATGACTTCACAGGTACGTGCTCCTTCTCTATTCTACCCTGCTCTTCTTCTTCTACTTCGAACTGAGCCTGCTAGTGTTACTCTCCTCACTGTTTTCGTGTCGTGTATGCAATGTTTTCAATCTCTATGCGTGTTTGTTTCGATTCGTGTTACTGTTAGATGCTATTCTCTCTTCAATTCGTGTATGATCTTGTTCACAAGGGTGTTATTGTATTTATGATGATGTGATATTGTTATAACTGCCTCCCCTTTCTGCGATTTGATTCGTGCCTTTTTATAGGCCTAGGCAAAACCGGATTTTTGATTTTAAATTAAATGTTGGATTGCATTGTCGAATCTTATTTTAGGAACACAATTATAACTATCATGAATTGTGATTCTTGTCCTGAGCGTGTAATTTCTGTGATGAATTCCTTGTCATTTTCACTATGACGTGTTTGTGGATTGCTTTGGAAAGAATTGAATTGACTTTGATGAATCATGATTTGATTTCCCTTTTGATTTGTTATGTTGGCCCTGTTGAATTCCAAACATGCTTTAAATTGATCCATATTTATTGGCATTTTTCATCTCATTTGTTATGTTTTGTTGGATTTACTCCATGTTTTCATGCTATTCTTCAATATGTTGCAAATTCATTTGGTTGCTTTGATTTGTGTGTTATTGTGTAGGAATTAGGCATAAATCATCAAAGTATAAGACACAAGTAAATGGACAAGGAATCCAAAGGAAAAGAAGAGATTTAGCATGTTCGCTGGGCGAACAGCCAGCGAGGAGTAGTAGTGAATGTTCGCTGGGCGAGCTCATGGCGAAGCCCCAGCGAACCATCTCAGAATGATGGTAGTAGGAAAAGGGCACTAAGTTTGTTGGGCGAACATGAAGTGAATGTTCGCTGGGCGAGATTGCAGCGAAGGACCAGCGAACCATCCCAGATGTGAGGCAGTAGCTAAAGGACCATAAGTTTGCTGTGCGAACTTGTAGTGAAGTAGTTCGCAGGGCAAATAATTGCTCGCACAATGAACTTTGCAAATTCCTCAGGGGCGGTTTAACTGTTCAGAGGCACTTCAAGTGCCATAAAGTAGAGTTCGCTGGGCAAACTTGACAGATTCTAGTTGTACTATATAAGTACTTTTAACACTTTTTTGGGATTATAACCCATTTTTCACCTAGAAACCTCATTTTTCAGCATTTCTTCACCAAAGAGTGAGATTTTACAAATAGAAGCTGGATTCACATATTAGTTCGATTCTTTAACGTGGATGCTCATTCATCTTCTCTCAAAACTTATAAAGCAAGCTACCATGGTTATGGGTAGCTAATTCACTTTGTATCAAAGGTAGAGGCAGTCTACCTTAGGTTTATGTATTTCTTTTGATTGGCCTTGTATGTGAACAAGTGATGATTAATATATAATGAATATTTTTGTTTTTAATGATCCATTCTTGATTTGTAAAACTCTAGACATAGATTTTGTGATACTTGACCTAAAATATTCATTTATCGATTTATAGATTGGAGAGATCGGTCTATGGTTGATATTTGCTTTGTATTGAACTTAAAGCTTACTATATTCGTTGTTATATGAAGAGATCATGTAGCGATGAATACAGTATTTCTCACGACGTCGCTCTAGAGATAGATGGTGTTGAGAGAATACATTATGATATTAATCGGATCCAACTTCATACGCAAGATTGAAAGAATACGTATAAGTTAGGGTAGATGAAAACTACTTTTGATATACTTTATTAATCAAACACTTTAGAATTTATAAGCTTTACTACTAAAATCGTGACAATTTATGAAAAAAAATTTGAAAACCCTTTTTTTTGAAACGGTAAACTATTGAACAACAAGCATCAAGATATCAGGACAATCCCAATGGAGACGATAACAAAAACCAACATACTCACTTACCCTATTCTAACAGACCTGTGTGGAAAGGTAGGACTTGTCGCTACGCGAAAAACACCCGGCAAAGACACAAAGTCGCCATCGAACTTTATTTATCCCAACGGGGAAAGGAAAACATCGAGAAAACCTCAGAAGGGAAAGAACATGGTCATCGCAACCAAAATCGGGGTTTGAGAGTCGATTATGTAAGAGGAAGGTATTAGCACCCCTCGCGCTGTTGTACTAAACGGGATCCACTCTTGTTGTTCTAATCAAAGGGTATGTATATCTAAAACTTACTTGCTACAACTTACTTGCGAAGGGAATGAATGAATGAAAAGGGAAAAAGCAAAAGGGAGCTCACCAGGATCTCACAATTCTGTGCCTACGTATTCCCTTGTGCAATGGGAAAGTCAGAGCAATCGTAGTTCGGAGGACTACGGTGAAAAATAGGAAGGCTGCTCGCCAAGGATTGTGGCCCTTGTGCCTACGTATTCTGTTAAGTGTAAATTTTGACTTAAATTAAACCATCTTTCTTGACACTTTTCAACTCAATTCTCATGCTTTCACAGATTTAATTCATGTTCTAGTGTGATTCTTCAATATTATTGCAAATGCCTTTAGATTCTTTGATTTTTGTGTTATTGTGCAGAAAAAGGTATTAAGTCATCAAAGAAGTAAGACACAAGAAAAGAGATGCAAGTTGCCAAAGGAAATGAAGGAAATGAAGAAACTTCAGAAATTTCGCTTTGCGAACTTTCCAGCGAATGTTCTCTTTGCGAACTTTCTAGCGAATACTCCCAGACTTGAGGCAGTAAGAAAAGGCACCAAAGTTTGTATTGCGAACTTTCCAGCAAATATTCGCTTTGCGAATAATTATTCGCATTGCGAACTTATGCAGAAACCTATTTCAAATCCTTTATCTTGGATTTTCATCTATCAATGAGTAAACTTTTGACATGGTTTTGTGAGTTGATATTCATTGTATCTTTTATTATATTATGTTGATTAGTAGCATGAATAGCATGAGTAGGATCAATGCGGTATTGCGAGGATGCGTGATAATAGTGATGAAGAACGATATCCACATACATTTGGCCAATTAGTTGAATGCATGTAAAAAGGCTTAATCATATGTACATATTCTGATCATAGCTTTGTATATGAATTACTCATTAGTTTGATATGGATGTTATAGTAATATCTGTTGGGTCTAGATGCCATAAATGGATGTAGGCTTAACATTCATGTAGGTTTTAAATACTTTGTATTGATTGGTAATGTGCGAGAGCAATTATTGATCGGTATAAAATCACTCACAACATGCGGGGACCGATAGGATATGTATGTCGTGAGTGATATGTGATGAAATTAGACGAACAAGTGATTTATGTATAAAATGATCTGAAGAATGCTTGTGTTATCAATTGATGAAATCCAATCCCAACAAGGCTCCCAACAAGACTCTGTTTATAATTCAGTCTTTACTTTATATTTTCCGTCTTTATATTTTATGCCTTTAATTTTGGTTCCTTAAATCTTTTAAAACAAAACTTTTGCACCACAAGCTTAGAAATGTAGAGACCGTTGAACGACATTCTTTCTCGCACCGATCCCTGTGGATATGACAAAACTGGGTACTTAATTAATTTTTGCTTGCTGCTTTATCGCACCAACAAAATGGCGCCGTTGCCGGGGATTGGTGTTTGGATATTTAATTGCATTGCGATAGTTTCTATACTTTTGAGCTTTGTATATTTGTTTATATTGTATATATTTGTTTTCTTTTATGTTTTCTCTAGTGTGACTAGGAATATTGAGAACTCCTTCTAGAATGGTTGCTATTTGTATAAAAGTATTCAATGAAGCTTCGACCGAGTCTAGATGGTGATGATAGGGTGGTGAGCATTAAATGTCTGCAAGATAAATTGTACCGCTTTATAGAATGTTAGATTGATTTAAGAATTTTGTGCTTTGTGCAAATGTGTATTCTTGCTTCATTTTTCAACTTGTTTGAATGCTTGTTGTCGCTCCCGGGATTTTCATCCTAGTACAAACGCGAAAGTGGCGTGGAAACAGAGTCGCCAGCAATGTGTATTTATCCCAAGAGAGGGAAAGGAAACACCGCATAAACCTGAAGGAAAGGAAAGAGCATGGTCTTGCGACCAAGAGAACTGGGTTCGGGAGTCGGTTACGCGCGAGGAAGGTATTAGCACCCCCACGCGTCCATCGTACCCGATGGGATCCACGCTTGCTTGTCTCGATCAAAGGGTGTAGAAAAGATACTGAGAAAGAATGGAAAGGGAAAGAGGAACAAATGTAGGGAAAATAAAAGAAGTGCTCGAATGGGCCCTACCCCACTGCCTACGTATCTCATCGGGAGCATGAAAATCAGAGCGACGTAGTTCCCCTCAACAAGGGTTGCTTTATTTGTGTTTTTTTAATGGAAACGTCAGAGTGCGCGTCCCAGCAGTTAGGTGTTGTAGCTCACTGTATGGAGACTTAGGCGTTACCTGTTTGCGGTAGAACAGAAATGACGCATCCTTAAGGAATAGAATGAAGGAGATGAGGAAAGAATTTGTTTGTTTGTTTTTGTCTTTTAAGATAGAAGTGTTTTGTTTATTTGGTGTTTTGCAACACATATTGTATTTAAGTCCTTCATATAGGATCGAATGCCTCGCATATCGACCCAAGACGGGACTTACACTAAACATTCCAAGGAAATGAGAGAAGACCCCTCACCTCCTTGTTCCCACATGAAAGGCCTAAATACAATAGGTGTTATGCCTTTATTAAGTGTTTTTTTACTTTTATTATAAGATGAGAGATGAGAGACTCAAAAGAGGATCAAAGGTGAAACTAATAAGGGAGACTAAGACTCAAACCCTAGTGTTAGCATGCTTGGAGATCCTATGGTTAATGTGTTTTACCAAACCTACTTCTAAAAGAAACAAGAAGAAGAGCAAGAGAAATAACTTACTTCCAAAATGGAAGTTAAGTTGATCTTAAAGGGGGATGAAGAAGAAGTTATGCAAGGAAAGCATGTAAATGCTCAACAAAATCACAAGTTGAATTATTAAAGAAGTAAGAAGGGATGAAAGAAAGGAGTGTGTGTGTGGACACACGTCCACAGTTACTTACCATTTGTACCTACATAAAAAAGTTAGCTAAAAAACACTCAACAAGTAGTGAAAGAAGCAAAGGATATCAAATAGAGGTCAAACAAAGCAAGCATCAAAGGATAAGGATCCTAAGAGTTAAAAACTACTCAAAGTCAGAATCTAAACAATAAGAGTACTCTCTAATGTTAAGACATCAAACACACACCATCTATGTCCAAGTAAAGTCCTAAACATTAAAGAAGTGAATCATAGAAGAAATAGATGAAGAATGAGTGGAAATGCAAAGTGATCATGCCATAATGCTCTATGCAATATCAAGGTCAGAATCACATTCAAGTCACCAATTCCTTATAAAGCATATGAAATATCATACCAATCATGGATAAAAGAATTCAAGTAGAAGGGATAAGAAGAAGTAGAAGAAAAGAGAAGTGAACATGTTCCAATATATGCACAAATTGACACATTAAAGATGCATAGCATGTTAAAATGATAAATGCATACATAGGACAGTGGCATAGAATTATTGAGATGTGAATGAGACATGTGAAATGGCACACAAAAATGCAAACATGAATTTCATATAGCATAAGAGGAAGTGAGAGATAGAAACAAGTCAAAGTTCAAATTAGAATGCACAAACTCATACCAAATGCAAATGCAAACCCAAGTGACTTATAATGCAACAAAGGTGACCTATAATATCATACAAATGACATACAAAAGATGCATAAACAAATCCTAATAAGATGGCATGAATGCCTACCTAAAACATGTGAGAATGATGCTAACAAAACTTCATAAAAGGTCTCCTAATCTAGCATGCATAAACAAATATCAAATGGATTTGAAAAATTATGAAAATAGAATAAAAATCAATTAAGTCAGAATGTAATCACATGTAGAAAGAACAACACAAAATTCAATAAGAATCATGCTCAATTAAGCTCACAAGTTCACTTTGAAACATCTCCAAAAAAGCTCAAATATGCACATCAAAACACATGAGAAAAATGAGTTAAAAATGCAAACAAAATATTTTAATATGCTACAGTATGTTATCTAACCAATACAAAAAGAATGAGCAAAAAATGTTGTGGGAAGTGGGAGAAATAAAATGTACAAGTGTAAGTATCAAGGAAAAGTTCACTTGAAAAAGAAAATGAAAAGAAATTATGAAAATATGGTCCAACATTATTAAAATCTGAATTAAAAATAGTGAAAAATTACCTAAATGTGTTAAGAACACGTGTGAATTAATTTGTAATTTTTTGTTGATTTTTAGTATTTTTATTAAAATAAAAGTGAAGCTAATATGCAAAAGAAATAAAATGCAAAGGAAATGGAATGGGGGTGCTGGTTGAGTAAATTTCTAGTTCAAAAATGCTTGGGCCTTTAAAGAGGAGGGTGCGAAAAACAATCTAACCCAGTCCATTAAGCTTGTGAAATTGTGTGTGATAATGTGCATAATCAATTCCATGGGCCTTCCCTTCCAACCACACGATCAGGTCAAGATCTCCAAATCAACGGCTTATGACGCACGCACACGCAACCTACAACGCACACGCATACACGAGAACGTCTGAAGAGCCAAGATGCATCACGTGAGAAACCCATGTGCTTCATTAATGTGGTGTTGAGCTCCTATTGGCTAGCCTAAAAACAAGGATAGGTGCACCAACCAAAATGCGCCACACGCGGTCTCTCTCTCTCTCTCACCAATTATCACTCCATCATGACTTAATCATTTTTATTAATCATTAACCGCAAGAACACAGCCAATACCACGCTGCCACCTCATCATCCTCATGATTATTTCATGCAAAGTACTAATTAAACTCATACAAAGACAAAAAAACGCAGAATTTTTGCCAAACTTCTACCACACATAACTCCATCAATTCTTAATGAAAATTAACAAAATAAGATACCAAACTGAAGCCCAAACTTCATAGATCATGAATATACCAATTAAATCTCAAAGATATCATATTCTAATATCAAGAAAAATGGCACGAAAGTGACATGTTCAAGCACAAATTTCACAAAATCACAAAATCACATAAAATCCAAATTGAACAAACAGTGGTGTGCCATCATTTCAGGACTTCCAGATGCAATGCATGATTACTAATTTCACATTGTAAATCTCTAAAATTATGATGAACTAAAAGAAAAGTTTCAAGATCTCTAACCTTGTGAGATGCAATTTTTTGTTTTAGAAATCCAAGAACTTCTTGCAAGGTCTTCAAATCAGCACTTTAAGCCAAATAAAGGCTAAAACCAGATCCAATACTTGCTTGGAGTAGAAATTGGGAGTGATGAGTCAAACTTGAGATTTTTCAATGGTGGATTCAAGCAAATCCAATGCATACAGTAGAAAGAGGAGGTTATGGAGATGATGCTGCTCCAAAAATCTTCAAAAATGATGAAGAAACGAGAGAGAAATCTGGATCTGAACTCTTGAGAGTGAGAGAAAAACTTGAGATTTCTTGAGAGAGATTGTGATGAAAATGTGAGAAATGTGTGAGATTAGAGAGAGAGAGTGGAGAATGATTGAGAATGATTTCTGAGAATGTGGAAAAATGAGAGAGATCTTTTGAAATTGTGTGTAAATTTGTTTATATAGTTAGGGTTAAGTGTGTTTAACCATGGTAAACTGAGTTGGTTAAGTGAGTTGGTGTGAGGTTAACTGAGTAGACTCTAACTAACTGAGTCATGACAGTTAGAGGTGAGTTGGGAAGATTTACTATGGTGTGGGTGAGTTTATGAAGTGTATGGAGAAGTTTAAAGTGGATGGTGGTGATGTAAGGAAATTTTTAGTTTAATGAAGTAAGAGGTGGACTGGTGTGTAGTGTGAGTATTTGAATTAGCAACAACAACAATGTTATTTTTTCTGATTTTATAGCAGCTTGATATCAATTAAAACAAGGAAGTTTGGTAATGAATATCTCTCACTTTAATGAATGGAAATGTGTGATTTTGGTGGCAAATGAAAGAATAGATATAGGAGAATAATTTTGATGTTGAAATTGAATTGAATTGAGGCTTGTAGGATGGTGTAGCGAACGATTTTAGACGCGGTTCTTAAGCGTTGGTCGCTCTCTGCGGTTGAGCTTAAAACTACAGGTCGATTCATTTTTTATCCTATTGTGAGCTGAATAAGGAAGGGAAATAGATGTCTCCAATTAACCCTGCTTGCATACTGAGTTTAAACAGCGGTCTGTTAGGTTACGGATGCTATCAATGTGGGGGGGCCTTTGTACTGGTTTTTCATATTTCACCAATACGGTTCTTTCTTTCTTTTTTCTAGGCAAAGGGTTTCTGGCGGGGAATAAGGATTAGGATGTTAGGACTGATGCTTTTGAATTACTGCTTTTAATTGATGGAGATATGGGATTTGGGTTTTTTGTTGATTGCGCTCGCTAAGATCTTTTCTTTCGATCTTATGCCGACGTATTCCCGTTTACCGAAACAGGGAAATCAGAGCGTTCGTAGTTCCTCCTAGTCTATGGGAGGAAATTGGTTTTTGGTGTCTTGTTCAAAGCCCAAGACGTGAAGCGAAAGGTGATTTGTATCTTGTTCAAAGCCCAAGATGTGAAGCTAAAAGGTCTATTTGTGTCTTGTTCAAAGCCCAAGACGTGAAGCTGAAAGACCTCTACTTTAGAGAGAATTTGTCATCTCTAAAGAGGGGGAAGGAGAATTACTTTAACTGGGATACGCGGATCCGAGCAATGCCATAATTTCCGAAGAAAGGGTTTTAACCTGAAGGAGAAGACTTTAACTCAGTGTAGAGCAATGCCATCTTTCCTTAGGAATTTCTCATGCTAAAAGAGGGACAGTGGCATGGATATAGATGATCCAGAGGCTTGCCGCTTACAACGATTAGATGAAGTGAAAGGAGTTGTTGATGTTTGTGTACTGTGAACGAGGCACAACTTTGATGCTAAAAGGTTGATTGGATCAACCAGTGGTTTTCTTATACAAAGCCTAAGAGGAGGCTAATTTCCGCTACGAAAATCATTATACAAAGCCTAAGAGGAGGCTAATTTGTGTCTCGTACAAAGCCCGAGAGAGAGGCTAAAGGTTTTTGACCCAGTGGGGCATATCGTTATACAAAGCCTAAGAGGAGGCTAGCAAAGAGTTCGACTCTTGCTTAAGGGATTTATATCTCGTACGAGGCCCGAGATGGAGGCAAAAAAAGGGGTGATTGACTCAACGAGGGAATCTTTTGTGTCTCATACAAAGCCTGAGAGAGATGTTAAAAGGTTGTTTTGACTCCACTGGGGAGAATTTTGGTATCTCGTACGAAGCCCGAGATGGAGGCTATTGTAACTGTTTTAGTTGAGTGACAGATCCAATATACTGATTTAAAAGAGAAAATCAGTTCTTATATGAGTAACACTGTACACAGGGATTTAATTTGAGGATCAGGGATATTTCTTTTTCTTTGAGGAAACGGGAAATCCAAAGGGTATTGAGACTATCCGAGTCTGCGGGTTTCCTTCCTATTTAACGAAGGGTGCTTGAGAATGTCTTTGAGACTCAAGGAAGTTAGACTGTCCGTGTCTAGAGTTTTACCTTTTGTACTATGCTTCGAGAAACAGTAGTAGACTCTATGAAAGGACTGTTCTATGAGGATGACTAAGTTATGTTCCTATACCTCTAGGAGGTCGTCGGGACAATTTGTACGAAGCCCAAGAGGAGGCTGGAATCTTTTAAGAAGCCGACGGGTCCTTGTACGAAGCCCAAGAGGAGGCTATCATTCCCGGAGGAAGAGATCATTATACGAAGCCTAAGAGGAGGCTGTGAATACTTCTAAGAAGCCGTAGGGTCCTTAAATAATGCCCAAGAGGAGGCCGATGCTTTTAAGAAGCCCGTGGGTCTATCATCTCCTTTCCATTAGGAGAGATAACTCTTTTAAAGATGAAAACCACTGGTAAACGTGCGAGGTTTACTATCCAGCGACTTTTAGCTTTTAAAGAGGGTTCCTTAGTTAAGGTCCAAGATTATGACCGTAGTGGGTACCCAAACCCCGAGACATTCAAGGAAAGCTATCCACAAGGAATAGATCAGGTCAGGAAAGTTCGAGAATTGGGAAGAAACTCAAAGATGCCATTCACGGAGAATACATTCATCTTGGGGAGTAGAGCTTCTTGACGATTCCTAAGGAGGACAGCCGAAGAGAAGACTGTATCTGGTGCTCCTATTGGGGATCTAGGTGTCTATTTCTACGAATAAATGAAACGGCGTCACTTTGTTCTAGACGTAGTTGCCGGGGAAACTCGAAATATCTATACTATTATTACACAGTAGATATGAGTTTATGAAAGGAGACTTACAGTGAACAGCCCCACAATACAGTTTATAATATGAAAGCAGTAAATGAAAGCGATAACCACTTACTCGGTTGTAGTGCTTCCATGCTGTTTGGTTAGTTGTTCAACACAGAAAGATTAAAAACAACAGTATATTCAAAATCAAAGGAGAAAGTGCTTTGAAAAAGAAAGATTTGGGGCTTACAGCTCAAGGAGAGGCCCAGGGTTTTATCAGTGAGCGCACTGTTTGAATTTGTACAGAGGGACTTATACAAGTGACTGGGGCCCAAAAAGGTTTTCTATACAAAGGGATGGGTCTTACACTCTCTCAAGAGGCCCAAAAAGGTTTAAAGAAAAAGAGTGGGGCTTATAACACGAGGGTAGGCCCAAATGATTTTTCGTTTAAAAATGGCGATCGCGCCGAGATTTTCTTTTAACGCAGAGGGACTTATACAATAAGTGAGGCCCAAAATGTTTTGGTTAAAAGGGGGATTGGGTCTTACACTCTAATAGAGGCCCAAAAGTTTTGAATGGGTCTTATAGCTCAAGGAGAAGCCCAGATGATTTTTGAAAAGGCGACGATCGCGCCGTTTGTTTTTTTTTTACGGTATCGGGACTTATACAATAAGTGAGGCCCAAAGATGATTTGGTCAAAAAAAAGGATTGGGTCTTACACTCTAATAGAGGCTCAGAGTGTTTTGAAAATGATTTATGAGGGTTGAATTAATCCAAAACCCTAATTTGTTTCCAAAAAATGTATTTAATTGAATAAAAATTCAATTAAATTGATCAAAAATTGTTTTACACATGGGAAACAAATTGTGATCTTGGATTAATGCTTCAAAAATTAAGTATTGACCTACAAAACAAATAGAAAGCATTAAAAGTTGCAAAATCATTGTGGAAATAATATTTAAAATGCCAAAAACAATCAAAATATTAATTCTTTACAAAAATATCAATTATATGAAATAAATAATATTTTTGGGATTTTTTGATAAAATAAAATATTTTAACATTTTTGTGAATTATTAAAAAAAGAATCAACTCAAAATCATTAAAACTCAGAGAGAAATTAATTTTTGAATCAATTAAACAAAGTCACAAAATTCAAATATTTGAAAATCTGAAAATGGCGCCAAGAACACAAGCAAGAACACGCGCGTTTTCTGGGTTTGGCTTATTTGCATTTTCTATCCAATCTCACTGAATACTTGATTATAACATGCAATCTACATATCATTATGCTCGCCTCAACCTCACGATCATGTCTATGTACTTTAATTTCATTTAAATTAAACGTACAACAAGAAATCACGAAGAGACCTCAAGAACCCTAATTTCTGCATGAAAGCTAGGATTTTTGAGACACGATTCAAACAATGCAATTAATTGAGGGAAAACATTCCATGCATGATTATGAACATATGGCCAAATTATTGTGCGAGGAAATATGCATAGATTGAGAGATGACCAAGTTTAGGCTTACCTCCAAGTCGTGACAGCAAGAGCAGATGTGATTTTGAGTTGGAGGTGTTACAGACAAGTTGTGATGATCTGGACAGCTTCCCTACACCATATGGAGTGTGTTTGAACACTTGGATTGAATTGAAATGGACTGGATCAGTTTATGGCATCTCAGCTGCAACTTCACTTCAAACTTGTGTGGATGGCAAGTGATTTTGTGAAATTGATGTTTTAGATGTTATGTGAGTGTTTGATCAGCTCATATATGATGTATGTGAGGTGTGTGAGTGATTGGTTTGTGCAGAATTGCTCTCAAACTCAAAACCCGATAGCTACCTTGCTAAGAAAGGCATTTTTGCCAAGAGAAAGAGATTTTGAGGAAAGCATCTGCTAGATGGATTTGGTGTACTTAAACTGACCACAATTGAGCTCTATTTATAGTAGAGCAAGTTTGTTTTGCAAGGAATAGTACATGGCAGCTGGTAAGTAGGTTTCCTCAATGTTGGCCAATGGAAATGAAAGTCTCCTCTAGCCATTGACTAGAGGTTAGGGCACAGAGCTTTGGTCCCCTTGGTCTTGGATAAGCCTTGACTGATTTCAGATGAGAATGGCTCAGTCCATGCCACCTTGATGGTTCCATTGAATGCCTCATTCCAAATTTGAAGTCTTGTCCCTATTTTGGCCATTCTAGGTTCAACATGCTATTCTTTGTTCCTTGGACCTTGGAGGCTTGGCTCAGTGATTGTCCCCTTTGGATTCAATCCTCTGAGGTGTCCAAGTGGATTGGAGCAATTGCAATTGGATGATTTTGGCAAATCGAGCCAAAATGCAAATTCTGCCTTGCCTTGACAGATTTCAGCAAGGCAACTTGCCAATGTTGTATCTCATGATGTAGGTTGAATTTGGCAATGTTCTTGGCCATTTTGGAAAGCTCTTACATGATACAACAACTGTTTGAACAAGTTTGGTTTTGATCTCTTTTGATTCCAAGTGAAAAATTCCCCTACATTTGGCAAAAAGTGAAGGCAAATTCTGACTTAGTGAAAATTTCACTAAGTGTTGAAAAAAGTGACATTTTCACTTTTCAGCCACTTTGATCACTCCATAACTCAAAATCCTTAATGAATTGGAATGACTTGTAGTTGAAGTTTTTGTAGGTGATAATGAGGGCTACAAATCCATCTTTGGATGAGAAAAAATGGCCTTGTGGTTTAGGAGTTATGGTCCTCCAAAGTTGGTACCTTTGCCACTTTATTTTTAACTTAGAAAAATTTCTAAGTTTTATGGTTACCCCTTTTACAAGTTATCTCACTTTTCTTGATTTTTCTTGATGAATGATGATTCAAATCATACATTAACATCATTTTAGGGTTAAAAATCCATTTTGGTGAAAAATCTCAAAAAGTCAAAGTTGACTTTTGTGCACAGTTGACTTTTTATCAGATGAATTCCAAACTGTGCAATTCTTCAGGAAATCATGTCCTTGACCTAAATCAAACTTGATGGACATGTTCCATGGGTGTCATAGGGTATATTCAATCATGTATTAGGGTTTGGGAGCATGTCTTGGTCAAAAGTCAAAGTTACAGTTGACTTTTCCCTTAAAACCCTAATTGTGGTGCAGATGAAATTGAGACTTGTTGCTCAAGCTTCTTGGATCAATCCATGGTTCCAAATGGATAAATATGGTATATTAGAGACCCTCAAATCATGTCTTGAGGCCTTGGCTCATGGTTTGTCCCAAAAGTTAACTTAGGGGTGAATTAGGTCAAGAAACCCTAATTCCTGATTTTTGATGAATGCATCCCCTGAGGCAAAATTGACTTGATGCATGGGTTCATGAGGTTCCATGAAGTATATTAGGTCATGTTTTGGATCATTGCCTTGTGCCCAGATGAAAATTTCCATCTGGAGGCCCTGGTCGACCAAAACCCTAATTTGGTGACACTGTCGATCTTGAGACTTGATCCACCTATAAGGGAGCAGCCTTGTGCTTAATCCTTGAAGTGGGAGTCCTTTTTGATCCATTGTGGATATTTGAGAGATTAGACAAGTTGAAGATCATGTCATTTCTTGATTGATCCTTTGTCTAAGCACTCAGAGAGGGCTTGAAACCCTAATTTTGATTGTATTGGATGCTCACCCATCTTTGGGGAGACTGATGAAGCATGATGGTTCATCCATATTGTGATGATGATTTTCACAATGATGGGAAATCTAAGGGGTCAAAATTTGGGGTATTACAGATGCCCCTATTTAATCTTCTTGGACCCGAAGGTATGAATGACGAAGGGATTCGAGCATTCGGGGTGCAAGAGGATTAAATATCGGAATATCCAAAATTTTGATGGTGGTTATGAATGGTAGCTTACGCATTCATCTTCTTTAGCTAAGCAATGATGCTTAGAAAAGGTAAACTTCCCCTCGATCCTAGTCTTCAGCCAAGGAACTGGTCTCAGTTTTCTTTTGAAATAAACCTCCCCTCGTTCTTGGTTTCCTACTAAGGAACTGGTCTCAGTTGTGGAAACAAACTTCCCCTCGATCCTGGTTTCCTACCAAAGAACTGGTCTTAGATTCTGATTTAAACTTCCCCTCGATCCTGGTTTCCTACCAAGGAACTGGTCTTAGTTTCTGATTTAAACTTCCCCTCGATCCTGGTTTCCTACCAAGGAACTGGTCTTAGTTTCTGATTTAAACTTCCCTTCGATCCTGGTTTCCTACCAAGGAACTGGTCTTAGTTTCTTTTGTCAATAAACTTTACTGACAAGGGACGCTATTCACAGCGGCTTTCCTCAAACTTCTCGCCGAATTTTCCTGGGGAGATGCCATTTGAGTGGAAAAAGTTTTGATGTCAGACTTGCTGGGGAACCCAGTCGTCTGAGTTGTAGAGTTGTACAAACTTCTCTGTTGGAGACGCCATTTGTCGATTCTACTGGGGAAAGCGAGTCTCTTGAGAGACTGTTTTCATTTGGGGTTACATCATACTTTTCTTGGGATCTTCCCGGAGAAATGCCATATGATGGAATCCAATTTTGAGGTGCCGATGACCTTCTCATCAGCGGTCCTTTCGGAGCAAAACTGGCATGCTGCCGAATCTCTGATCACGAGGCTTTCTCTGTGGATTTTCCTTAATCCGGGAAAGCAAGGATATCATCTTCAATGGCGAAGAGTGATGTTTATCGAGAGTTTTCTCTGGCTTTTCAGAGGTTCAAGTTATCAAAGTGGCCAAGTGCCGACTCTGATCTAAAGATACACTGGTGGCGAGATTGTGCAGACGCAACACTTCCTGACGAGGAAAGAACTGACAAACTCGATTGAGAAAACTGTTTATCACTAGGGGACAAGACCGACTCAAGTGATAGTGATGCAATACGAAATGCGAATGCAAATAAAATGCATGAAGTATGTATGTATATGCTGACAAAACAGACGCGACATACAGACTAATGGATGAACACAATTGGATACTCGGCCATCGCGGGGCGAAGAAGTACCGTTGGTTCAAAATAGCAATTCCACCTTGCTTAGGAGAGATAGTCCACGCGGGGAGCTATGTTGATCGGGCTTAGGAGATGAGAACTCGGCCGAGGATGTCAGACGAAACAAGGTCTCTGACACAGTTGATCCCTTCATTCAGGCATACTGGCTTAGAAGGAGTACTTTGATTCTGCACTTTGAAGTTCGCTTACTTCGGGAGAAGCGATCAATGTTCTTCTGATGTTCAACAGTCAAAAGAAATTGCCATCTTTATTTTAAAAGCAGAAAAAGTTTTAACAAGTAAATTCATTTTTGTTTTATTTCAAGAATCGCTGATTAAGTTTAAACAACGTCGTTCTGTAAAGCTAAAGCAAGTTAAGAATTACAATCAAAAGCACAAAGGCTCAAATTTTATTGATAAGATGGAGATCAGCCAAACGCATGATTCCAAAGAGTATATACAAAGTTAGAAAATGGTAATTTACAGGGAAAAGGGCTACGTTGAAACATAACGACCACTATCCTTCTATCAACTTTGAATTCGGGGCATCCTGAGCTTCCGTCGAAGATGACCTTTGACTGGAGATTTCCTCCGATAGATGATGCTGTAACTGCTGCTGAGGGGCTTGCCTCTATTGAACATAGTTACTTGCCATTATCCCTAACTTTTGCCTGGATTGTACTATGATGTTTCCAATCCATCGGGATGATTCTTTTTTTTTCCATGTCTCTAACTTTTACCTAGACCGCCCTTTCAGGTTTTCAATCCACCGAGACGTTTTTTTTTTAGTTTAGGCGAAGTATTTCTTGACTACATCATTATTCGTGGGGTAGGCAAATTCCTCTCCGTCCATGGTTGCAAGTCTCAAGGCGCCGCCTGAGAAAGCTTTCGTGACCACATAGGGGCCATCATAATTCGGGGTCCATTTGCCCCGAGAGTCAGTGAGAAATGATTGTATCTTCTTGAGCACGAGGTCTCCATTCCTGAAGACACGAGGTCGGACCTTTTTGTCGAACGCCCTCTTCATTCTCTGTTGATACAACTGACCGTGGCATAGTGCCGTGATTCACTTCTCTTCAATCAGGTTCAGGTCGTCGTGTCGACTTCGACACCATTCAGCTTCGGTGAGCTGAGCTTCCATCAATACCCTAATTGACGGGATCTCTACTTCTATGGGAAGCACTGCCTCCATGCCATATACTAGAGAGAAAGGGGTAGCCCCTGTTGAAGTGCGGACAGATGTGCGATAACCATGAAGAGCAAAAGGTAACATCTCGTGCCAGTCTTTATAGGTTACAACCATCTTTTGAACGATCTTCTTGATGTTCTTGTTAGCCGCTTCTACCGCTCCGTTCATCTTGGGTCGGTGGGGAGATGAGTTATGGTGTTAGATCTTGAACTCTACACACAACTCTTTCATCATCTTATTGTTCAAGTTAGATCCATTATCAGTAATGATCTCGCTTGGAACACCATAACGGCAGATGATATTGTTTTTGATAAATCAGACCACCACTTGTCGGGTTACATTGGCGAATGACACTGCTTTGACCCACTTGGAGAAATAGTCAATGGCTACCAGGATGAACCGATGTCCGTTTGAAGCCTTAGGTTCGATCAAGCCAATCATGTCGATTCCCCATATGGAAAAAGGCCACGGGGAAGAAAGAACTTTGAGATGTGATGGCAGTACATGAATTTTGTCGGAGTATATCTGACACTTGTGACACCTCCTCATGTACTTGTAGCAGTCGGATTCCATGGTCAACCAATAATACCCGGCCCTGAGAATTTTTCTCGCCATTGTGTGTCTGTTGGCATGAGTGCCAAAGGATCCTTCATGAATTTCTTTTATGAACATGTCTGCTTCTGGTCTGTCGACGCATCGGAGCAAGACCATGTCAAAATTTCTCTTATAAAGAGTGTTACCGCTCAGGAAGAAGTTTCCAGCCAATCTTCTGAGGGTTTTCCTGTCTTTTCTGAGTGCCCCAGATGGGTACTCTTGTTTCTGAAGGAAGCATTTGATATCGTGATACCAAGGTCTGTCGTCTATGACTTCTTCAATTGCGAAGATGTAAGCGGGCCGTTCAAGGCGCATGATGTCGATCTTAGGTATGTCATTCCATCGACCTACACTAATCATGGAAGAGAGAGTGGCTAATGCGTCAGCCATGTGATTCTCATCACGAGGGATGTGATGAAACTCGATTCTGTTGAAGAAGGGTAACAACCTCCTTGCATAGTCTTTGTAAGGAATCAATCCTGATTGGTATGTGTTCCAATCTCCTTTTATCTGATTGATAACCAGGGCTGAATCGCCATATACGTCCAAGTTTTTGATCCTTAAATCAATCGCTTCTTCGAGACCCATGATACATGCTTCGTATTCGGCCTCGTTGTTCGTACATTTGAACGTAAGTCTGGCAGTGAAAGGAATGTGGGAACCCTGAGGGGTAACAATGATTGCCCCAATTCCGTTTCCATAATGATTAACTGCTCCGTCAAAGATAAGTCCCCACTGGGAACCTGGTTCTGGCCCTTCACTGGGTAGCGGTTCATCGCAATCTTTCATTTTTAGATACATGACATCTTCGTCTGGAAAGTCGAACCCGATTGATTCTTGATCGTCAATCAGTTGATGAGCCAAATGATTGGCTAAAATACTTCCTTTAACGACTTTCTGAGCGTGGTACTCTATGTCATATTCTGATAGCAACATCTGCCAACGGGCAATCCTTCACGTGAGAGCAGGTTTTTCGAAAATGTACTTGATTGGATCCATTTCGGAGACCAACCAAGTAGTATGACGAATCATGTACTGGCGAAGACGTTTGGCTGCCCAAGCCAAAGCGCAACAAGTTTTATCAAGCATTATGTACCGAGTCTCGCAGTCAGTGAATTTCTTGCTTAGATAGTAAATGGCAGACTCTTTCCTTTTAGTTTCGTCTTGTTGGCCAAGTACACATCCCATTGAGTCCTCTAGGACTGTGAGGTAAATGATTAGTGGTCTTCCTTCCACTGGAGGTGATAGAATTGGAGGATTCAACAGATATTCCTTAATACTGTCGAAGGCAGTTTGGCAGTCTTCTGACCAAACACAATCCTGGTTCTTTTTGAGTAATTTGAAAATCGGCGCACATGTCGCGGTCATAAGGAATATGAATCTGGAGATGTAGTTCAAACGTCCCAGGAATCCTCTGACTTGTTTTTCTGTTTTCGGAGAAGGCATTTCTTGAATGGCCTTGACCTTGTCAGGATCAACCTCAATCCCTTTCTGGCTGACGATGAACCCTAGTAGTTTCCCTGAACGGGCACCGAAGGTGCACTTGTTGGGATTCAAGCGGAGCTTGAATTTTCTTAGACGTTCGAACAATTTTGACAGGTGTTCAATGTGCTCATTCTCTGTTCTTGATTTTGCAATCAAATCATCGACATATACCTCGATTTCTTTGTGTATCATGTCATGAAACAGAGTAGTCATGGCCCTTTGATAGGTTGCCCCGGCATTCTTCAAACCGAACGGCATTACCTTGTAACAAAAGGTACCCCATGGGGTAATGAACGAAGTTTTCTCCATGTCTTTCGGCGCCATTTTGATCTGGTTATAGCCCGAGAATCCATCCATGAAGGAGAATACTTTGAACTTTGTTGTGCTGTCAACCAGCATGTCAATGTGTGGTAAAGGAAAGTCGTCCTTTGGACTTGCCTTGTTCAGATCTCTGTAATCAACACACATTCTGACCCTTCCGTCCTTTTTGGGAACGGGTACGATGTTGGCTAGCCATTGAGGATATTCAGATGTAGCGAGGAAACCCGCGTCGATCTGTTTCTGTACCTCCTCTTTGATTTTGATGGCCATGTCCGGGTGAGTGCGTCTCAACCTTTGCTTTACTAGCGGACATTCCGATCTTAACGGTAAATGATGTTCCACGATGCTGGTATCCAACCCTGGCATATCCTGATAGGACCAAGCGAATACATCGGGAAATTCTTTGAGAAGCTTTATCAAACCCTCTCTGGCAGTTGGACTGAGCAGTGCTCCGATCCTGATTTCTTTTCTCTCTTTTTCTGAACCCAAGTTTACCGTTTCCAACGGCTCTTTGTGAGGTTCAATGAACCTTTCCTCTTGTCTGAGTAGTCGGGAGATCTCTTCTGGAATTTGGTCGTCATTTTCTTCTTCAGCCTCGAATAACGGGAACTCAAAGTTGGGAGAAGGCATCGGATCGTATGTTTCAACGGGGTATAAAACAAGCAATCTGCATGACGTGATGATTCGTGTTTAGAAGAGATAGAGAAAATGTAAGTGTGTGCAGTGTTTTGATTTTACTGCTTGTTTTTATTATTGAATGTTTTTTAGGATTACCATTTTCTGAAAAAGCAAAAAGAGAAAACAACAATTAATGCGGAAATTACATAACGACGTTATTTTATTAATGAACAAGTCGACTCTTGAAACTACAGCCCTATAAAACAAAACTCTGTCGCTTTGGGCAAAGCAAAGAGGGAAATTTACAAAAAGCGAGCCCTATCAAAACATCCATTTCACCTGGGCAGGGTGAAAGGTTAAAGATGGCAATTACTTTGACTGATGAACGACCTTCGGAACCTCGACGGCAATCCATTGGCGGCAAACTCCTCGGTGAATCACAAAGTCTGGCACCTTCCTTGATTTGTCTTCAGAAATGACGCTGATTTCTGGTGGAGCAGGATCATTGGAATCTGTCTCCCAGGCAGAATTGTCGTAGGAGGATTCCTCTGTTGAATTTTGCATAGCATTTGTGCTCTCAGCTGTATCTCCCCATCCAGTTGACTGGATATCTTCGAGCCTGATACGAGAGCTTTCGGGAGCAGTGTACTTGACCATAAAGTCGTATTTTCCACTTGGTTGTCCCAAAGTGTCCCAAACTTCTTTGGAACTGGAGAAATCATCCCTTTCGATGACGTTGACCTCAGGAAAAGCATAGTTGATGAATTCAAGCCCTGCGAACGTTGCAAATTCATCTTCATGTTGAGTAGTTTCCGAATGACCTGAGTGTTGATCCCATGACATGGCGGGGACACAGGTATTCTGTTCAATGATGGTCAGCTGAGTTTCATTACTCGGCTGACTTTCTTGCCCCAAGTTTCCTGGGTAAGGCTGCCACATTGGCAGACCATCCATCGGGCCATAGTAATTGCGATCAAAGTTTTCTTTCATCAGAGTGTCTTCCTCTAATGAATTTGGCGGAGCACGACATCCTTCCGGATCACAATCCCCGTAGATCATTTCGACATCTGATCTTGGTATAAATCTCGGACTTTCTGTAGGAAAGCAAAAAGGCATAGGCACCTCTTCCTGAGACATATAGCCGTCCTTGTTAAGGTAGGACTTCCATTCTTCATCTGTGTCAGAGGGATCTTCCTCATTGATAGCATGAATTGTCTGAGACACTGGGTGGAGAAAACCTCCACTGTGGAAGAAGTTTTGAAGGGGATGAAGACTTTCATCGTTGGCGGCCGTCTGGGTACAGGTTGCAGAAAAACCAAGACCCTTCTTTGTTTTATTGTCAATAGGAATGACAAGCCGTCCCCATCCTTTTGTATCGGTACTCTCGACCGTTTTGATAGCATCTTTGTATGAAGAAATTGAAGTTCCTTCTTCGGATTGATCATTCTTGCTCACCGATAGTGCTTGTAACTGAGTTCTAATAACCTCCTCGGGTTCCACACAAGTAGATGATGATAAGTTACTCACAAGCAAGGCTTGTTCCCCACAAACCATGACAAGTTGATCGTTCTTGACGAACTTTACCTTTTGGTGGAGGGTCGAAGTGACTGCTCCAGCCTGATGTATCCAAGGTCTTCCTAATAAACAACTGTATGTTGCCCGGATGTCCATGACCTGGAAAGTGACTTGGAAAGTGTGAGGACCAATAGTTATGGGAAGATCCACTTCGCCGATAACTGTTTTTCTGGATCCGTCGAATGCTTTGACGATGACCTCGCTGACTCTCATCGGAGGGCCCTTAAATGATAATTGCATCAAAGTGGACTTCGGCATAACATTCAGGGCTGACCCTGTGTCTACCAGTACGTTGGCTAAAGCATCGCCCTGGCAGTTTACCGTAATGTTGAGCGCCATGTTATGACGACGACCTTCTTCAGGTAATTCCTCATCACTAAATCCCAAATTATTGCAGGAAGTGATGTTAGAGACAATGCTATCGAATTGTCTGATTGTTACATCCTGTTCCACAAAGGCTTGCTCCAAGACTTTCTGTAGAGCCGCTCTGTGTGCTTCTGAACTGAGTAACAGTGATAATACTGAGATCTTTGAAGGAGTCTGTAACAGTTGATCAACAATGTTATATTCACTCCTTTGGATGAGTTTTAGCATCTCATCTTTGTCTTTTGAAAAGTCAGGATTACCAGATTGACTGACTGGTGGATCAGGAATTTCTGCCTGAAGTTCCTTTTCTTTGTTGGATTCTCCAACCCCTCGGTTGAAGATTCGACCGCTCCGTGTTACACGACTGATGTCTGCAATATTCACGACGGAGGGTAATGGAATTTCCTTTCCATTCTCGATTATTGTTGCACCGTATTTGTAAGGGATCGCCTTAGCTGATTCATACGGTAATGGCCCCGGTAGATAGATGACTATGGGAACCTTCTGATTTTTCTGACCATCATAAGTAATCTCGATCTGTTCCTGGTTGGGAACTTTAGATTCGTCAAGTAGAGGGATGATGGCAAAAACATCCCTGATCTGGTGATGACCAGAGATCGTGACAACATCCTCCACTTGATCGGCAAGGTAGTTCGGTGACCAAATGATGGGTCCAGAACCCGGATATGGACGAATTTCTCCATGATCGATCTGACCCTGAAGAGCTGCTCTCACAAGGTAACACCCTTGGTTACTTTCCGAACAGACGCTACAACTGTCATAGTTGTGTGGTGGCACCTGGCCACGCCCACTTTGAATACAATGTAACCTCACTAGGTTACCTTCCATTGATCGGACATCCTGACTTTGACGACGAGTAGGATTCCTGTTATTGATACTAATCTGCTGAGTATCTTCGTCCATATAGATTGGCATCCACCAGTGATTTAACAAGTGCTGAAGTGCCTCCTGGACAAGGGTACAACCTCGATCGTTTTCGCAACCCGCTTTACAACTTTGATAGTCATGTGATATTAAGAATCCAAGTCGGACCTGCTCAGCATGTAACTCTACCAGGTTGGTATTCATCACGCGAATGTCAAAGATCTGAACCATGTTGATTTGATAGGAGTTCCTATCATGGTAGTCTTGGATCCATCCAAGATCCATCTGACGCTAGAGGGCCTCTTGTATGAAAGAGCATCCCTGTTTGTTTACCGAGCAAATCAGACAGGAACTGTAATCGTGCCGTGGCAGATTATGATACTGGCTTTGCCTTGAGTGCATCGCCACCAAGTTGACATTCATCACACGGATGTCGTGGTTTTGAATGACGTTAGAATTCGTAGAGACCATGTTAACTCCTCGAACTCGGTGCTCTTGGATCCATCCGAGATCCATCTGTTCCTGCAGAGCTGCTTGCACTACAGAACATCCTTGGTTGTCTTTAGAGCAGATATCACACTGGTGATAGTTATGAGGTGGCACACGGCCATATACACTCTGTCTACAATGCATCTTGACCAGATTGGTCTTTAACAAGAGTACATCGTGAATTTGATAGACATTGTTAGTCTCTTTCTCAATCAGATTGACTGCAGCTTTCTCGTGTTGAGGCAGCGGGTTCGTAAGAACATTAGGATTCGTATCCTTGAAAGATAAGAGCCCGCTCCTAACAAGCTTTTGCACGTCGGATTTGAAATTGAGACAAGTCTCAATGTTATGCCCCGAACCTCCTTGATGATAAGGGCATGTTTGATCCGCTTTAAACCAAAAAGGCGGATTTTCCGGAACTGAAAGGGGAGACTTAGTCTGAATGTGCCCCTTAGCCAGCAGTAACGGAAACAGCTCTGCGTATGTTACAGGTATAGGATCAAATCCTGGTGGCCGTGTTGTACGGTTGTTGTTATATGGAGGACGAGCCTGCTGAAGAGGCTGTTGTGTCCTTTGTTGATCAGGCTGGCTCTGTGCAACCTGAGGTTGATACATAGGAATGGGCGCGGGGTCGATAGCAGGAGTAACAGCTGCTACTGGCTGATAACGTCGCCTTTGCTTTCCGAGAGAGATATTCCCAATATCTTGCTCTTTTTTCTTAGGGAGAGCACTACCGTATTTTTTAGTACCGCTCGTTGATCCAGTGTCTTTTACCAAACGTCCTTCTCGGACGGCTTCCTCAAGACGTACACCCATGCCGACCATTTCGGTGAAATCACTGGGCGCACTGGCAATCATTCGGTCATAGTAAAATGAGCTTAAGGTCTTTAAGAAGATCTTTGTCATCTCTTTTTCCTCAAGAGGTGGACAAATTTGAGCGGCAATTTCACGCCACCTTTGAGCATACTCCTTAAAGGTTTCCTTGTCGTTTTGTGACATTGATCTGAGTTGATCTCTGTCGGGTGCCATGTCCAAATTGTACTTGTATTGTTGGACGAAGGCAGTACCAAGATCTCTGAATGTACTGATCGTAGTACGGTTCAAACCCATGTACCATTTGAGTGCGGCACCGGTTAAACTATCCTGGAAGTAGTGAATCAGCAGGTCCTGATTCTCCGTCTGAGCTGACATCCGCCGAGCGTACATCACCAGATGGCTCTGAGGGCAAGAGTTACCCTTGTATTTTTCAAAGTCGGGCACTTGGAACTTGTGCGGGACTTTCACATTTGGGACCAAGCAAAGGTCTGCGGCGTCCTTCCCAAATAGATCCTGACCGCGAATGGCTTGCAGCTCTTTCTGCATTTCCAAGAACTGCTCCTGGAATTCCTCCATTCTGTCAAACATAGTTTCCTTCTTACCAGAAGGTGTTGGTGGAATCTGTCCTTCCGAGACAGTGTACACCACAGGGGGTGGTACCGTGACTACGGAAGTAAGTCTTGGCGCCTCCCGAAGTTTGTAACCTTCAGGAGTCTTGAGTATGCCCCTGGCATCTTCGCTTTCCCGAAGTTTGTAACCTTCAGGCCCAGCGGCTTCTGTTGCGATTCCCTGATCTTCAGTGATCGGCGGAACATATCCTTCCGGGATATAGTTAACAGGCATACCCCAAGGACGATCTTTGGGCATCTGATACCTAGGATCATACTTTTCTATGATGGGCGTTGAGGTGATCTCTGAGATCACAGTTCTTTGTAGCTGAGCTTCTGCCATGGCTTGCATGTCGTTACGAAGCTTTCTCATATCCTCTCTCAGAGTGTCGATCTCTTCTTTCAACTCTCTGTTTTCTTCCTCAAGATCATCCATCTTTTTCTGACGATTGGCCTGAGTATTATACGAATGAGACAGTTTGACTCTAGAATCGAGACACAAACGTGAGATTCGTAGGTAAGGAGAATACGCGATGTGAGAATGATGAATGCAATGATTATATTAATTGTTTTTAGGTTTAATTAAAATAAACTTCAACAATTAGATTGCAAATATCAAACAGTGGGGAAACCCCTTTTTATTGAAATTCAAAGGATTACAGAAATGGAAATACAGTAGATTACAAAGTGCAGAAACAGAAACCTAAACTAATGGGTCCCGAGTCCTCTCTGAGGAGAAACCGGGTGCTGACTCTGGTACTTTCCTTTTCTTTGAACGGGGCGCTTGGGCCGTTGTCGGGTTGTCAGTCCTTTGTCAGGTGAAAGGAGCGAGCAAATTCCTTTGGTCATCTTGATTTCTACAGCATGTTGCTCCAAAATTCCAATCAGAGCGTCTTTCTCTTTCAGTAATTGCTGTATTTGGATACACTCTACGTCGAGGGTGCGGTACTTGTTCTTCCAAGACCTTCTTTCCTTTTGAACTTTGTTGAGAGTAACCTGAAGCCTTTCAGTTTCCGTCATGAAGTACATGACAATTTCCCTCGGCGGAAGAATTCCGTAACGAGGATAAGGCATCTTTAGCTTGAGAGCTCTAGTTTGTACCCAATGGAGATAAGGTTCCACCGAGACACAGTCCGGTTTTCCCAGAGACTCTCGTCCTTTCTTATGAACATGTTTCTAAGCTTGCACTATTTCCATCTTTAGTGCTCTGTCGTTTTCTCCTTCTTTAAAGAAAATACCTTCCAGATAAACACCCAGTGGGATGTGTCTCATCGGGTATCCAAATTGACGAAGAACTAATATCGGATGATAGTTGATTCCTCCTTTAGTTCCTATGAGGGGTACGCTGGGGAAGTTTCCACAACGATCAATGATTCTGATTCCCTCATAAATCCTATTACACCAATCTATATCAGAGTTGGTGAGGGACATGATCTTCTGCGACCAACGTAAGACACTCTTGCAATCCCAAAAAGCGGCAGACTTGGGCAAGTGAGAGATAAACCACTTGTAAAGCAAAGGTACACAGCATGTGATCTCCCCTCCGCTGTACAAATTTCCTAAGTGTACATAATGATACGCATCTGCGAGCAAAGTCGGCACATGGTTTCCAATGAGAAAAACCCGAATAGCATTGATATCGACGAAGTTATTGATGTTGGGAAACAAAAATAATCCGTAGGTGAGCAAGACAAAGATGCTTTCAAAAGCAGTCTCGTTCCCTATACTAGCGAAGTATAGAGCCTTTTTTGTCAAGAACTGGGCTGGAAAACCTTGGATGCCACCCTTAGTAGTCATGTGAGTCCGGACCTCAGACTCGTCCAAATGAATTGCTCTTGCAATAGTCTGATTCTTTGGAATTTCTTCCAGTCCAGAAAATGGAGCTCGATCTGTGATATGTAAATCAATCAGATGAGAATACTCTTCCAGGGTTGGTGCCAGCTGGTAATCCGGGAATGTGAAACAATGATAAACCGGATCGTAGAACTGAATGAGCGCGTCCATGATCCCCTTAATCACATGGACTCTTAACAGTGGTAGGAAACCACCGTGCTTGGCTTTGAAAGCCTCTGGGTTAACGACCATCCTCGCTAACTTTCTCAAATCCCCTAGTTTTGGAACCTTGAAGGTATACTGGTGAGTTCTCCTTCTACCGAAATCCATTAATGCAATCTTTTTCTCTGATATTTGCAATCACAGTCTTAGTTTAATTTGAAAAACAGAGAGACTAGAAGAGAAAGTTTTTTGAATGTTTTAATGTTTTATTAAATGAATGCATGAATGCAGCACACAAAAACATAGAAAAAACATGGGGTCAAAGGGTCGTTGTCATGAAGTCAAGGCTCTACCCATCCCCAACGGTTTATACTAGGGTGATTTTTGTACCTGTACTCATTATCATCAGCTCCTCCCAGGAAAGCAAAACAACAAGCGGATCGCCAGTGAGTTGTGTGCAATCTTAGAGTAAGTGCTATTCACCGAGAATAGATCACCAGCCTCAAATGAGGGTAGTATCGCGTAACAACTATTTCCGATAGCTTCCGCACTACGAAAAAGGTTGGCTTTTCTTAAGTGTATACTCAATCTCACCACATGCGGCATCACACGCATTCCCAGTAGCAGAAAAATAAACACGTATAGCAATTAGGAAAAGCAGTATATATATTTGTCCTAATCATCCTAGACTTATAAAGCTATGAATCTTAAGTTCCTGACAGAAATGGGTTCCCCGGCGGAAGCCCCAATCTGTGGTTCCCTTCCTAAGAGATGGACCAGCATAGGTCAATCTTTCTCTTCGGTAGAGTTCCCATTTTCCGTAGAAAACGGGGATGAGCGCCATTTGTGTAAATTTTCACACAAGAGAAGTAGAAAGAAAGGAACGGGCCCCACGGTGGACGCCACTTTTCTGTGGTGGCCACCGTCATGAAAAAGATTTGTCCAAGGTTTTCACCTTAAATTTTAAGAAAGTCAGTGAACGGCCCCACGGTGGGCGCCACTTTTCTGTAGCGAGCGATTTTGGACGCGGCTCTTAAGCGCTGGTCGCTCTCTGCGGTTGAGCTTAAAACTACAGGTCGATTAATTTTTTATCCTATTGTGAGCTGAATAAGGAAGGGAAATAGATGTCTCCAATTAACCCTGCTTGCATACTGAGTTTAAACAGCGGTCTGTTAGGTTACGGATGCTATCAATGTGGGGGGGCCTTTGTACTGGTTATTCGTATTTCACCAATACGGTTCTTTCTTCCTTTTTTCTAGGCAAAGGGTTTCTGGCGGGGAATAAGGATTAGGATGTTAGGACTGATGCTTTTGAATTACTGCTTTTAATTGATGGAGATATGGGATTTGGGTTTTTTGTTGATTGCGCTCGCTAAGATCTTTTCTTTCGATCTTATGCCTACGTATTCCCGTTTACCGAAACAGGGAAATCAGAGCGTTAGTAGTTCCTCCTAGTCTATGGGAGGAAATTGGTTTTTGGTGTCTTGTTCAAAGCCCAAGACGTGAAGCGAAAGGTGATTTGTATCTTGTTCAAAGCCCAAGATGTGAAGCTAAAAGGTCTATTTGTGTCTTGTTCAAAGCCCAAGACGTGAAGCTGAAAGACCTCTACTTTAGAGAGAATTTGTCATCTCTAAAGAGGGGGAAGGAGAATTACTTTAACTGGGATACGCGGATCCGAGCAATGCCATAATTTCCGAAGAAAGGGTTTTAACCTGAAGGAGAAGACTTTAACTCAGTGTAGAGCAATGCCATCTTTCCTTAGGAATTCTCATGCTAAAAGAGGGACAGTGGCATGGATATAGATGATCTAGAGGCTTGCCGCTTACAGCGATTAGATGAAGGGAAAGGAGTTGTTGATGTTTGTGTACTGTGAACGAGGCACAACTTTGATGCTAAAAGGTTGATTGGATCAACCAGTGGTTTTCTTATACAAAGCCTAAGAGGAGGCTAATTTCCGCTAGGAAAATCATTATACAAAGCCTAAGAGGAGGCTAATTTGTGTCTCGTACAAAGCCCGAGAGAGAGGCTAAAGGTTTTTGACCCAGTGGGGCATATCGTTATACAAAGCCTAAGAGGAGGCTAGCAAAGAGTTCGACTCTTGCTTAAGGGATTTATATCTCGTACGAGGCCCGAGATGGAGGCAAAAAAAGGGGTGATTGACTCAACGAGGGAATCTTTTGTGTCTCATACAAAGCCTGAGAGAGAGGCTAAAAGGTTGTTTTGACTCCACTGGGGAGAATTTTGGTATCTCGTACGAAGCCCGAGATGGAGGCTATTGTAACTGTTTCAGTTGAGTGACAGATCCAATATACTGATTTAAAAGAGAAAATCAGTTCTTATATGAGTAACACTGTACACAGGGATTTAATTTGAGGATCAGGGATATTTCTTTTTCTTTGAGGAAACGGGAAATCCAAAGGGTATTGAGACTATCCGAGTCTGCGGGGTTCCTTCCTATTTAACGAAGGGTGCTTGAGAATGTCTTTGAGACTCAAGGAAGTTAGACTGTCCGTGTCTAGAGTTTTACCTTTTGTACTATGCTTCGAGAAACAATAGTAGACTCTATGAAATGACTGTTCTATGAGGATGACTAAGTTCTGTTCCTATACCTCTAGGAGGTCGTCGGGACAATTTGTACGAAGCCCAAGAGGAGGCTGGAATCTTTTAAGAAGCTGACGGGTCCTTGTACGAAGCCCAAGAGGAGGCTATCATTCCCGGAGGAAGAGATCATTATACAAAACCTAAGAGGAGGCTGTGAATACTTCTAAGAAGCCGTAGGGTGCTTGAATAATGCCCAAGAGGAGACCGATGCTTTTAAGAAGCCCGTGGGTCTATCATCTCCTTTCCATTAGGAGAGATAACTCTTTTAAAGATGAAAACCACTGGTAAACGTGCGAGGTTTACTATCTAGCGACTTTTAGCTTTTAAAGAGGGTTCCTTAGTTAAGGTCCAAGATTATGACCGTAGTGGGTACCCAAACCCCGAGACATTCAAGGCAAGCTATCCACAAGGAATAGATCAGGTCAGGAAAGTTCGAGAATTGGGAAGAAACTCAAAGATGCCATTCACGGAGAATACATTCATCTTGGGGAGTAGAGCTTCTTGACGATTCCTAAGGAGGACAGCCGAAGAGAAGACTGTATCTGGTGCTCCTATTGGGGATCTAAGTGTCTATTTCTACGAATAAATGAAACGACGTCACTTAGTTCTAGACGTAGTTGCCGGGGAAACTCGAAATATCTATACTATTATTACACAGTAGATATGAGTTTATGAAAGGAGACTTACAGTGAGCAGCCCCACAATACAGTTTATAATATGAAAGCAGTAAATGAAAGCGATAACCACTTACTCGGTTGTAGTGCTTCCATGCTGTTTGGTTAGTTGTTCAACATAGAAAGATTAAAAACAACAGTATATTCAAAATCAAAGGAGAAAGTGCTTTGAAAAAGAAAGATTTGGGGCTTACAGCTCAAGGAGAGGCCCAGGGTTTTATCAGTGAGCGCACTGTTTGAATTTGTACAGAGGGACTTATACAAGTGACTGGGGCCCAAAAAGGTTTTCTGTACAAAGGGATGGGTCTTACACTCTCTCAAGAGGCCCAAAAAGGTTTAAAGAAAAAGAGTGGGGCTTATAACACGAGGGTAGGCCCAAATGATTTTTCGTTTAAAAATGGCGATCGCGCCGAGGTTTTCTTTTAACGCAGAGGGACTTATATAATAAGTGAGGCCCAAAATGTTTTGGTTAAAAAAAAGGATTGGGTCTTACACTCTAATAGAGGCCCAGAGTGTTTTGAAAATGATTTATGAGGGTTGAATTAATCCAAAACCCTAATTTGTTTCCAAAAAATGTATTTAATTGAATAAAAATTCAATTAAATTGATCAAAAATTGTTTTACACATGGGAAATAAATTGTGATCTTGGATTAATGCTTCAAAAATTAAGTATTGACCTACAAAACAAATAGAAAGCATTAAAAGTTGCAAAATCATTGTGGAAATAATATTTAAAATGCCAAAAACAATCAAAATATTAATTCTTTACTAAAATATCAATTATATGAAATAAATAATATTTTTGGGATTTTTTGATAAAATAAAATATTTTAACATTTTTGTGAATTATTAAAAAAAGAATCAACTCAAAATCATTAAAACTCAGAGAGAAATTAATTTTTGAATCAATTAAACAAAGTCACAAAATTCAAATATTTGAAAATCTGAAAATGGCGCCAAGAACACAAGCAAGAACACGCGCGTTTTCTGGGTTTGGCTTATTTGCATTTTCTATCCAATCTCACTGAATACTTGATTATAACATGCAATCTACATATCATTATGCTCGCCTCAACCTCACGATCATGTCTATGTACTTTAATTTCATTTAAATTAAACATACAACAAGAAATCACGAAGAGACCTCAAGAACCCTAATTTCTGCATGAAAGCTAGGATTTTTGAGACACGATTCAAACAATGCAATTAATTGAGGGAAAACATTCCATGCATGATTATGAACATATGGCCAAATTATTGTGCGAGGAAATATGCATAGATTGAGAGATGACCAAGTTTAGGCTTACCTCCAAGTCGTGACAGCAAGAGCAGATGTGATTTTGAGTTGGAGGTGTTACAGACAAGTTGTGATGATCTGGACAGCTTCCCTACACCATATGGAGTGTGTTTGAACACTTGGATTGAATTGAAATGGACTGGATCAGTTTATGGCATCTCAGCTGCAACTTCACTTCAAACTTGTGTGGATGGCAAGTGATTTTGTGAAATTGATGTTTTAGATGTTATGTGAGTGTTTGATCAGCTCATATATGATGTATGTGAGGTGTGTGAGTGATTGGTTTGTGCAGAATTGCTCTCAAACTCAAAACCCGATAGCTACCTTGCTAAGAAAGGCATTTTTGCCAAGAGAAAGAGATTTTGAGGAAAGCATTTGTTAGATGGCTTTGGTGTACTTAAACTGACCACAATTGAGCTCTATTTATAGTAGAGCAAGTTTGTTTTGCAAGGAATAGTACATGGCAGCTGGTAAGTAGGTTTCCTCAATGTTGGCCAATGGAAATGAAAGTCTCCTCTAGCCATTGACTAGAGGTTAGGGCACAGAGCTTTGGTCCCCTTGGTCTTGGATAAGTCTTGACTGATTTCAGATGAGAATGGCTCAGTCCATGCCACCTTGATGGTTCCATTGAATGCCTCATTCCAAATTTGAAGTCTTGTCCCTATTTTGGCCATTCTAGGTTCAACATGCTATTCTTTGTTCCTTGGACCTTGGAGGCTTGGCTCAGTGATTGTCCCCTTTGGATTCAATCCTCTGAGGTGTCCAAGTGGATTGGAGCAATTGCAATTGGCTGATTTTGGCAAATCGAGCCAAAATGTAAATTCTGCCTTGCCTTGACAGATTTCAGCAAGGCAACTTGCCAATGTTGTATCTCATGATGTAGGTTGAATTTGGCAATGTTCTTGGCCATTTTGGAAAGCTCTTACATGATACAACAACTGTTTAAACAAGTTTTGTTTTGATCTTTTTTGATTCCAAGTGAAAAATCCCCCTACATTTGGCAAAAAGTGAAGGCAAATTCTGACTTAGTGAAAATTTCACTAAGTGTTGAAAAAAGTGACATTTTCACTTTTCAGCCACTTTGATCACTCCATAACTCAAAATCCTTAATGAATTGGAATGACTTGTAGTTGAAGTTTTTGTAGGTGATAATGAGGGATACAAATCCATCTTGGATGAGAAAAAATGGCCTTGTGGTTTAGGAGTTATGGTCCTCCAAAGTTGGTACCTTTGCCACTTTATTTTTAACTTAGAAAAATTTCTAAGTTTTATGGTTACCCCTTTTACAAGTTATCTCACTTTTCTTGATTTTTCTTGATGAATGATGATTCAAATCATACATTAACATCATTTTAGGGTTAAAAATCCATTTTGGTGAAAAATCTCAAAAAGTCAAAGTTGACTTTTGTGCACAGTTGACTTTTTATCAGATGAATTCCAAACTGTGCAATTCTTCAGGAAATCATGTCCTTGACCTAAATCAAGCTTGATGGACATGTTCCATGGGTGTCATAGGGTATATTCAATCATGTATTAGGGTTTGGGAGCATGTCTTGGTCAAAAGTCAAAGTTACAGTTGACTTTTCCCTTAAAACCCTAATTGTGGTGCAGATGAAATTGAGACTTGTTGCTCAAGCTTATTGGATCAATCCATGGTTCCAAATGGATCAATATGGTATATTAGAGACCCTCAAATCATGTCTTGAGGCCTTGGCTCATGGTTTGTCCCAAAAGTCAACTTAGGGGTGAATTAGGTCAAGAAACCCTAATTCCTGATTTTTGATGAATGCATCCCCTGAGGCAAAATTGACTTGATGCATGGGTTCATGAGGTTCCATGAAGTATATTAGGTCATGTTTTGGATCAGTGCCTTGTGCCCAGATGAAAATTTCCATCTGGAGGCCCTGGTCGACCAAAACCCTAATTTGGCGACACTGTCGATCTTGAGACTTGATCCACCTAGAAGGGAGCAGCCTTGTGCTTAATCCTTGAAGTGGGAGTCCTTTTTGATCCATTGTGGATATTTGAGAGATTAGACAAGTTGAAGATCATGTCATTTCTTGATTGATCCTTTGTCTAAGCACTCAGAGAGGGCTTGAAACCCTAATTTTGATTGTATTGGATGCTCACCCATCTTTGGGGAGACTGATGAAGCATGATGGTTCATCCATATTGTGATGATGATTTTCACAATGATGGGAAATCTAAGTGGTCAAAATTTGGGGTATTACAGATGGTGTAAAATGATTCTAAACATCATGGTTCAGAACTGGTGCATGGGCGTGGCAAGTTGGTAGGTTGGCATGGCAGCCTGACTTGGAAAATTCAGCATGAACACGTCAATTTGGGACCATCATAACCCCATCATAACGTGCTCAAATGGAAAAATGTTCAATATCAAAGTTGAAGAGGACATTGAGATGAACAACTTTGATGTTAAACATTTTTTCATTTGGAGCTTCCATCATTCAGAAAAGTGGCTGGACATTTGGCACACCAAGTGTTCGACAAAATTATGGCGCATGGGCCTGCACTTGCCTTGCCATGACTTGGTTTTTGACCTAGATTTGTCAAACTTTAATGGATCATAACTCCCTCAATTTTGATCCAATGGAAGAGTTCTTTATATGGATTTAAAGCTTAGAACATGAACTTTAATTAGCTCAACTTGGGTCCGAGGTTTAGAACTTTTATCTTGAAGAAAGAGAGCCTCAAAGTATGGTGCAAAATGGTCCAAACTTGCCATTTTTGGAAATCCTATATTTCCAAAAATGGAAACTTTGTGCATTTCTTGATTTTCCATGATTCCTCCACCATTTCTTAATCAAATTTTGTCCAATGAACATATTTAACTTGAATTTCATGACTTTGACCTCAAAAAGTCAGGAGTTGACTTTTTCAATGCACAGTTGACTTTTTTTCCAATTTCTTTGATTTTGAATCTTCTGACCAATTGAAACCCTTCTGAAATCAATTGATGAGCAATTTTCCATCCATATACACTTAAGAACACGAGGAATACCATGAGATCAAGTTTTGTCCAAAAAATCAGAGATAAACTAATTTTGGTTCAAACCCTAATTTTGCCACCCTCTGGTTAGGAGGAAATAACATATCCTCCAAATCCAATTTCCTCTGAATATGATGTGTATCCTCTCAAACAATGATGAGCTATGCCATTTGGAGATGATAAAAACTCAAAGAGGTTGGCCATTTGGGGGGTCAGATCCCAATTTTTGACTGCCTTGTGTAGGAAATGATACACTGCCCAATCTTCCTGATGAATTCTCCTCTTCCCATGCCTTGTGGGATCAAAGTGAGATGATATATGGCTTAAGGGACCCTTGAGGCTTGTTTGAAGACCCTTGGCTCTTATTCCCTTGCCTTGGATGATCAACACCTTTGAGAATCACTGATCCCATGCCCTTATGCAAAATGCAATGCACAATGTTTTATGTTTTGTTTTTCTATGCTTGAATGCAATGAAATGAAATGAAAGCTCATGCTAAATGATATGAAGAAATGAGAGGGCAAATTTTGGGGTATTACAGCTGCCCCTATTCAATCACTGTTGACCTGAATGGATGATAGCGATTATTGTTAGACTTTCAAGGTATGAAGTGATTGAATACCAAAAATAACCATAAAATTTGCACTCTGTGGAGAAGAAAAAAAGGGATATAAACCCAACCAAATGAAATCTGCTTGAATAAAAACTCTGATGACAAGAATAATACTGAAGGGCTGCCTTTTGGAACGACGCCAGACGACTACTGGCTCGCCACGCTACTGGTGGACTTTAATAACATCTTTTGTACAATGCCAGACGACTACTGGCTCGCCACGCTGCTGGTGTACTTTAATAATGTCTTTTTGCACGACACCAGACGACTACTGGCTTGCCACGCTGCTGGTGGACTTTAATAATGTCTTTTTGCACGGTGCCAGACGACTACTGGCTCGCCACGCTGCTGGTGGACTTTAATAATGTCTTTTTGCACGACGCCAGACGACTACTGGCTCGCCACGCTGCTGGTGGACTTTAATGATTTGCCACCCGAAGACGGACTTTTGCCAATCTTCTGTTGGACTTTGAGGATTTGCCACCCGAAGACGGACTTTTTCCAATCTGCTGTTGGACTTTGAGGATTCGCCACCCAAAGACAGACTTTTGCCAATCTGTTGTTGGACTTTACTGATTTGCCACCCGAAGACGGACTTTTGCCAATCTGCTGTTGGACTTTGCTGATTTGCCACCCGAAGACGGACTTTTGCCAATCTGTTGTTCGACTTTGAGGATTGCCACCCGAAGACGAACTTTCGCCAATCTGCTGTTGGACTTTGAGGATTTGCCACCCGAAGACGGACTTTTGCCAATCTGTTGTTGGACTTTGAGGATTCGCCACCCGAAGACGGACTTTTGCCAATCTGCTGTTGGACTTTGAGGATTCGCCACCCGAAGACGGACTTTTGCCAATCTGCTGTTGGTCTTTGAGGATTCGCCACCCGAAGACGGACTTTTGCCAATCTGCTGTTGGACTTTGAGATATGAGGGAAGTGATGATTCTGCCAGGAATTACTTCATCTGCTTGGGGATAAATTCTGGTCATAGCAACTCTGCTGGAGATGAGAATTCTTTTGAATGACGTTCTGCTGGGGAAACAACTCATTAAAACTCTGCTTGGGGATCTACCAACCTCGAGATCCTTTGCGGGGAGAATCAACCTTCAAACCCGGCAGGGGAAAGAATGTACTATCACCTTGCTGGGGAATAGATTATGTTGATCAATAAGCCTCTTGTGGGGAGAAGAACAACAACTCAGCTGGGGATTATTGTTGACAAGACTCAATACTGAATTCTGTGGGGAATACAATTACCAGAGATATGATCTTACTGGGGGATCAGGGCTACCCTGCCGGGGATATGCAAATCCGGTTAGAAGACATCCCGTTGCAACATGCTGGGAGAGAGTTCTTAGATATCTGCTAGGGAAACCCAAGGCAATTCCACGGTAATCTGCTGAGGAATAAGACTGTCGAGCTTAGGATAAATGTCACAATGCCCCATGTTAGGAGAACTTTCCATTTGATGACTCCGCTGGGGATGATGAGTTTATAACAAACTCTGCTAGGGAGAATCGCTTTCAAGCATCTCGTGCTGGGGGATGCCTTTTAAAAGGATTTTACAGAAGACCAAGTGCCCTTAACTCTATTGGGGATAATAGATCTGGAACATCTTCTGCTGGGGAAATTCAATATGCCCCGTGTTTGGGAGGGTCACAAACTCGCTTTTGCCCCAAATTACGCGGCTGATTTGAAGAAAACGTCATAAGAGGATTTTACAGAAGATTAAGCATCTTCAAACTCCTGGCGACTTCACTGGGTATTGACCGTTAACTTCGGTGTCTGCGAAGCAACTCTATTGGGGAATTCGCATCCGCTATCTACACAGAAAAGCTTGTAGCTGTTGGAAGTACTGAATGAGAGAATCGATTTAATAAGATACAACGATACCCAGTTGAACTTAATTCACCGATATCGAATCGTCGTGATCGACCGCCGACCGAATGATGGACTCAATTAGTAAGCGTTGTGACAAAGGATGACATGGGAACCCCCTCCTGAATATGGTTGCCCCAGTATCATGAACTTAGGGATAAGTGATCACTTGTCTGGAAGAAATGACCCATGCTCTTGAAAAGGCTTCAATCTTGCTTTTGAGCCTAGTATGAGGTTGCTACCTGCATGCAAAAGGATATGCACGTATGCCCCGTGCTGGATATGACTTCTACAACTGAGAAAATCCAACTCTGAACCACCACTTGTTGGGGAGAAAGGTTTTGATGCATCTCTTGCTGGGAACATGATTAATGAAGCCTGCTGAAAACAGGGGACCACAAATGCCTTGGATTGGAATGCCCCTTTGTTTCAAGCCTTTTGGCCGATTGACTACATATGCATGAACAACAGTTTTTTTCTTCACTTGCCCCCAGACCGTCATGGTCCACCAAAAGAAATTGTCTCAAGAGGATTTTACAGAAGACTTGACATCCAAAATGCCTCAATGTCTTCAAACTCTTGGAGAGATTCGTCGGATCTCAAAATAACTGCCTCAGACTGTATGGTCTACAGAGAAACTCGCCTCGAGAAGATTCGTAAACAATCTCATATCCCCACGAGGTATTCTGCCCCAATACTCTGAACCCTGGATAGGCTGATCAGTCGTATGGATGGACGAACTTCTCATGCTATTGGGATGGCCTGCCCCAGTATGAACCTTGAAGTGGCTTCTCGACGTGATTGGCTCCGATTGGCTACACCTTAAAGAGAGGATTCGACGTGACTGCCCCAGATCAACTATGTCTTAGCACACCTTGTTAGGAAAGACCCCGCTCAACAAAGTTTCCTGAGGAAGTACCATTGGATGTGGTTGTCCTTCGAGAGTTTAAGGATTCTCAACTCGGCAAGATTAAGCTTCTGGGCTGAATTTCCATATGTAAACTTATTTTGATGTCAAACAAATGTATGCAAGCAGAAAATGTTTTATTCTGAGAATGAAAATTCTAATGCAACACACATGTTAATCTTGAAGTCTTACTGAAACGATGTCGCAAAGCTATGAACGAATCACGGCTTAGGATACGACATTGATTTGTGAATGAAAGAAAACATGCATATGCAATACCAATAAGGTCTTTTAGCATCACTCATAAGAGTCAGGAACACTATCTCATCGGAGTACGCTCTCGAAATAAACCCTTCTTCAATTAGGACTTTTAAGGGTTGTAACGTGGCCTGGTTCACGGTTTTGAGAAAAAAAGGATTTATGGTTCAAAGTTTATTAGTGCCCACCCACTCTTCGTGATGTTCTCCAGTCCTACGTTCAGCTAATTTGCACAAGCGTTCGCCTCTCAAAAATATTTTGTGATCTTTAAGGAATCCATGCATATGATGGTTTGACACGTAATGAGGTTTTGGAGTAACAGTCACCCCTTTGTCTTTTGTTCGTAGTCACACGACTTTGTTCTTGCTCGAGGATTTTCTTTTGTAATCCTTTTGTTTTTCTCTTTCGCATCCTTTTGCCTTTTTTTTATCCCTAATTTTTGCCTGGACTGATTCTTTTGAATCTTCGATTTCGGAGTCCAGCGGGATGCCCTAACTTTTGCCTAAGTTGCTTGTTTTCAAGTTTCAACTTAGCGGGCTTTTTCATTTCTTTTTTTTCAATTGTTTTTGGAACAAATCGTGTGACGCTGGCTTGTCTTGACTTTGTTGAAAGGGTTGTGACGGCCTCACTCTTTGATTGTTGATGGATAACCATTGTGGTTTCACATCTCTTGACCCCTTGACGGTGGAATAGAAGGTAATGGATCCTCAGATGCACACTCCTTTTGAAATTTGAATGCTCGGTCAAATTAACTGATGCCTACCCTGCCCCTGGGTTAAATGCGAGGGTTTTTTCGTACGAAAGAAACTCCTACTTCAAGGCTCAAAGGGGTTAACGAGGGTCTATCTCCCTTATCTCTCCAGTGTTTGGGGATTCGAAACAATGCCAGTACATCCTCAACAGAGTTCTTATTCAAAAGCACACCCCTAGAGATTTTTGCGTTTTCAAATCATCATCCTCCCTCAGAGAGTTTAAGCGAGAAAATTGGTATTGCAGTGCACATTAGCATTAAATGAGTGAACACAAATGAATTTTTTCAAGAAAACGTATTCATTGCATTAAAATCATCATACCCAATACAAACAAGTTTTAACATGCAAACAATGTCTGAACAAACAAATAAAGACTACATAGGAAAATACAACAAAGAAAATGAAGATTGCCATTGTTGAGGAGGCTTGGCTCCGTCTGGACTGACTGTTTCTGGTGATGTTTTTGTAGCTTTGAGTGCTCACCCTGATACAGAAGCTTCACCTTATGGGGGTACCGTCTGGGGTGATGACCTTCGAGTCAATCAAATCTTGCACCTTGTGCTGGAACACATTACAGTTATCAAGTGTGTGCCCAAACATCCCTGAATGGAACTCATAGCTAGCGTTCATGTCATAGTCCGGAGGAATAGGGTAAGGCACTGACATGGCATTCCTCAGCTGGATCAGGGAACTCTTGAGCAAGCGAGCCAACAACCAACTGTAAGGAATAGGAATAGGATCAAATATCCTCTTGGGCTTCCTTGGTCTGAGTTGCCTCTGCTGCTGATAATTCTGCTGCTGCTGATTCGGGCGCCCAGTCTGCCCCTGCACTTTCCTTTCTACATTCGGCTGAGGCACAAACAAGGGTTGCTGACATAGGTCTTCTGCAACATAGGGTTGTGGAAGAGATCCCTGACGCGAGGTGGATCCTTTGGAAAATGAGGGAGTCCTCAGTCCCTTTGCAACAATGGGAGTAACATCACTTTGTTTACCAGTGCCAACTGATGTAACCTTGATTGCCCCTGAATCAATGAGCACTTGGACTTTATGCTTGAACCTTGTACAATTCTCAACATTGTGACCAGGTTCCCTAGAGTGGAACTTACATCTAGCATTAGCATTGGGTCCCAGAGGAATCTTCGTTGGCAGCGGTCCCACACTAACACGTTTAACCAGTTTGAGCTCGAGCAAGTAAGAAAGCAATTGCGCATACGGAATTGGAATAGGATCAAACTTCCTCTTAGGCCCCTCTGACTTAGGATCCTCTTGAGGAGCAGGAGGTGACTGCTGATGAGAGAGCTCTGAACCTTTAGTTTGCGGAGGGGATTCACGAAGCAATCCATGATCTAGGGCAAACCCCAAAGAGATGGGAGGGGTAAAGACCTCTGTTGTGGAAGCGGGCACATGATCGTTTTCCTTTTTTAACACCTTGTTCAAGATTTCCATGACCAGACCCATTTGAGTCTTTATCTGGTTGACTTCTTCCTTCAGCAGTTCCTAGCCTCGGGACAACGCCTGAATGTCCACCATAAAATGCCCCAGTTGGCTTCGCATCTCCCTTAACTCTGCTTGCACTTGCTCCATTATACTTGCTTGATTTCTTCGAGTTGAGTATCGGTGTACGTGATTCTCAGCTATAATGCCTGAAACCAAATAAAGGTTAGAGACCGCGCAACAGGTACCTGAAAAAGCAAGCAACAAAATGCAAAATGATATGCAATGCAATGCAAATGTCATGTTTATCATTTTCGAGGTGCCTTACACCCTGATTCAAATCTTAACCACAGAAATCTGAAGATCAGAAATTGTGATATAAAGAGACGTGCCGTGGTCATGTGCTTTTACAGATATCTGATAAGGACTAATTCTGAATAAAACTGCTCATCCTTATTCCACAGAGTATTCAAGTACATTCAAAAGAGGTTCATCAACAAATGAAATACAAGGGAAAGATGGATCCATTAACAAGCCTGATGGTAACCATTAACAACAAATTACAAGAAAAAGAACATCAGTCTGATAACTCCACGTCCTTCAGCTTATCACTTGTGTATTTGATCTCCTCAAAGAGTATGCGAGTATGCTGGTGATTCAGCTTTTCAATCATTTCTTTGATCAAGACATCCCTTTTCTCAAGAGCCTCAGTTAAGGAACCCATATGCAGCATCAAAGCTTTGTCATCACACACTCCTTTGTGTCTTTTTACGCCAGCTTGCGTCTTGAGTATATCCCTTTCTATCATGACTTCTTCAAGCTCTTTCTTGGTATTCTTCAGCTCTCTTCTAGCTTCTTCTAATTGTCCTTGACTTTTACCGAGGCTTTCCCGATACTTTCTCCTCTGCTCATGTGCCTTCTTAAGCTCTTCGTCTTTAATCTTCAACTGTTCCTGTAACTCAGCATTTTCAATTCTGACATCATCCCATGCTCGCTAGAATTTGACCAATGTATCTTTGGTCTGAGCTAAGTCCTGTTTAGTTGTCTTGTGAGCCTGAGTGGCAGCATCGGCACCTTTGCTGATCTTCTGGAAGTGTTGTTCTCTTTCATAAAAATCTTTCTCTTTGGCTGCTAAGATCTTTTCTGCCTTCTGAGCTCTTCCTTCTAGATCTTTATTGTCATGCAGGGCTTTTTGGAGACAACTACTCATACCAGCATTCTCTACTTGAAGCTCTTTTACCATCTTCTGCCACTTTGCGCACTCTTCAATAGCCACCATGGTTGGCTGTTCTGGCTGTACTGAACATAAAAGAGGTTCCCTTGAAAAGGGTAAAAGCAATTCTTTTACTTTCATCTCGATCCATCTGTCATATTCAGGATAAGCCCTACAATCTCCTTTCCCAAAAACCGCTTTTTCAATTTTATGCTGATATTTCCAAGCATTCACTACTTCTACCACCTTCTCATCTTTAGTTCCTGTAAAGAACAAAGATTCTTCGACATCTTGCTCCGTAGGAGGATTCCTGGAAGCATACCCGAACTGTCGGATGGCCAAAACTGGATTATAATTGATCCCTCCTTTTCTGCCAATCAGAGGTACATTTGGCAAATTTCCGCATCTTGTGATAAGCTCTATTCTCAATAACCGATGATCGAACCAGATAATATTGTCAGCAGTTAAACCTATCATTTGCTTGGACCACTTTGCAACATCTATGGTTTCCACAAAGGCACCTGTTTGAGGCAAATGCTTGAAAAGCCAATGGCACAGCAGTGGAGTACAACAACTAACAGGTCCTCCCCTTCTTTTCTCGTTCTTGTAATGCACAAAATGATAAAAATCTCCTAACAAAGTAGGGACTGGATTTTTAAGAACGAAAACTCTCGTCGTCTACATATCCACAAAGTCTTGCTGATTGGGAAAAAGAACTAGGCCATATATGCAGAGAGCCAGAATGGAGTTGTAAATCGTCCAGTTTTTAGCATTAGCAGCCTCTTGAGCTTGATCAGAGAGGAATTCCAGATGAAATCCATCAACTCCATTTTTGCTACGCACACCACTTTTTATCACTGACTGGTCAATTTGCATTACAGCAGCAATTTCTTTTGTACTTGGAGAGCTACCAGAAAAGAACGGTATTGCCGACATGATCGGAATACCCAAAATAAATGAGAATTCTTCCAGTGTTGGCATCAAAATGTAATCTGGAAAGAGGAAACATCTCAGTGAAGGCTCGTAGAATTGCAGCAGAGGGTTCAAAGCATCATGTTCATACTTTGTGATAGTACGAACCATCTTAACCAAATTCCCATACTTCTTTTGAAACCTATCAAGAACACCCGGGCCAGCCATGTCTATAACTTTGAGTAGTGAATCCAAGGTAGGGTCTGGAAACTTGTAAGAAACATTGTTCTTCCTTCTCTCGTCATTCTCTGTTGAACCCATGGATTGGAATCAGAAGTGTATTATGTACCTGTAAATGACAAACACGACCGTTACGATATGATAATGCAATGCAAAAGGGCAATGTGATCAGGTCATCAGGTGTCTGTGTTGGACTGTGTGCATTGTGTTAGTATAGATATGATAACATTTATGTAGGCGAGCACCAAACAACTGTAATAAGATACACCATCTGTATAATAGTACCAACAAGCCAGGGTATGTAGGAAGCTTGGTTACCTGCAAACCTGTAAACATCCCGCCCCTCTCACATGTGGGTACTAAGATCCTCAGTATCCCGGGCTCTCAGGTCGAGAAACGATGATACGTTCACCATTTCTGGTTTGACATCATCATCAATCGAGGAGGCCTCAACTGATTCACAAAACGAAAGATCCTCAGCTTGGAACACTGAGGTCGAGAAGCAATAGTACATTCATCCCTCGGGGTACAGTACTATCGCCAATCGAGGAGTGCCTCCACTGATTCCCTTTCAAAAAGGACATCCTATAGCAAGTTCCCAGTATTGGGTCCTCGGGTCGAGAATGTGCAATGGGTTTGCCACAGAATGTGGTCTGCCACTGTCACATCTCGGGAGGAGTGCCACAACTGAGTCCTCGGGAATGGTCACCAGAGTCGATAGTTCTCTAGATCGACATTCTAAAATGCGCAAGATACGCACGTCAGAATATGTCCCAAGATAGCCTCGTCTAGCTGTGAATTTTGTGAATACCCAACGCACTCCAGACGGCACATAGGTCCCACTACTCTCCACTCTAATCCTAAGTGTATACTCAAGCCTGTGTAATGGGCTTATCTCTCAGAAATCCCATCCCGCCAAACAGAAAACAGCACAGTCCAGCACAACAGTAATAATATGATATGTAATGCTAAAATGCAGTAAATACAGTAATGTACAGTAAAGCAATAAATAACCATACAATAAAACGGTAAATACAACACAACAGTAAACACCCAATGAAAGAAAAACAGACAAGCGCTAGGATTGACTCGCTTAGGGATGGACCAGCAAGAGGTCAATCTTTCCCCAGCAGAGTCGCCAACTGTCGCTCCCAGGATTTTCATCCTAGTACAAACGCGAAAGTGGCGCGGAAACAGAGTTGCCATCAATGTGTATTTATCCCAAGAGAGGGAAAGGAAACAACGCATAAACCTAAAGGAAAGGAAAGAGCATGGTCTTGCGACCAAGAGAACTGGGTTCGGGAGTCGGTTACGCGCGAGGAAGGTATTAGCACCCCCACGCGTCCATCGTACCCGATGGGATCCACGCTTGCTTGTCTCGATTAAAGGGTGTAGAAAAGATACTGAGAAAGAATGGAAAGGGAAAGAGGAACAAATGTAGGGAAAATAAAAGAAGTGCTCGAATGGGCCCTACCCCACTGCCTACGTATCTCATCGGGAGCATGAGAATCAGAGCGGCATAGTTCCCCTCAACAAGGGTTGCTTTGTTTGTGTTTTTTTAATGGAAACGTCAGAGTGCGCGTCCCAGCAGTTAGGTGTTGCAGCTCGCTGTATGGAGACTTAGGCGTTACCTGTTTGCGGTAGAACGGAAATGACGCATCCTTAAGGAATAGAATGAAGGAGATGAGGAAAGAATTTGTTTGTTTGTTTTTGTCTTTTAAGAAAGAAGTGTTTTGTTTATTTCGTGTTTTGCAGCACATATTGTATTTAAGTCCTTCATATAGGATCGAATGCCTCGCATATCGACCCAAGACGGGACGTACACTAAACATTCCAAGGAAATGAGAGAAGACCCCTCACCTCCTTGTTCCCACATGAAAGGCCTAAATACAATAGGTGTTATGCCTTTATTAAGTGTTTTTTACTTTTATTATAAGATGAGAGATGAGAGACTCAAAAGTGGATCAAAGGTGAAACTAATAAGGGAGACTAAGACTAAAACCCTAGTGTTAGCATGCTTGGAGATCCTATGGTTAATGTGTTTTACCAAACCTACTTCTAAAATAAATAAGAAGAAGAGCAAGAGAAACAACTTACTTCCAAAATGGAAGTTAAGTTGATCTTAAAGGGGGATGAAGAAGAAGTTATGCAATGAAAGCATGTAAATGCTAAACAAAATCACAAGTTGAATTATTAAAGAAGTAAGAAGGGATGAAAGAAAGGAGTGTGTGTGGACACACGTCCATACTTACTTACCATTTGTACCTACATAAAAAAGTTAGCTAAAAAACACTCAACAAGTAGTGAAAGAAGCAAAGGATATAAAATAGAGGTCAAACAAAGCAAGCATCAAATGATAAGGATCCTAAGAGTTAAAAACTACTCAAAGTCAGAATCTAAACAATAAGAGTACTCTCTAATGTTAAGACATCAAACACACACCATCTATGTCCAAGTAAAGTCCTAAACATTAAAGAAGTGAATCATAGAAGAAATAGATGAAGAATGAGTGGAAATGCAAAGTGATCATGCCATAATGCTCTATGCAATATCAAGGTCAGAATCACATTCAAGTCACCAATGCCTTATAAAGCATATGAAATATCACACCAATCATGGATAAAAGAATTCAAGTAGAAGGGATAAGAAGAAGTAGAAGAAAAGAGAAGTGAACATGTTCCAATATATGCATAAATTGACACATTAAAGATGAATAGCATGTTAAAATGATAAATGTATACATAGGACAGTGGCATAGCATTATTGAGATGTGAATGAGACATGTGAAATGGCACACAAAAATGTAAACATGAATTTCATATAGCATGAGAGGAAGTGAGAGATAGAAACAAGTCAAAGTTCAAATTAGAATGCACAAACTCATACCAAATGCAAATGCAAACCCAAGTGACTTATAATGTAACAAAGGTGACCTATAATATCATACAAATGACATACAAAAGATGCATAAACAAATTCTAATAAGATGGCATGAATGCCTACCTAAAACATGTGAGAATGATGCTAACAAAACTTCATAAAAGGTCTCCTAATCTAGCATTCATAAACAAATAGAAAATGGATTTGAAAAATTATGAAAATAGAACACAAATCAATTAAGTCAGAATATAATCACATGTAGAAAGTACAGCACAAAATTCAACAAGAATCATGCTCAATTAAGCTCACAACTTCACTTTGAAACATCTCCAAAAAAGCTCAAATATGCACATCAAAACACATGATAAAAATGAGTTAAAAATGCAACCAAAATATTTTCATATGCTATAGTATGTTATCTAACCAATGCAAAAAGAATGAGCAAAAAATGTTGTGGGAACTGGGAGAAATAAAATGTACAAGTGTAAGTATCAAGGAAAAGTTTACTTGAAAAAGAAAATGAAAATAAATTATGAAAATATGGTCCAAAATTATTAAAATCTGAATTAAAAATATTGAAAAATTACCAAAATGTGTTAAGAACACGTGTGAATTAATTTGGAATTTTCTATTGATTTTTAGTATTTTTATTAAAATAAAAGTGAAGCTAATATGCAAAAGAAATAAAATGCAAAGGAAATGGAATGGGGGTGCTGGCTGAGTAAATTTCTAGTTCAAAAATGCTTGGGCCTTTAAAGAGGAGGGTGCGAAAAACAATCTAATCCAGTCCATTAAGCTTGTGAAATCGTGTGTGATAATGTGCATAATCAATTCCATGGGCCTTCCCTTCCAACCCCACGATCAGGTCAAGATCTCCAAATCAACGGCTTATGACGCACGCACACGCAACCTACAACGCACACGCATACACGAGAACGTCTGAAGAGCCAAGATGCATCACGTGAGAAACCCATGTGCTTCATTAATGTGGTGTTGAGCTCCTATTGGCCAGCCGAAAAACAAGGATAGGTGCACCAACCAAAACGCGCCACACGCGGTCTCTCTCTCTCACCAATTATCACTCCATCATGACTTAATCATTTTTATTAATCATTAACCGCAAGAACACAGCCAATGCCGCACTTCCACCTCATCATCCTCATGATTATTTCATGCAAAGTGATAATTAAACTCATACAAAGACAAAAAACGCAGAATTTTTGCCAAACTTCTACCACACATAACTCCATCAATTCTTAATGAAAATTAACAAAATAAGATACCAAACTGAAGCCCAAACTTCATAGATCATGAATATACCAATTAAATATCAAAAATATCATTCTAATATCAAGAAAAATGGCACGAAAGTGACATGTTCAAGCACAAATTTCACAAAATCACAAAATCACATAAAATCCAAATTGAACAAACAGTGGTGTGCCATCATTTCAGGACTTCCAGATGCAATGCATGATTACTAATTTCACATTGTAAATCTCTAAAATTATGATGAACTAAAAGAAAAGTTTCAAGATCTCTAACCTTGTGAGATGCAATTTTTTGTTTTAGAAATCCAAGAACTTCTTGCAAGGTCTTCAAATCAGCACTTTAAGCCAAATAAAGGCTAAAACCATATCCAATACTTGCTTGGAGTAGAAATTGGGAGTGATGAGTCAAACTTGAGATTTTTCGATGGTGGATTCAAGCAAATCCAATGCATGCAGTAGAAAGAGGAGGTTATGGAGATGATGCTGCTCCAAAAATCTTCGAAAATGATGAAGAAACGAGAGAGAAATCTGGATCTGAACTCTTGAGAGTGAGAGAAAAACTTGAGATTTCTTGAGAGAGATTGTGATGAAAATGTGAGAAATGTGTGAGATTAGAGAGAGAGAGAGTGGAGAATGATTGAGAATGATTTCTGAGAATGTGGAAAAATGAGAGAGATCTTTTGAAATTGTGTGTAAATTTGTTTATATAGTTAGGGTTAAGTGTGTTTAACCATGGTAAATTGAGTTGGTTAAGTGAGTTGGTGTGAGGTTAACTGAGTAGACTCTAAATAACTGAGTCATGACACTTAGAGGTGAGTTGGGAAGATTTACTATGGCATGGGTGAGTTTATGAAGTGTATGGAGAGGTTTAAAGTGGATGGTGGTGATGTAAGGAAATTTTTAGGTTAATGAAGTAAGAGGTGGGCTGGTGTGTAGTGTGAGTATTTGAATTAGCAACAACAACAATGTTATTTTTTCTGATTTTATAGCAGCTTGATATCAATTAAAACAAGGAAGTTTGGTAATGAATATCTCTCACTTTAATGAATGGAAATGTGTGATTTTGGTGGCAAATGAAAGAATAGATATAGGAGAATAATTTTGATGTTGAAATTGAATTGAATAGAGGCTTGTAGGATGGTGTAAAATGACTCCAAACATCATGGTTCAGAACTGGTGCATGGGAGTGGCAAGTTGGTAGGTTGGCATGGCAGCCTGACTTGGAAAATTCAGCATGAACACGTCAACTTGGGACCATCATAACCCCATCATAACTTGCTCAAATGGAAAAATGTCCAACATCAAAGTTGAAGAGGACATTGAGATGAACAACTTTGATGTTCAACATGTTTTCATTTGGAGCTTCCATAATTGAGAAAAGTGGATGGACATTTGGCACACCAAGTGTTCGACAAAATTATGGCGCATGGGCCTGCACTTGCCTTGCCATGACTTGGTTTTTGACCTAGTTTTGTCAAACTTTAATGGATCATAACTCCCTCAATTTTGATCCAATGTAAGAGTTCTTTATATGGATTTGAAGCTTAGAACATGAAATTTAATTGACTCAACTTGGGTCTGAGGTTTGGAACTTTTATCTTGAAGGAAGAGAGCCTCAAAGTGTGGTGCAAAATGGTCCAAACTTGCCATTTTTGGAAATCCTAAATTTCCAAAAATGGAAACTTTGTGCATTTCTTGATTTTCCATGATTCCTCCACCATTTCTTGATCAAATTTTGTCCAATGAACATATTTAACTTGAATTTCATGACTTTGACCTCAAAAAGTCAGGAGTTTACTTTTTCAATACACAATTGACTTTTTTTCTAATTTCTTTGATTTTGAATCTTCTGACCAATTGAAACCCTTCTGAAATCAATTGATGAGCAATTTTCCATCCATATACACTGAAGAACACGAGGAATACCATGAGATCAAGTTTTGTCCAAAAAATCAGAGATAAACTGATTTTGGTTCAAACCCTAATTTTGCCACCCTCTGGTTAGGAGGAAATAGCATATCCTCCAAATCCAAATTCCTCTGAATATGATGTGTATCCTCTCAAACAATGATGAGCTATGCCATTTGGAGATGATAAAAACTCAAAGAGGTTGGCCATTTGGGGGGTCAGATCCCAATTTTTGACTGCCTTGTGTAGGAAATGATACACTGCCCAATCTTCTTGATGAATTCTCCTCTTCCCATGCCTTGTGGGATCAAAGTGAGATGATATATGGCTTAAGGGACCCTTGAGGCTTGTTTGAAGACCCTTGGCTCTTATTCCCTTGCCTTGGATGATCAACACCTTTGAGAATCACTGATCCCATGCCCTTATGCAAAATGCAATGCACAATGTTTTATGTTTTGTTTTTCTATGCTTGAATGCAATGAAATGAAATGAAAGCTCATGCTAATTGATATGAAGAAATAAGAGAGAAAATTTTGGGGTATTACAGCTGCCCTTATTCAATCACTGTAGACCTGAATGTATGATAGCGATTGTTGTTAGACTTTCAAGGTATGAAGTAATTGAATACCAAAAATAACCATAAAATTTGCACTCTGTGGAGAAGAAGAAAAGGGATATAAACCCAACCAAATGAACTCTGCTTGAATAAAAACTCTGATGACAAGAATAATACTGAAGGGCTACCTTTTGGAACGACGCCAGACGACTACTGGCTCGCCACGCTACTAGTGGACTTTAATAACGTCTTTTGTACAATGCCAGACGACTACTGGCTCGCCACGCTGCTGGTGGACTTTAATAATGTCTTTTTGCACGATGCTAGATGACTACTGGCTCGCCACGCTGCTGGTGGATTTTAATAATGTCTTTTTGCACGGCGCCAGACGACTACTGGCTCGCCACGCTGCTGGTGGACTTTAATAATGTCTTTTTGCACGATGCCAGACGACTACTGGCTCGCCACACTGCTGGTGGACTTTAATAATGTCTTTTTGCATGACATCAGACGACTAATGTCTTTTTACAACAATGGATTGATCCAAGAAACTTGATTCACAAGTTTCAATTTCATCTGGACCACAATTAGGGTTTTGGGGAAAAAGTCAACTATACCTTTGACTTTTGACCAAGGCATGCTCCCAAACCTTGGGACATGATTCAATACACCCTACAACACCTATGAAATCCATCTATTAAATTTAATTTAGGTCAAGAACTTGATTTCATAGAGGATCACACAGTTTAAAATTCATCTGATAAAAAGTCAACTGTACAAAAATCAAAGTTTGACTTTTTATTTTTTGGTCAACCAAGGTTACTTAACCCTAAAACAATTTTAATATGTGATTTGAATCATCATTCATCAAGAAAAACCAAAGAAAATGAGTTAACTTGTAAAAGAGGTAACCATAAAAAACTTAGAAATTTTCTAAGTTATGGAACAAAGTGGCTAGGGTACCAACTTTCAAGGATCATAACTTGAGATCCAAGCAACCATTTTGGATAATCCAAAGATGGATTTGTAGCTCTCATGGCATACTTTAAAATTGTTAACTACACCTCATTCTAATTCCTCATGGATTTTTAGTTATGGAGTGATCAAAATGGCTGAAAACATGAAATGTCACTTTTCAACTGCCTTGCTTTTTTTTTCAAAATGTAGGGGCATTTTTCACTTGGATCCAAAACGTTTCAAGACAAACTATGATCACACATGTGTTGTATCATATAAGAGCTTTCCAAAATGACCAAGAACTCCATTAAACTCCACTTGAGCTAGGAGTTATGACAGCTGCAACATGCTTTGCTGCAAACTGTCTTGGCAAGGTAGGTTTGTGCACAAGGGCTCGATTTGTCCAAATTGTGCAACTTCAAGCATGGTTATCTATCTGCACACCTCAAGGGGGAACAACCAAGGGACAAACACTGATTCATCAGCCTCCAAAGTCCCAAAATCTACAAGTAGCATGCCAAACCTAAAAAGGCTAAAGATGCTTCAAGACTCCAATTTTGTTTTGGAACATTTAATGGATTCTTGGAGGTGGCATGTATCAGAGCAAGAATGAACACTTCAGTCAAGCCTTATCCTTGAATCAAAGAACTATAGGTCTGTGCTCTAATCTCAAGTCAATGGCTAGAGGAGACTTGAGATTCCATTTGATCACAATTGGCCACATGCCTGTTGCAGTTGTCATTCCCTATTCCTTGCAAAACAAACTTGCTCTACTATAAACAGAGCTCAATTATGAATAGTTTGAGTACACCAAAGCAACCAAACTGATGCTTTCCTCAAAATCTCCTCTTTCACTCTAATTTTGCCTTCTAATGCTAGTCACTAACGGGTTTTGAGTTTGAGAGCAATTCCAACCAAACCAATGGTTCACACACCTCACATATAACATATAGAAGTGATCCAAACTCTCACATAACATATGGAACATCAGAATCACAAAATCACCAGCCACCTGCACAAGCTTTTAACAAATTCAATCCATTCCAATCATTCAGACACACTCCATAGCACCTAGGGAAGCTGTCCACATCATTGGAACCAAGCTGTAACACCTCCAACACAAAACACGATCACCAGCTGCAAGAGGTAAGCCTCAACTTGGTCATCTCATGATTCATGCATATTTCCTTGCACAATAATTTTGCCATATGTTCATAATCATGTATGGAATGTTTCCCCTCAATTCATTGCTTTGTTTGGGTCGTGTATCAAATTTCTGAGCCTTCATGCAGAAATTAGGGTTCTTGAGGTTTCTCTTTGATTTCTTATTCCATGCTTAAAATAAATGAAATTAAAGACCATAAACATGATCGTGAGGTGAAAACGAGCAGATTGATATGTGGTTTGTGTGATTTCATCAAGTATTCAGTGAGATTGATGAGAAAATGCAAATTTGGGCAAACCAGAACAGCGCGTGTTCTTGGTGTTGTTCTTGGCACCTTTTTTAAAAATTCAAATATTTGAATTTTGTGATTTTATTTAATTGATTCAAAAATTAATTTCTCTCTGAATTTTAATGATTTTGGGTTGATTCTTTTTTTAATAATTCACAAAAATGTTAAAATATTTTATTTTATAAAAATTTCGCAAAAATATTATTTATTTCATATACTTGATATTTTTGCAAAGAATTAATTTTTATTTGTTTTTAACATTTAAAATATTTTTTCCCTCTTGATTTTCCAAACTTGAATGACTTTTAATCATTTTGTGGACAAAAACATGATTTTTGAAACATTGATCCAAGATCATCACTCATTTTTCACAGGTTTTCAATGATTTTTATTAAATTTTAATCAAAATTAATTCAATATTAAACAAAATTAGGGTTTTGATTAATTCCACCCTCATCAATCTTTTTCAAACACTCATGGGCCTCTAATAGAGTGTAAGACACATTCCTTGTAAATAAGATACCTTGTTAGGCCTCAGATATTGTATAAGACCCACTATATTTTCAAAAACCTCGGCGCGATTGTCGTTTTCAAACAAACCGTCTGGTCCTACCCTCGTGTTGTAAGTCCTATCTTTCTTTTTTAAAATAATATTTGGGCCTCTAATAGAGTGTAAGACCCAACCCTTTTGTAAATAAACCATTGTGGGTCTCACTTATTATATAAGTCCCTCTGTACATTTTCAAAAGTTCGACGCGATCGTCGTTTTTTTTAAAAACAATAAACCTTGGGCTTCTCCTTGAGTTGTAAGCCCCACCACTTGTACAAAAAAACAAATCTTTGGGACTCTACTAGAGTGTAAGACCCAATCCCTTTTTAACCAAAACCTTTGGGCCTCAGACGTTGTATAAGTCCCAGTACAATCTTATCAAGACAATTTCCCTTTTGATTTAGATTCAAGTATACAGTTGTTATCAAAACTTTCTTTAATTCCTTTGAACAACTAACAATACAGCATGGAAGCTTGCTCGCATGTAAGTTTTATCCGCTTTGATTTACTTGCTTTAATATATATAACTGTATTGTGGGAAGCTGCGCATAGTTAGTTTTCTTTCATTTTTTTAAATACATGTCAAACATATATAACTGTTTTGTGGGAAGCTGCGCATGGTTAGTCTTCTTTCATACCCTTTTACATACTTGTTATATATCAACTATATATATACTAGTATAGTTATTTAGAGTTTTCCCCGACAACTAGGTCTAGAACTAGGTAAAGCCCGTTTGGTCACTCTTAAATACATTCAAAACTAGATCCCCCATAGGATTTTCAGATACAGTCTTACCTTCTCTTGGGCTTAATCAATATGGAACAAAGAGAAAGGCAGTATTCCTCGTGAACCTTTTCTCAGTCTGTCACACCTAGAAATTGTCAAAGAAATTCTACTCCCCGGAGTTGATCTATTCTTGGTGAATAGCATCTATTGAGTTTCTTCAAGCTTCAGAACTTTCACTAAATGATCTATTCTCGGTGAATAGCATTTCTTGAAATTTTCTTGGTTTGAGACCCACAGGCTTCCTAAAAGCATCCCCGCCTCCTCTTGGGCTTTGTACAAGGACCCGTTGGCTTCTTAAAAGTTCTTATGCCTTCTCTTAGGCTTCATACAATGACCCTCACGACCTCTTAAAGGTATAGGACAGAACCTAGTCATCCGTCGTTAGAGCTGTCTTTCTAAAAGGAGCACAAAAGCCCTCAGACCAATGTTAGGGTTGATACTCATCCCTTAAACGAGTCGGTCTCCTCTTGGGCGTTGTACAAAAATAGACCTTTCCAATAGACTTGGACAGTCTAAATCCCCTTGAGTCTCAAAGACATTCTCAAGTTCCCTACAAACATAGGAAGAAACCCCGGATTCTGGATTAATCTCCAGCTGAGCTAAAACTTGTGAGTTCTAAAACCCCGCCTCTCTCCTAAAATCCCCCAACCATGGTCAGTTTATCATCATATAACACTATCTCAAATCAGAACCTCAAGTTTCTTTTGATTAAATAACAAAAATAATTAATATAATCATTGCATATCATTCATCATTCGTCCATGACGCATTCTTCTTCCCTACGAATCTCACGTTTGTGTCTTGATTCTAGAGTCAAACTGTCTCATTCGTACAATACTCAGGCCAATCGACAAAAGAAAATGGATGCTCTCGAGGAAGAGAACAAAGAGTTAAGAGAAGAAATCGACACTCTGAAAGAAGACTTGAGGAAACTTCACAATGAAATGCAACCTCTGGCAGCAACCCAGATGCAACAACAAAGGATTGTGATCTCAGAGATCACATCTACGCCCATAGTGGAAAAGTATGATCCTCGGTATAACATGCCTAAGGATCGTCCCTGGCGCATGCCACCCAACTATATCTCGGAAGGATATATCCTGCCGATCTTGGAAGATCCAGAAATTGCAGCAAGAGCCGCTGGGACTGAAGGTTACAAACTTCGGGAAAGCGAAGATGCAAGGGACATGACAGCAACTCCTGAAGGTTACAAACTTCAGGAACTGGAAGCACCAAGAGTCACTGCCATAATGACTATACCACCACCCGTGGTACACACTGTCTTGGAAGGAAAAATTCCACAGATACCTTCTGGTGGAAATGAAAGTATGAACAACAGAATGAAGGAATTCCAGGAACAGTTCCTGGAGACGCAGAAGGAATTGCAAGCTATTCGCCGTCAAGATCTATTTGGAAAGGACGCCGCAGACCTTTGTTTGGTCCCCAATGTGAAAGTTCCGCATAAATTCAAGGTGCCCAAAATTGAAAAATACAAGGGTAACTCTTGCCCTTAGAGTCATTTGGTGATGTACACTCGGAGAATGTCGACACAGACAGAGAACCAACAGCTACTGATCCATTACTTCTAGGATAGTTTAACTGGTGCCGCACTCAAATGGTACATGGGATTAAACCGCACTAAGATCGTCACTTTAAGATATCTTGGTGCTGCCTTTGTTCAACAATATAAGTATAATCTGGACATGGCACCAGACAAAGATCAACTCAGAGCCATGTCGCAGAAGGATAAGGAAACCTTTAAGGAGTATGCTCAGAGATGGCGTGAAATTGCCGCCCAGATTTGTCCACCTCTTGAGAAAAAAGAGATGACAAAGATCTTCTTGAAAACCTTGAGCTCATTTTACTACGACAGAATGGTCGCCAGTACGCCCAGTGATTTCACCGAGATGGTGGGCATGGGAGTTCATCTTGAGGAAGCTGTCCGAGAAGGACGTTTAATTAAAGACGCTGGACCATCAAGTAGTACCAAAAGATACGGTAGCACTTTCACTAAGAAAAAAGATCAAGATATTGGCAATATCTCTCTCAAAAAGCAAAGGCGACAGTACCAACCAGTAGCAGTTGTAACTGCTGCTATCAACTCTGCGCCTGTTCCAACATATCAACCTCAGGTTGCTCAGAGCCAACCGCATCAACAACAATATCAGTAAAGGACACAACAGCCTCTTTAGCAGGCTCGCCCTCAGTACAACAACAACCGTACAACGTGACCATCAGGGTTTGACCCTATACGAATGTTGTATGCAGAACTGTTTTCACTATTACTGATCAAGGGGCACGTCCAAACAAGGTCACGTCTTACAGTTCTGGAGAATCCGCTTTTTTGGTTCAAAGCGGATCAGACTTGCCCTTACCATCAAGGAGGACCAGGGCATAACATAGAAAACTACCTCAGTTTCAAATCGGATGTGCAGTAGCTTGTCAGGAGCAGGGTCTTATCCTTCAAGGATACAAATCCAAATGTTCAGACGAACCCGTTGCCTCAACACGAGAAAGCTGCAGTCAATTTGATAGAAGGAGAGTCTAAGCACAACTATCAAATTCATGATGTACTCTTATTAAGGGCTAACCTGGTCAAGATGCATCGCAGACAGAGCGGATATAGTCCTGTACCATCTCATAATTATCACCAGTGTGATATCTGCTCTAAAGACAATCAAGGATGTTCTGTGGTACAATTAGCTCTACAGAAACAGTTGGATCTCGGTTGGATCCAGGATCACAGGATTCGTGGGGTCAACATGACTTATACAAATTCCAACATCATTTAGAACTTGTCGTACCTCGAAAAATACGATCCTCGCGATGGACACGGAAAAAACCGTTCGAAACAGAGTCGCCACCGAACTTTATTTATTCCAAGGAAGGAATAGGAAAATATCGATAAAACCTTTAAAGGGAGATAAGAACATAGTCATCGCAACCAAATTCGGGTTCCGGAGTCGGTTACGCAAGAGGGAAGGTATTAGCACCCTCTACGTCCGTTGTACTCAACGGGAAACTCTTGATTCAATTCGTGAGAAACTTAGCTAGGTTTGTTTGTTATCTTCTAAAGGTTTGCTTCTAAAGGGAAAATGGGTGGTTTTTTATTAGTGTGCTCGGCGAGGATTAAGATCCTCGGGCCTACGTATTCCCTCGTGCAATGGGAAAGTCAGAGCATTCGTAGTTCGGGGGACTACAGTTGGTTTGTGTTTTTTAGGCGAACGAGTGTTTAATTCGCATTCTAACTGCTAAACATTGGCTTGTCTGCTCGTCAAGGGAGGCTGAAGCACTAGTTCATATGCGCGGAAGAATGGACTAAACAATGTTCTTTTTGTAAAAAGTTGTTTGAGTATGAATTAAATGTATTGAGGATTTTGATTGAGAAAATAATTTGATTTGCGTGTGCTTTAGGGTTTCGGTTGTACGCGGGCGAGGAAAGGAGTTTTATTCGTGTTGGATATTTTAGAGGTGACAATTGCCCACACACGAGTAAGAAAATTCGCACCCAAACAATTGTGGAGAAGGGTCAAAGACTCGACCACCCTCACTTCACCTTTAGTAAAGTGTGTTTAAATAGGGATTAAGTGTTTTAATAATTTGATTTGGAAAATGTTGAGTATAGTCGAGTTCGTATGTTTTAGAGGCGTCAATTACCCACACACGAGTAAGCAAACTCGCACCCAAGTAATTGAGGAGAAAGATCAAAGACTCGATCCCCCTCACTTCACCTTTTGATAAAATGTTAAATAAAGGTTTAATGTTTTAAAGGATTGATTGGAAAAGGTTTAAAGGTTGTCGAGTTTCGCATGTCTTAAAGGCGTCAATTGTCCACACACGAGTAAGAGAACTCGCACCCAGACAATTGAAAAGAAAGACCAAAGACTTGGCCCCCCTTTTTTTCACCTTTATAAAAATGTATTTGAATATTGATTACATATCTTAATGTTTGATTAAGAAAATGAGTTTGAAGGTTATTGGATTATATGTATTTTAAAGGCGTCAATTACCCACACACGAGTAAGGAAACTCGCACCCAAGCAATTGAAAAGAAAGACCAAAGACTTAGTCCCCCTCTTTTTCACCTTTATGAAAATGTTTAAGTATTAGTACGTATGTTGGTTTGATTTGAGAAAAAGCACTCGACGTTGGATCGAGGTTTTAATTTATGAGGAGGTTAAGAAATAAGGATGTCTTATGGTTTAAAGTGAAGGTTGGAAATACTTGATATATGGATCAAGTGAATGCTTAGGATTGAATTGATTGAATTTATTTGGAAAATACTTGACGTTGGATCAAGTTTGCTTTACTCTTATAAAAAAGGGTTAATTTTAATCTTATGGAATTAATTAAGCCACGATTAAAATATACCAATCACATACATGCATACAAATCAAAATAGAATGGGTAATCGTTGCATAAGGCCCAAGAGGAGGCATTGTGAGGTCGATTGCGATCGTGAAAACGGTCGACTTACAAGGTATGAAAGTGGCTTGACATTGAGCCAAGGTATTAGTTGAAAAATATTTTGATTTGAATAAACATACAATGACATAGCATAATATAATCAAAGCATAAAAATCCACGAGATAAAAAAAAAGCATACACCATATATAATAAGCATTGATAAAATGGGGGAATAAATAATCAAGCAATTGTTAGTCTAGTTAGTAACCTAATTTTAAAATTAATTCTAAAGAGGGGAAATCCTAAACTAATTATTAAGTTCTAGGGTTTTTTAGAATAAAATTCCAATAATTAACTAGATTAAATCAAAATATTTAATAAAATTAATTATCAAAAATTAATTAATATTAAATAAAATAATTTAATAAAATTAATTAAATAATAATTTTAGGATTAATTAAATAAAAGTATTTTTTAGAACTCTTTAGATTTAGAACCAAACTAATAATTAATTAAATTAAAATTTAATATTTAATAAAATTAATCATAAAAAGATTAATTAATATTAAATGAAAAGTTTTAATAAAATTAACTAAATTAATTTAGTAACCATATTTTTATATGTTCTGTTTTCTTTTTTTTTTTTTTTAAAAGGAAGATAAAATGTTTCTTTTGGATTTCTTAACATTAATTAAAGTTAAGTTTTTTTTTTTAAACAATGGACCAGAAACGTTAGCAAAAGGGGGAGTGTGGATAGTGAAATTTCCAGGCCCAAAACACTAGGAGCCCACGCAGGGAGGTGGTCTACCATGGACCTCAGTTGATCTGGTGCGTACGATCTATGACGGAGTCAACTTTGACCCCAGATCAAAGGGTAAATGGCGCGCGCGCATGGTAAGGGAGGCGAGGTGAAGCGCGTAGGATCACGAAGTCCAAAACCTGTGACACTTGTCACCGGTATCACCTGCCACCATCATCACTAATCCTCACACGTATCAATCAAGGAAATAGGGACAATAAATGCAGTATTGAATTGATTTAATCACTCAGCCTCTCAAACTCATTCTCCAACGTTTCATTATCACATCCTCTCTACATCACTCTTCTCTCTCAATGCAAACACCTTGCCGGAAACCTAAGAAACCCGCCGGAGAAGCGGCGGCGCGCGGCGGGCGCCACCGTCTTCTCCGGCAAGACCACCCGCAAATAAAAAAACCTACACTAACCCCATCTATTTTCTTCTCATCTTCTCAAATCTAAACTCAGTTCTACCAAAAAACCAACCAATCAACCAAATCGGAACCTTTCCCAAATAAACCCTAAAATGGACTAAAACCACCACAATCAGAACAAACGAGCAAACGGCAGAGATTACGAAGCAAAACCACACGAAGAATAGAGATTAAACATCGAAAAGTACAAAGGAGGCGAACGATACCTAGATCGGAGCGAATCCGATCGGAAGCTTTTTCCGGTGAAGGTGAGGTTCTCAACTCCTCCTTCTCTCTTCCTTTACGTTCTTCTTCTTCTCCCTCCTAAATCTTCTTGCTGTTCGCCTTGTGGTCACGAATCAGTGAAGGGATTTGGTTTTAAAAACTTTGAGCAATTTCTTAAGATTTTTTTTAGCTTTGGTGAGTAGGGTTAATTTCTTGCGCCGTGTCTATCTCCCCTTTTCTGATTCAATGCTCCTCTTTTTATATCATCAGGATTAGGGTTTGAAGAGGTGGTGTCAACATTGTCGAGGAACCACATTCATGGAATTGTATAAGGTAACCTTTTCCAAACTCAGAATTCATTTTTGCTAACAACATGTTACTGCTTTGTTGAGCCTCTGCGATACCTTTTTCTGCTATACCTTGTCCTTTTGCCTTTTTGTGTTAAGGTTACAGTACTGTACATTTTGCTGCTTTGCTCGTGTTTTACTGTTTTGGTCAGGTTGAACTTTGTATAGTCCCTATTTGCATTGCTTTTGACTTTGGGTAAAGTGCAAATGTGTCATTGTTCTTTTGACCGTGTGAGCTTTGAAACTTATTTTGAATTGTGTATGATAATTGTTTTGAATTTTTTTGATGACATGAATTTAAACTTTGTTGGTGTGACTTTTTAATTTGGACATATGACTTTGGCTTGGTTGAATTGCTTATTCTTTGGAATTTTGTTTGGCACCAATGATAACATGAAATTTGATATGGCAGCATGAATTGAACCTTGAACTTGGCATGATGAATTTGGTTTATGACCTCAAAAAAATAAAAATGTTACAAGTGATGGTTTGAATTAATTGACATGATGTGGTTTTGAAATTATTTTGTGGAGGTTCGCGCTTGGAATGGCATTGTGTGAGATTGTTGTCTAAATGATGCGCATGAAGTAGGTTCTGCAGCGCTGTGGTTTGTGGACCTTTTGCATAAATGGATGAAGAAGGATGGCATGGAAACAAAGTTTGGAAGACTTGGCATACATTTTGGACTAACTTGAATTTTTGTATCAATTAACATGTACTTGTTGAACCTTTGCAACCTTGTATTAATTAACATGTGATTGAACTCTCATTGTGATTTCAAAACGACTTTGCAACTTGTAATATGAGAGCTCTTTTAATATAAGCGACACCCTCATTTATCTTGAAATTACAATCTTCAACTATTTTATTATATGTGTATCTATCCTGAAATGCATTGTATCATGTACCACACTTGAATCTTTGTCAGTAATAACTTGAATCTTCATAGCCAGTATTATTTGTGAATCCCAAGAAATGTCTTCCTTGACCTAAAATTAAATCTCATGACACTTGAATGGTAACAAAGATATATTATCATGTAGCACACCTTGGATATTCATGCAAACAAATTAACTATTTAACCATGGTTCTGAAACAACTTGAAGCTTTGATTGTGATTTCCCACTATCACTTGTAACACACTTAAGTTATGCTTTTTTAACATAATTCCAACTTGACTTGAAAATGAATCTAACATGGCACGGGTGGGATACATGGTTTGAGCACCAATTGATTATGTCTTGGAAATGAATTATCATAACTCAAAATTACCTGAGAACCATCTTGAAATTATTGGAATAATCACTTGGCTTATTTGTTCTCCACTTGAACCAACTTGAAATAAATTAAATCAAAGCTTGCCACAAATTGACCTTGAACCTTGAGACAAACTAATCACAACATCAAATCGACTTGGTATGTGACCTAAAACCATTTTGGAACATGGCTTAAGATCAACTTGAATCCAACTTATCATGTCTTGACTAATTTATCATAAAAATGAGTGCCCAATCTTCCTTTATCTCTTCTTGAAACTAAAGCAACCCAACAAGAGCCAACAAACTTCAAACACATATACGATCCTCATAACCTGGATCTTAGAGTTAACACGAAATCTGGGTGTAAGAAACATCCAATAGGTAGGACAAATTTGGGGTATAACAAATGCCCCTATCTAATTGGCTTGAACCCAAGAAAATGAACAGCTGCACAACGTTTATGTTAAGGGTAGAAGTCAATTAGATATAAGAATGCCCCAAAAATTTGTCTCAAAAAAGTAAAGTGTTGTAGAATAAGAGATGACAGGATGAGGCAGCGGGGTACAGTACTGAACAAAATAACTTGAGATCCTTTGGGTGGTCGAAGCAGCACCTTCTACATTAAGGCTCTTCACGGTACCAAAGTAGTATTCTCTAAAGGCAGATGATTCTCTGGGTCGTCGAAGCAGTCCCTTATCCATTAAGGTTCCTCGATGATACCAAAGCAGTATCTCTGAAGGCAGACGATTCTCTGGGTCGTCGAAGCAGTCCCTTATCCATTAAGGTTCCCCGATGATACCAAAGCAGTATCTCTGAAAGGCAGACGATTCTCTGGGTCGTCGAAGCAGTCCCTTATCTATTAAGGTTCCTCGATGATACCAAAGCAGTATCTCTGAAGGTAGACGAATCTCTGGGTCGTCGAAGCAGTCCCTTATCCATTAAGGTTCCTCGATGATACCAAAGCAGTATCTCTGAAGGCAGACGATTCTCTGGGTCGTCGAAGCAGTCCCTTATCCATTAAGGTTCCTCGATGATACCAAAGCAGTATCTCTGAAAGGCAGCCGATTCTCTGGGATGTCGAAGCAGTCCCTTTAAGGTTCCCCGATGATACCAAAGCAGTATCTCTGAAAGGCAGACGATTCTCTGGGTCGTCGAAGCAGTCCCTTATCCATTAAGGTTCCTCGATGATACCAAAGCAGTATCTCTAAAAACAGACGATTCTCTGGGTTGTCGAAGCAGTCCCTTATCCATTAAGGTTCCTCGATGATACCAAAGCAGTATCTCTGAAAGGCAGATGATTCTCTGGGTCGTCGAAGCAGTCCCTTTAAGGTTCCCCGATGATACCAAAGCAGTATCTCTGAAAGGCAGACGATTCTCTGGGTCGTCGAAGCAGTCCCTTTAAGGTTCCCCGATGATACCAAAGCAGTATCTCTGAAAGGCAGACGATTCTCTGGGTCATTGAAGCAGTCCCTTATCCATTAAGGTTCCTCGATGATACCAAAGCAGTATCTCTAAAAACAGACGATTCTCTGGGTTGTCGAAGCAGTACATTATCCGTTAAGGTTCCTCGATGATACCAAAGCAGTATCTCTGAAGGCAGACGATTCTCTGGGTCGTCGAAGCAGTCCCTTATCCATTAAGGTTCCTCGATGATACCAAAGCAGTATCTCTAAAGGCAGACAATTCTCTGGGTCGTCGAAGCAGTCCCTTGTCCATTAAGGTTCCTCGATGATACCAAAGCAGTATCTCTGCGGTAAATTTGCTGAATAATAGTTGAGCAAGATTCCTGTCGGAGGAAATGTGTTGGCTTTGCAGGGGAAAGCTCACAAGAAACTTTCTATGCTATCCTCTGCTTGGGGAGTAAGAATAGCAACAGCTGCTGGGGATTATCATTGTCAACTGCCTGGCTGAAGAATGACTTGCTGGGGAATAGAATTCCTTGAGCACGTGTGGGGTATCTTCTCTTGAGAAGAATACTTCCGACTTTGATGGAGGACTGGCCAAGATGCTTGCGAATTGACCCTGGATCCTCTTATGCTATGTTGGGGATGGATATGCCATGCATTGCAAAATGCACTGAAACACATGCTACGATGCAACTGCTAGAGAATATAATGCACGTACGAATGCACAAGACTAATATGTTAATGCCAGGTATGATTATAATACTACTCCTGCATGCCATGCGTATGTCAATGCACATGATCGGGCGCGCTGGGGATAAGTTTCCTTGTCAAGGGTATCAACAGGGATTGAATTTGGTAATTGCCAAATGAAATTGGACTTTGGTTATTTTGGTGTTATGAGGATGCAAACGACGGTGGACTTTTAATGGTTGCCAATGAAGACTGGACTTTGAAGGGTAGCTTTGAAGGTGCCAACGAACGTGGACTTTTGGGCAGTTACCAATAGAGGATTGGACTTTGGGTTTTGTGGGGATGGTGAGAGTGTTTGACTACTCGACCCCTTTCGAGCAAGCCAAATATGACTAGGGAGCGTGATTGCCCCTGTTGAGCTTGAAAGATTCATTGTTGGAGATTATAATAAGTACATTCTTATTAAGCTACACTGCTTGTGGTGAAGAGCTAGAACGGCTGACAACTGATTTGATGCTTTCATGTGGTGAAATTCTTTTAGAGACTATCTAATTCCTTTTAGTTCTCCCAACAAATTTTATCGTTTTCAAATACTGTCTTTATAAACGAAAGTTTCAAAACACAGTTTATCAAAAATAAAATCAATTTGCAAACAAACAGATAAAGTAAAAAAAATGAGCGCAATTTGGTGAGAAATCTCTCTTTGTATTGATTTGCCCCTGGAATGGGTAAGTAGGTACAGGGATGCAATTCCTTAATGAGGTAATTGCGGTGCAAGAAAAAACATAATGGCAATACAAACTAATGACAATCTTTTCTCACTGATTCTCGGGGCAAGTGGACTCCGAATTATGACGGCCCCTATGTGGTCAAGAAAGCTTTCTCAGGCGGCGCTTTGAGACTCGCAACCATGGATGGAGAAGAATTTTCCTACCCCACGAATGTTGATGTAGTCAAGAAATACTTCGCCTAAATAAAAAAATAAAAAATAAAAAAAGGGAAAAAAACGTCTCGGTGGATTGAAAACCCGAAAGGGTGGTCCAGGCAAAAATTAGAAACATAATAGTGAATCATCCCGGTAGATCGGAAATCTCAAAGTACAATCCAGGCTAAAGTTAGGGATTAATGGAAAATAACTACGTCTGATCAATTCAACTCCTCAGCAGTCACGCCATCCATCAGGAAAACTCCAGTCATGGTCATCTTCGACGGAAGCTCAGGATGTCCAGAATTCAAAGTTAGTAGAAGGATAGCGGTCGTCATGTTTCAATGTAGCCCTTTCCCTTAAATTACCATTTTCTAACTTTGTAAATACTCTATGGAATCACGCGTTTGGCTGATTTCCATCCTATCAATAAAATTTGAGCCCTTGTGCTTTTGTTTGCAATTCTTATTTGTTTTAGCTTTACAGAACAATATTTTAACATGATTAACGATTCTTGAAATAAAACAAAAATGAATTTACTTGTAAAAAATTTCCTGCTTTTAAAATAAAGATGGCAATTTCTTTTGACTGTTGAACATCGAAAGAGCATCAATCGCTTCTCCAGAAGTAATCGAGCTTCAAAGTGCAGAATCAAAGTACTCCTTTTAAAACCAGTATACCTGAATGAAGGATCAGCTATGTCAGATGCGAATACTCCATCTGACATCCTCGGCATAGTTCTTACCTCCTAAGTCAAACGAACGGTTGTTCCCCACAGGGACTATCTCTCCTAAGCAAGCAGAATTACTATTTTTGGACCAAATGATACTTTCCATCCCCTGCAGTGGCCGAGTATCCAGTCGTGTTCATCTATTAGTCTGTATGTCGCGTCAGTTTTTTCAGCATAAACATACACACGTCATGCATTATTGATTTGCATTCATATTCATACTGCATCACTATCACTCTAGTCGGTCTTGTCCCCTAGTGATAAAAGTCCTTTTATCAATCGAGTTGTCCGTCCTTTTCGCGTCAGGAAACAAATCATCTGAGCAATCTCTCCTCTAGTTTATTTCTAGATTGGAGACGGCCCTTGACCACTTTGATAACTTGAACCTCTGAAAAACAAGAAGACCTTCGACAAGCATCACTCTTCTCCATTGAAGATGATATCTTCGCTTTCCCGGATTAAGGAAAATCCTCAGAGAAAGTATCTTTATCAAAGATTCGGCAGCATAGCAGTTTCTCTCTGAAAATTTGCTATCAAATGAGGTCATCAGTAGCTCCAAATTGGATTACATCACATGGCATTTCTCCGAGAAGATCTCGAATAAAAGTATGATGTAATATCCCCAAATGGAAAGAAGTCTCTCAAGAGACTCATTTTCCCCAGTAGAGTCGACAAATGGCGTCTCCAAACAAAGAAGTTTGTACACCTCTACAACTCAGACGAATGGGTTCCCCAGCAATTCTAACATCAAAAGTTTTTCCCATAAAATGGCATCTCCCCCAGGAAAATTCGTCGAGAAGTTTGAGGAAAACCGCTACGAATAGCGTCCCTTGTCAAGTAAGTTTATTGACAAAAGAAACTAAGAGCAGTTCCTTGGTAGGAAACCAGGATCAAGGGGAAGTTTATATTAGAAACTGAGACCAGCTCCTTGGCTGAAGACCAGGATCAAGGGAAAGTTTATTTAAGAAACTTAGACCAGCTCCATGGCTGAAGACCAGGATCGAGGGGAAGTTTATTGACAAAAGAAACTGAGACCAGTTCCTTGGCTGAAGACCAGGATCGACGAGAAGTTTATTAACAAAAGAAACCGAGACCAGTTCCTTGGCTGAAGACCACGATCGAAGGGAAGTTTTACCCTTTTATAAGCATCATTGCTTAGCAAAAGAAGATGGACGGGCAAACTGCCATTCATAACCACCATCAAAATTTTGGGTATTCCGATATTTAATCCTCTTGCACCCTGAATGCCCGAATACCTTTGCCATTCACACCTTCAGGTCCAAGAAGATTAAATAGGGGCATCTGTCATCCCCCAAATTTTGACCACCAAGATTTCCCATCATTGTGCAAATCATTACCATAATATGGATGATCTATCATGCCTCACTAATCTCCTCAAAGAGGGGTGAGCATTCACCACAAACAAAAATTAGGGTTTTGAGCCCTATCAGAGCACTTAGACAAAGGATCAATCAAGAATTGACAAGATCTTCAACTTTTATAAACTCTCCAACACCTATAAAGGATCAAGAGGGCTCCCACATCAAGAACCAAGCACAAAGTTGCTACATTCCAAGTGGATTAAGCCTCAAGATCGACAGTGTCACCAAACTAGGGTTTTGGTCGACCAGGGCCTCCAGATGGAAATTTTCCTTTGGGCATGAGCCAATGCTTCAAAGCACAACCTAAGATACTCTAAGGGACCTCATGGACCCAATCATCAAGTCAATTTAACCTCAGGGGATGCATTTATCGAAAATCATGAATTAGGGTTTCTTGACCTAATTCACCCCTAAGTTGACTTCTTGGACAAAACATGAGCCAAGACCTCAAGACATGATTTGAGGGCCTTAAATACACTACATTGATCCATTTACAACAATGGATTGATCCAAGAAACTTGATTCACCAGTTTCAATTTCATCTGGACAATTAGGGTTTTGGGGAAAAAGTTAACTGTACCTTTGACTTTTGACCAAGGCATGCTCTCAAACCTTGGGACATGATTCAATACACCCTACAACACCTATGGAATCCATCTATTTAGTTAGATTTAGGTCAAGAACTTGATTTCATAGAGGATCGCACAGTTTAAAATTCATCTGATAAAAAGTCAACTGTACAAAAAGTCAAAGTATGACTTTTTGATTTTTTGGTCAACCAAGGTTCCTTAACCCTAAAACAATGTTAATATGTGATTTTAATCATCATTCATCAAGAAAAACCAAAGAAAATGAGTTAACTTGTAAAAAGGGTAACCATAAAAAACTTAGAAATTTTCTAAGTTATGGAACAAAGTGGCTAGGATACCAACTTTCAAGGATCGTAACTTAAGATCCAAGCAACCATTTTGGATGATCCAAATATGGATTTATAGCTCTCATGGCATAATTTAAAAGTGTCAACTACACCTTATTCCAACTCCTCATGGATTTTTAGTTATGGAGTGATCAAAATGGCTGAAAACATGAAATGTCACTTTCCAACTGCCTTGCTTTTTTTCAAAATGTAGGGGCATTTTCACTTGGATCCAAAAAGTTTCAAGACAAACTATGATCACACATGTGTTGTATCATATGAGAGCTTTCCAAAATGAATAAGAACTCCATAAAACTCCACTTGAGCTAGGAGTTATGACAGCTGCAACATGCCTGGCTGCAAACTGTCTTGGCAAGGCAGATTTGTGCACAAGGGCTCGATTTGTCCAAATTGTGCAACAAACACTGATTCATCAGCCTCCAAAGTCCCAAAATCTACAAGTAGCATGCCAAACCTAAAAAGGCTAAAGATGCTTCAAGACTCCAATTTTGTTTTGGAACATTTAATGGATGCTTGGAGGTGGCATATATTAGAGCAAGAATGAACACTTCAGTCAAGCCTTATCCTTGAATCAAAGAACCATAGGCCTGTGCTCTAATCTCAAGTCAATGGCTAGAGGAGACTTAAGATTCCATTTGATCACAATTGGCCACAGGCCTGCTGCAGTTGCCATTCCCTATTCCTTGCAAAACAAACTTGCTCTACTATAAATAGAGCTCAATTGTGATCAGTTTGGGTACACCAAAGCAACCAAACTGATGCTTTCCTCAAAATCTCCTCTTTCACTCCAATTTTGCCTTCTAAAGGAAGTCACTAACGGGTTTTGAGTTTGAGAGCAATTCCAACCAAACCAATGGTTCACACACCTCACATATAACATATAGAAGTGATCCAAACTCTCACATAACATCTGGAACATCAGAATCACAAAATCACCAGCCACCTGCACAAGCTTTTGACATATTTACAGTTGAGGTGCCAAATCAAGTTCCAGCTCAATTCAATCCATTCCAAGCATTCAGACACACTCCATAGCACCTAGGGAAGCTGTCCACATCATTGGAACCAAGTTGTAACACCTCCAACACAAAACACGATCACCAGCTGCAAGAGGTATGCCTCAACTTGGTCATCTCATGATTCATGCATATTTCCTCGCACAATAATTTTTGCATATGTTCATAATCTTGTATGGAGTCTTTCCCCTCAATTCATTGCTTTGTTTGGGCCGTGTATCAAATTTCTGAACCTTCATGCAGAAATTAGGGTTCTTGAGGTTTCTCTTTGATTTCTTATTCCATGCTTAAAATAAATGAAATTAAAGACCATAGACATGATCGTGAGGTGAAAACGAGCAGATTGATATGTGGTTTGTGTGATTTTATCAAGTATTTAGTGAGATTGATGAGAAAATACAAATCTGGGCAAAGTAGAACACGCGTGTGTTCTTGGTGTTGTTCTTGGCGCCTTTTTTGAAAATTCAAATATTTGAATTTTGTGATTTTATTTAATTGATTCAAAAATTAATTTCTCTCTGAATTTTAATGATTTTGAGTTGATTCTTTTTTTAATAATTCACAAAAATGTTAAAATATTTTATTTTACAAAAAATTTCCAAAAATATTATTTATTTCATATACTTGATATTTTTGCAAAGAATTAATTTTTATTTGTTTTTAACATTTAAAATATTTTTCCCTCTTGATTTTACAAACTTGAATGACTTTTAATCATTTTGTGGACAAAAACATGATTTTTGAAATATTGATCCAATATCATCACTCATTTTTCACATGTTTTCAATGATTTTTATTAATTTTTAATCAAAATTAATTCAATACTAAACAAAATTAGGGTTTTGATTAATTATACCCTCATCAATCTTTTTCAAACACTCATGGGCCTCTAATAGAGTGTTAGACCCATTCCTTGTAAATAAGATACCTTGTTGGGCCTCAGATATTATATAAGACCCACTGTGTTTTCAAAAACCTTGGCGCAATTGCCGTTTTCAAACAAACCATCTGGGCCTACCCTCGTGTTGTAAGTCTCATCTTTCTTTGTAAGACCCAACCCTTTTGTAACTAAACCATTGTGGGTCTCACTTATTGTATAAGTCCCTCTGTACATTTTCAAAAGTTCGACACGATCGTCGTTTTTTTTAAAAACAATAAACCTTGGGCCTCTCCTTGAGTTGTAAGCCCCACCACTCGTACAAAAAAACAAATCTTTGGGCCTCTACTAGAGTGTAAGACCTAATCCCTTTTTAACCAAAACCTTTGGGCCTCAGACGTTGTATAAGTCCCAGTACAATCTTTTCAAGACAATTTCCCTTTTGATTTAGATTCAAGTATACAATTGTTATCAAAACTTTCTTTAATTCCTTTGAACAACTAACAATACAGCTTGGAAGCTTGCTCGCCTGTAAGTTTTATCTGCTTTCATTTACTTGCTTTAATATATATAACTGTATTGTGGGAAGCTGCGCATGGTTAGTCTTCTTTCATTCTTTTAAATACATGTCAAACATATATAACTGTATTGTGGGAAGCTGCACATGGTTAGTCTTCTTTCATACCCTTTTACATACTTGTCTTATATCAGCTATATATATACTAGTATAGTTATTTAGAGTTTTCCCCGGCAACTAGGTTCAGAACTAGGTAAAGCCCGTTTGGTCACTCTTAAATACAGTCAAAACTAGAACCCCCATAGGATTTCCAGATACAGTCTTGCCTTCTCTTGGGCTTAATCAATATGGAACAAAGAGAAAGACAGTATTCCTCGTGAACCTTTTCTCAGACTGTCACCCCTAGAAATTGTCAAAGAAATTCTACTCCCCGGAGTTGATCTATTCTCGGTGAATATCATCTCTTGAGTTTCTTCAAACTTCAGAACTTTCACTAAATGATCTATTCTCGGTGAATAGCATTTCTTGAACTTTTCTTGGTTTGAGACCCACAGGCTTCCTAAAAGCATCCCCGCCTCCTCTTGGGCTTTGTACAAGGACCCGTCGGCTTCTTAAAAGTTCTCATGCCTTCTCTTGGGCTTCATACAAGGACCCTCGCGACCTTTTAAAGGTATAGGACAGAAATTAGTCATCCGTCGTTAGAGCTGTCTTTCTAAAATGAGTCACAAAAGCCCTCAGACCAATGTTAGGGTTGATACTCATCCCTTAAACGAGTCGGCCTCCTCTTGGGCGTTGTACAAAGATAGACCTTTCCAATAGACTTGGACAGTCTAAATCCCCTTGAGTCTCAAAGACATTCTCAAGTTCCCTACAAACATAGGAAGAAACCTCGGATTCTGGATTAATCTCCAGCTGAGCTAAAACTTATGGGTTCTAAAACCCCGTCTCTCTCCTAAAATCCCCCAGCCAGGGTCAGTTTATCATCATATAACACTATCTCAAATCAGAACCTCAAGGTATCTGATTTATCAACTCTTCTGCATCCTCAGCAAGAGTTGATTCCCCTTTTGAACTTGCCTTGGGATCTCAATAATTCCCAGCATAAGATAGACTCCTCTTAGGCTTTGTATAATGATCATTTCCTCAGGAAAGTCAGCCTCCTCTTGGGCTTCGTACAATGATTCTCCCCATCAGAGTTAACCTTTTCAGACTCTCTTATTGAGTCAATCAATCTCCTTTACAGACTCTTTTGTTGATCAATCACCTTTTCAAACTCTCTTGTTGAGTCAATCACCTTTTCAGACTCTCTTGTTGAGTCAATCACTCTCATAGACTCTCTTGTTGAGTCAATCACCCTTTCCGTACTCTCTTGTTAAGTCAACCCTTTTTAGCCTCAATCTCGGGCTTTGTACGAGACAGATAAAAACACTCTCTTGTGGAGTCAACCCTGTTTAGCCTCAATCCTAGGCTTCGTAAAAGACAGATAAAAGCACTCTCTTGTTGAGTCAAACCCTTTTCGCCTCAATCTTAGGCTTTATACAAGACAGATAAATACCTCCCCAGCGGAGTCAGCCTCCTCTTAGGCTTTGTATAAGGATTTCCCCACTGGAGTCAATCAACCTCTTAGCTTCAACCTTGGGCTTTGATCAAGGCACACAAAAATCAATAATCCCTCTATAGAGATGACAAATTCTCTTTCAGTCAACCTTTTAGCTTCAATATTGGGCTTTGAACAAGATACAAATACTCTGTTTAGCCTCTGTCTTGGGCTTTGAACAAGACACCAAAACATCTTTTTCCTCCCTTAGAATAGGAGGAACTACGATTGCTCTGATTTCTCTGTTTCGTTTAAATGGGAATATGTAGGCATAAGATTGCGAAATCTTAGCGAGCATACTAATAAAAAACTCTAGGTCCAGTACCTTCATACATCAATCAAAACTTAGGTCCAACATCTTCCCAAAAACATCAACAAAAACTCACTCTATCTCTCATATTTCCCAAGAAACTTTCCCAAACCCATTAACGGATAAACACCATCAAGTACAAAGCGAAACCTAAAGCTAATATCCTGTGGATAACCACATATAGGATGGGTAACTGACAACTGCCCATTGTATAACATGACCCCGGACCCCCCAATCTCTTTAAGCGTTTATTCAGTTAAACATTCGCGTGCAAGGTTAGTTTTAGATACCTTCCCTTTCCCTTCCAGCTTCATGGGATAAATAAGAAATCAGAAAGTAGCACCCCCTTTCTCCTTAAGGAGGAAAACCCAACTTCAGCGATAAGGTGGTCGCGTCACTGACAAAAATCGCTCGCTACACCAGTCTATGTCAGAGTTGGTAAGAGCCATGATTCTCTGTGACCAACGTAAAGTACTCTTATGATCCCAAAAAGCAGCAGACTTTGGTAAATAGGAAGTGAACCATTTGTATAGCAAGGGTACACATCATGTGATCATTCCTTCGTTGTACAAATTCCTTAAGTGTACATAATGATAAGCATCTGCGAGCAAGGTTCGTATGGGATTTCCAATCAAAAATATCTTAATGGCATTGATATCAACGAAGCTATCAATGTTGGGAAACAAAAATAATCCATAGGTGAGTAGTACAAAGATGCTCTCGAAAGCAGTCACGTTCCCTATACTAGCAAAGTACATGGCTTTCTTTACCAAAAACTGGGCTGGTAAACCTTGGATTCCACCCATAGTGGTCATGTGAGTCCTAACTTCTGACTCGTCGAAATGGATAGCTCTTGCAATGGTTTGATCTTTTGGAATTTCTTCCAGTCCAGAAAAGAAAGCTTGGTCAGTGATGGGTAAATCAGTTAGGTGAGAGTACTCCTCCAGTGTTGGTGCTAGCTGAAAATTCAGGAATGTGAAACAGTGATAGACCAGATCGTAGAACTGAATGAGTGTGGACAAGACTCCTTCAATTACATGGACCCTTAACAAAGACAACAGTCCTCCGTACTTAGCTCTAAAAGCATCAGGGTTGGTGATCATCCTTGCCAACCCTCTCAAATCCTCTAATTTTTGAACCTTGAAGGCGTACTTGTGAGTCTTCCTTCTACCGAAATCCATAAAGCAATCTTTCTCTCTGACATTTGCAATCATTATCTTAGTTTAATTTGAAAAAGAGAGACTAGAAGAGAAAATTTTTCTTTGTTTAAAGTTTTTTAATGAAATGAATGCATGAATGCAGCACACAAAAACATAGAAAAAACATGGGGTCAAAGGTTCGGTGTCATGAAGTCATGGCTCTACCCATCCCCAAAGGTTGTACTGGTATTTTTTGTACCTGTCCTCAAAATCACTGACCCCTCTTGGGATAACAACAGCAGGCTGGTTCACCCGAGCGAGCTGCAGTATCTTAGAGTAATCTCAAATGAGGGTAGTATCGCGTGACAACTATTTCTGATAGCTTCCGCACTACAAAATAGTAACATGGTCTCAGCCTACTAAATCCTCAGTTTCACGGACACCACAATCGAACAATTTTCTTTCAACAACCGAAGTCGTATAGGCATTGAATCTGCAAAGGGTATCTCCACTGATTCGATGGTCGATCGGGGTCTCTTATTTGGGAGTCACTCCCTGTAAGATTACCCGTCTAATGCCATCACTTATCTTAGGTGTCACTCAAACTTTCCAGATGCGGCATCACCCGCAGTCCCATTAGCAGAAAAATAAACACGGATATCAATTAGGAAAAGAGATATATATATTTATTCCTAAAACTAACATCCTAGACCTCTTAAGAGCTATAGTCCTAGTCCTAACAGATCAACGACGTCCCCAGTAGAGTCGCCATTTTCCTGTAGCGAGCGATTTTTGTCGGTGGCGTAACCACCTTATGCTGGGCCTTCCTCACCGTAATGGTAGGAGGGGGTGCTACTTTCTAATTTCTTATTTATCCCATGAAGCTGAAAGGGAAAGGGAAGCTATCTAAAACTAACCTTGCACGCGAATATTGAACAAACGCTTAAAGAGATTGGGGGAGTCGGGGTCAGGTTATACGATGGAAAGTTGTCAGTTACCCATCCTATATGTGGTTATCCACAGAATATTAACTTTAGGTTTCGCTTTATACTTGATGGTGTTTATCCGGTAATGGGCTGGGAAAGTTTCTTGGGAAAATGAGAGAGTGAGTAAGTTTTTTATTGGTGTTCGGGTTTTCCTGATGTTTTTGGTAAGGTACTGGACCTAAGTTTTGATTGTTGTATGAAGGTACTGGACCTAGAGTTTTGGATTGGTATGCTCGCTAAGATTTCGTAATCATATGCCTACGTATTCCCGTTTAAACGTAACAGGGAAATCAAAGCAATCGTAGTTCCTCCTATTCTAAGGGAGGAAAAAGATAATGTTTTGGTGTCTTGTTCGAAGCCCAAGATTGAAGCTAAAAGGTTTATTTGTGTCTTGTTCAAAGCCCAAGATTGAAGCTAAAAGGTTTGACTGAGAGAGAACTTGTCATCTCTAAAGAGGTATTGTTGTTTTTTGTGTGACTTGATCAAAGCCCAAGGTTGAAGCTAAGAGGTTGATGGACTCCACTGGGGAAATCCTTACCCAAAGCCTAAGAGGAGGCTGGGTAAGACCGACTCAACAAGAGAGTGTGTATATTGGTGTCTTGTACAAGGCCCAAGATTGAGGCAAAAAAGAGATTGACTATTTTGGGGATATCATTATACAAAGCCTAAGAGGAGGCTGAAAGTTTGACTTTTCCAGGGAAAATGTTCTATCTGTCTTGTACAAAATAGGCTTCCAAAATAGGCTCTCCCCATAATACCCTCACTAATCTACCTTAAAAGTCCATCTTACCCTTAATTCCTCTAATATTATTTAAATTAATAATAATACTAATATATTCATATTATATACTATTATTTAATTAAAATAACCAAAACTCCACCAAAACACCGACGTCGACACCAACCACCAAAATTCACCGAAAATTCACAAATATTATATTTAAATAAATTAAATAAATATTCTATTAAATTTGGGGTGTTACACATAGAGAGAGTGGTGGTTATAATGGTTTAGTTATTTGGGGTACGGTGGTGAGGTTCCTGTGGTACGGGAGAAACTGTAGAATTTTTAACAACAAGATTAAGTCAATCGAAGATTTGCTGAATTCGATTAAGTATTTTAGTTGAAAGTGGATGTGTGTGTCCAATTCTGTGTGTACTTTGTCTTTCTATGACTGGTTCACATCTCCATTATGTAGTCTCAAGTGTATTAGTTAATGGCATTTTTCTGTTTTCTGGTGTATTGGGTTGCTGCACCCCTTGTGCAGTCTTTTTAAATTGAATCATGACTTTTAGAAAAAAAACAAGTGAAAATTGTAAAAACAAAATATGAATAATGCAATTCATAAATTATATCTAAATTGATTAAAATTGTATAAATATAAAATAAATATTACATGTATCAAGAGATAACTATTGATTTACCTCCAATATTAAAGCTTTGAGATTTATCGTTTTTTCCCCATTTTGAAATAAACCTCTTCGAAACCCTATACAAATTTTCTTCAATAATCACAAAAATAAAATTCAATTAGATGGATAGCTAGAAGATTAATAAGCTAACAAAATAAAAATTATATATAAATGAATCGATCAAAACATGTTAAAAATAAATCAAGAAACACATCTTCACACCTTCAAATATTAATCAATAAAATTCACTATCTTTGAGTGAATATCTAAGAAGAAATATTTGTAACCTTATTAATATTTTATATGAGTGTCATTGAATTTAATTAAATACCATTACAACCATTATATTACGCCATGTTTCGAGAATGTTCACAAAATAAAATTGAAAATTTCAAAGATATATTACCATAATAATTCATTACCGTATATACAATTATTTTATTTGATTTAAGTATAAATTTAATAAATCTGATTATTCTCCCAGTATTATCATCATAATATTTTTGTCAATGCATTACTACGGAAAACACATATAATCACACCCACGTTATTACGGATATTCAACCAACCGTTGTAATATGTGATATTTAGGCGCATGATTTTTTTTAAAATTTTATTTAACCACCTATAACAACAGTTGATTTAATACACGTGGTGAAAATGGGCGTATGGTCATGTGTTCAAATCCCAGCACCAACATTTTTGGTTATTTACTTATTTTTTTAAAAATGCTGACAGACCTTTCACCACGCGTATTTAAATCAACTGTGGTTATAGGTGACAAACCTTTCACCACGGGTATTTAAATTGACCGTGAATATATGTGACGCCTTCTTTTTTTTAAAAGATATATAAAACGTTCTTAGTTCATTCAGTTTTGCCCTAGACGTACTTAGACAAACTACATATTCTGCCTCCAAACTTCTTCCACTTACGAAACATTATTCATTCACTAAACCAAACTTGAAAACATCATTTCTTCTCCAAACGAAACTCAGAAACATTGCTTCCATTAACGTGTTACAGTTTGTTCCTGTTTAACGATTATAGAGGTAAAATGTTACTGTTTAATGATTCTGTTTTTTTTATTGTTGTTCGTGTTGTTGTTCTTGTTGTTGCTCTTGTTGTTCTTGATGTTATTCTTATTTTTGTTGTTGTTGTTGTTGTTGTTATTATTCTTGTTGTTCTTGTTATTATTCTTGTTGTTCTTGTTGTTGCTCTTGTTGTTCTTGTTGTTATTCTATTTTTGTTTTTGTTGTTGTTATTGTTCTTATTATTGTTCTTGTTGTTCTTGTAGTTCTTGTTATTGTTGTTGTTGTTATTGTTCTTATTGTTCTTGTTGTTGCTCTTGTTATTCTTGTTATTATTCTTATTTTTGTTCTTGTTGCTGTTATTGTTGTTATTATTGTTCTTGTTGTTCTTCTTATTATCCTCGTTGTTCTTTTAGTTCTTGTTGTTATTTTTGTTGTTCTTGGTGTTCTTGTTGTTATTGTTTTTGTTGTTGTTCTTGTTTTTCTTGTTATTTTTCTTATTATTCTTGTTAATCTTGTTGTTCTTGATGTTGTTGGGGTTAAAATATTTAATATTGTATATTGTGATAAAAGTTATAAATTTAGTCAGGCAAAACATCTGACAAAAAAAATAATGCTGACAGACCTTTCACAACGGGTATTTAAAACAACAGTGATTATAGGTAGCATGTTTTTCAGTTTTCTACAAGCGTCATACGGCCGTGATTGTAAGTAACACACATACAACCATACACTACGTAACAACGGTCGGTCCTGCATGATAATATATTTTTTAACGGTTGTTATATGTGTTTTTTGTAGTAGTAATGTGACTATCAAAGTTATACATTTTTATTAATTTTTCTTGCAAATAACTAATTAATATTTAGAATACGATATATATATATATATATATATATTAAAATATTGATATAATAAGAGAGATAAATAAAATATATATATTTACAAGATAATCTCTTTTTCTTTTTATGTTTATTAAGTAGAAACTGTGGAACTATATACTTGCAAATACATGTATATGCAGATGATCTTGGTGATTTTGTTTATGACAATATTTAATGTCTTATGGCGTTCGGTGGAGTCTCTCCGAATTTATGATAAAGCAACCTATGGAGATGGTGTCTATCAAATAAACTATATGAAGCCTTGTTAGTTAGAAGAAGTAAGTTTCATATAAAGTGTTGATTCAATGATGAATCAAGCAAAAGAACTTAAAGCTTCAAAGTTGTGAAATAGACGAATTGTGAAAGCTTTCCTCATCTTGTGTATAAGTGATTAGTGTATTGTAAAAGTATAAGAGTATATTCAAAGACACTAAGAAAAATCTAACACACATACACTAAAATGTTTTTGAAGCCTATCTCATTTTATAAAATAATGTGAAAACATTTTACGTACCTATGTAATAGGTTACTATATGTGTTAAACTTTTAAGAGTAATTTTAAACTAGATAATCGAGTAACATATTAGGGTTAATTGATTAAATCTTTTGTAATTCCTTCTAATCGTTTAAATAATCATATAATCGATTAGTGACGGCAAATTTGAAAATATTCCACATTTAGTCTATCTATTACAAAGCCAATGGTTCATTTCCCTAATGTGACATATTTTCTCTAATAAATATAGGGCTTCTCCTCATTTCCAAAGACACTAGAATTTGTTTTGAATCTCTTGTTTCTCACTCTCTACTTTTTCCATATTCCTTTACAAAAATTTCTTCAGTGCCTTGTTAGTGAAAAATACTTATGAAAGTTCGGTTGTACTAGTGTCCGTGCTTCATTGTTATTCATCAAGAGTGTGATTGTATTGTTTAATATATATGTTTGGTTATTAAATTTTATGTTTAGTTCTTGTGATTATCCAGTTAAAATCTCTTCTTGGTTCATGAGCTTGACTGTTAAAAGTTCCTTTTGGTTTGAGGGATCAGTCTGCATAAAGTCTTTCATCTATTTTAAAAAGGTTAGTGGGTATATCCTTAAAATCTAAATACACTTTATTATTGGAACTCTCAAGAAGAAATTCTTGGGAATAGGAGTATTCCAATAGGTAAGGCCGAATATGTATAACTCTTACCCAAACTCTCCATCTCTATCTCTTTACTTTCTAATGTTTAAATTTCTTTCTTATATAATTCTTTCTCTTCTATTCTACGCTTATTTATAATTTTTTATCATTTGAACTAATATAAAATTTTAAATTTTTTTTTTAAATATTAATTACAATTTCTTAACATCACAATTCACCTCATCTTGTGTTTTGAGTCAGTTATTCAACAAGTAGTGTCAGAGTTTAACTTGTGTTTTAAGACTAATCATCCCGAAATGAAATAAAAAAACTTCAAATAATTCACTTAACAAACTCCCACCTTTAATGGATAAGGGCATGCTTTGTGGAAAGAGAGGATGAAAATCTTCATAGAGAGTACGATTTTGATATTTGCAAGGTTATGAAAAATGATTCATTTGTTCTCACACGTCAAGTTAATCTTTCTGTCATAAACAAAGAGGAAGATTATTGGACCAAGGAAGAAAGATAAAAAGGTAAATGTAGCTTGAAAGAAAAGACTATCATCCTTATCGAATTTGGTTTCGACGAAGTCTTACGTGTCTCTCACTAGGAGACCGCTAAAGAGAAGAGGGCCACCATTCATATAACACCTCAAATTATACGTCTAGAATAATAATTTGAAATGGTACTTTTAATTTTGAATACATTACAACAAAAATTTAATACATCCTAAATTATGTTTGGAGAAACATAATTGAAGTTATACTATATAAGAATACATAACGGAAACAAAATAGCATATAACAATGCTAGTCCTCCTATTTAGGTTTGTCTTTACTTTCCTTTTCCTACCACATGTTCATCAAAAAATATTTCAACAACAAAGGGTGAGATAATAGTATTAACGTGTCTCTATCTAAGGACCTCGACCGTGTAAAATCCCATTTCTACCCTTTTATCTTAAAATGAACAATTTAATACTTGTGAACTTAACTGGAATACAAGATGTTTTATCATATCTACCAGGTGGAATAGAAGAGTAAATCACATACTACTCTACTGAGTAATAGGGAAAACTCGCATGCCCTACATTGACTTAATCTGATAAATCACATATCATCATAACAATATCGGTTCAAATCACATGCCATACAATTGAATCACAAGATTCATCACATATCTTCGTGACCGGGACAGAGCAAGATAATTACCTTATCTTTGTCATCAATTTAAACCCGAAGCCTCACTGGATCGATAATTATGTTATTGAAGACTTTCAAATATTGCAAATCAAATCTTTCTTGCATCTTAAGATTGTATAGTCATTGTTTCGCAAACAAGTTGTTCATTGGCATCTTTAACATATACTAATTCTTCAATTCGCCCCAAACCTCATTCGGAGTCATAAGTTGTGAGATGTGATACATCTACTCGTCTAAAATAGATACCCGAATCAATTACACAACCTTCTTCTTCATCTCTGCCTAACCGTATCCTCCACGTAGTTCGGTTTCTTCTCACACACCGCCTTCTATAAACACTTCAGAGCTAACAAATCCTTAACCCTCCTCTACCATATTTCAAAATTACTTGTCTTGTCGAACCTTGTTACTTTGAATTTTTCACCAGGGTTAATCACCATATAATACCAATGTTAGAAAAACAACTAGTATACAAGATTAAAGGTAAAAGAAAGTAAAATAAAATGAACACGATCAATCTTTGTTAATTAAGTTCGAACATTGGTTCCTACCTTTACGAATATAGAGAAGTTATAGTTCACTTTATTTATGTCTTAGGATTTTAGTGTTACAAGCCACGTATATAATACTAGGATTCAACTTTCCTAAACCCTAATCCCCAATTACCCCCAACAAAATATTATCTCTACCCATAATTCTTCAACAATTTGAGATATACTAAACAAGACGTGTTCATCTCAACAATATGAGCGAAATAACCTATAATAATCTCAACAATAAAACCCATAGTCAATAATCTCCACCTCGGCAAATATTAAACACCTATGTAGACTTTTTGCATAAAGATTCATCTTGGCAACAAGGGAGGTACACCTCCTGCTTAATATTGAGAAACATGTAATAAGTAAAAGCAATTCCTGAACTTGTAATGAATGGTTTGATCAACATATCAACTGCATTCTATGAAGTATGAACCCTTTCAAGTAATATATGTCTAAATGCAAGAAACTCCTTCATCTTGTGAAACCTCACATCGACATTCTTGGTTATGGAAATATAAAGTTAGAGATATGGCACCAGAGAGTTATCTAGGTTCATCTGAACATTAGCCTAGTCTTGTCTCCAAGAGATCTACATGAACTTTTATAGGTTTGTCCCACAAAAACTTGCTACAATCAAATCGCGAAATTTTACACTGGCTTATTCCACCAATAATTTTTTTTTCCAGGGGATGAACTCATGAACCGAGTAGAGATTTTACCAACTCATCTCAGTAATTGATCTCTATAACCAAACAAAAATTTTCCAAACAAACTTTTGCAAATATAGATTTTGCGAGAGGTTGATCTCAAGAACCAAACTCATTAATTCACTAATATCGCAATCTTGAAAATAACAACAATGACACGACACTAGTAGAACTCTTTTCTCACAGGCAGTTTTCACTCACAAGACACTAAGGCAACTTTGATGAAAGAAAAGATTCAAGGAGAGAGAAGAGAGATAAAAAGTAAAGATTTAGGAAAAGTCCAAAGTTTTGGTGTGAAATGAAGTGAGGAGAAGTATCCTTTATATAGGAAATAAATTGGTTCGAATTGGAAATAAAGCATGGGACAAATTAATGGCCTAATCGATTAGGTGCATCCAGTAATCGATTATGGTGGCCCAAAAAAGGGTTTTTTGATATAGAGTCGTTAAAAATCATTAAAATACTACCATTATTGATTATAGATCAACTAAGCTTCATCTAATCAATTATATCCAATTAAGCAGGCAAATCTATAATAAATTGGCTAGGCCTTAAAAACATTTTTAAGTGACTTTGTTAAGTAAAAAGTGTTGGACATATTACTCCACAAACAATATGGGGGTGAATTATGGGTTTAAGAAAAAGTTGAGTTTGGAAAAACGTTTAGATCATTGTCAGAGTTTAAAATCACTTTTAAAACGTTTTATAGTAAAGTAACATAAAATTAAAAACGGAAAGTAAACGCTAAGGGAAAAGAGAAAACACCGGGAATTATACAAGTTTTGTCAAAAGACATAGTCTTTTCCCCAATATTTGATCTTGAGATTATCCAATAAAACTTAAGAGTTTTTAGCATGTGTTGTGTGTGTGTGTGTGTGTGTAACTATACGAGAAAGCTCTTATGCTTTTATAATACTTATTCACTCAGACATATTATGGTGAGCTTTCACATACTTCAATACTTGTTTAATGCTTTAATCTTATAGACACTTGCTTGAATTTTACTTGGTTGTTAGGCTTGAATTTATTTTATTTCAGCACCATCATCAGAGGATCAACTCATCAAATCTTACTTAGTCTGCTTAAATCTTTAACGTCTTTATAGTTAAGTTTAGTTTTTATCATTTAGAACATATTTAGTTGTTATCATCAAAAGCATATTCATCTTTGAGACATCTTTGATCACTAACCTTCAAAACATGGCTCCACATTCTCCCCCTTTTTGATGATGACAACACATCTCTCAGGTTGGTGGTAAAAGAAAATTTCAAATGTATTTGGAGTGGTTAAACTCCATCTCAATTAAATAGAGAGTATACTTTACTCCCATTGAGATTATCCTTTTCCCCTTTGTCGAAATAAAAAAAAAAGGGTAAAGATGCATTGCGATAATTTAAATATGCAAGCATATTGGAAAATAAGCATTTAAGAAATGAAAAAACATCACTCCTTTATTAAATTTAAGTTTATAAGAATTCAAAATACAAAGGAAAAATTTACAAAATCAAAATACTACCGAAAGCATGAAATAATAAGAAATTAAACACACTTATGCACATATAAGTGAATATCATTCTATATAAAAAACATCAAATAATGTGGTAGTTATGTCGGGCCTGGGATAAAATATCGAGTTATGAATTCTATTTTGTCATTGATCACATTAATTTTTCCCATCATGACTTTGAATAGGTCTTCTGTTGAGGGAAATTGTGGAATAGAGTAGTTGAAATCATCTAACTTTATAGGTGCTTCTTGATTGTTTGCCTTCCTCTTTTTCTTATTTGAGGTTGTTTTAGTCACTTTTCCTCGATGATGTCATATTTCATTGTTTCCAAGAAGATTTTCCTATTTTTGTCACATATTCTATGTAATTTTCTTCTTCAAAGTTGAATTCGGCGCGTTCCAAGATATTTGTCACCAAATTTTTATATGGTAGACATACTTTTTCTTTCTTGCTCCCCATGACGTATTTGAATACTTGATTTTCCCAATTTATTTTGATTTTGTTCTCTATTACCCATATGGATTCAACATCTACTTGGGTAAAGAAAATGAAGTTGCTCTTCCTTGGAAAAATTATGTGGTTGATCATATAATGGATCATATGAATATCTGGGAGAATATATCCAGCAGTGAATGTATTTGGTATTGTGAGTGTTGGATTATTCATTAGAGAGGATGCAACGATCTTGTGATAGTATTTGATCCCTTTGTATCCATATTCAAGGATTATCTTCATGGAGAAGTTTAGGATGTTTCCAAAATCTTATAATGACAAGGATATCCTATGTCATTTTACTTCAGAATGGACTATTCCATCAGTGAAGTAAAGATTTAAGAAGAACATCTTCTTATAGATGTGTATTCTTTTTTTGAGGTGCTACAGAGGAAGGTAGACGTGTTTAACTCGTCAAAAATCTTTAATGAATTCGCATTCTTTGAAAGCTTATAAATCCAGGGTGTGAATTCTTATAAGACTTTGGTTGGAAAATTCTTGAATGAACCCCACCTCTTGTTATTGAGTGGTAAAGGAATCACAAAGAGGGATGGAAGAAAAGCTAAGCCTTCTTGAAGCCATTGGGTGAGGTGATCCTTAATGGTACGCGACAGATATGAGTTTCTACCTAATGGAAATTGGCATTCCCTTGCCCTTAATAGGTTTTTTACAAATATATCACTAATAAACACAATGTGTCCCATTATTTTATTACCTTTACTCATGTTTACTTTAGTTATTATCTTGTTATGTCGGGCCACAATGCCTTACATTTTTGATATTATGGACATTGCCTTCAAGTTAAGTTTGGGGATGTGGTGTTGTCTGTTTAAATTATGTTTTAAGTTTGGGTCTGCTGTCGTGCCATAACTTGCCAAGATAATAGTGAGGAAACTTTTCACATTAAATTTGGTGTAATGACACATTTAAATTGCAACGTATGTATGATTATTTTATGTTATTTTGTTTCAAGTAATGAAGTGAATCTTAGTTTAAGTCTTTTGTAATAACAAAGGAAAAAAAGAGAGAGAAAAATAGTAATTCACCTAATCTTAAAACACTAGAATTTCTAAGAACACCATAGAATATTTTTACTTGGATTGTTGAAAAAATAACGTAAACAATGTCTTATATGATAAGTAATTAATTATGCAGCAATTGTGACTTAAGTGAGGAACCTCTGTGACGCCAGAAGAAGTCTGAGAACTAGTTAGCCTTTTACGTAGTTTGGATTGTTCTAAAATATGGAATAAAATTCAATGTAGGATTAAGTTAGGGAAAAAAAAACACTAGTAAATAGGACTATCTAAAGTGGGAGTACCGCATTATCTAATGCATGTTAAAAAACAAAGAAAAAATAAAAAATTTGCAAAAAGATTTGAAAATGCTAAAAAAACATGATAAATGAAGTTCATGTACAAGTGAGATCGCGTTAGGTGAAAAGATGAAGCACCTAGCTAAAGTGACATAGAAAAGTAGTGGAATTAGAAACTCCAAGTTCAAAAAGATTTAAAAAGCCTATGGACCATTACCCTAGTTAATCCCTTTACTGAAAACTAAAAAGTGAAACCTTGAACCAGATGATAGAGCAACCAAACTAGGATTTAGACTAATTATCTTCAAATAAGACTTCTGCCATGATATACGACTTCATGGCTCACGCACACATGCACATACCAAATGAGATGAAACGTGATAAAAGATCGAGTTCTACCAATGTTTAGATATAATCCTTTGAGAAAAATTCTAGTTGTAAGAAATGTGTTTTTATATTAAAGATTTTGTATAGTTATTATTTATTTCTAATGTTATCTTTTGCATCACCTGAGGACAGGGAATAATTAAGTTTGCGGGTGTGATAACTCATTTTGTGTGAAATATTTAAGCCTCTTATACTTAAATTTTAAGATAGATCGGATTTTGAGTAATGTCATTTTTTTGTTACTTTAGTAAACTTAGAATAAAGCACACAAGGTGCTCTATTTTGTCAATATTCGTGTGTTTTCTGCTTGTCCATAAATGGCTCTTGTGACAAGTTTTTTTACACCAGGAATCTTAAACACCATCTAGTAGGCCTTGAGGTAGAGTATTCAAGTAGAAGGTTTGAATCACAACATTAGAGTTGGCGTGGTAGAGTTAAAATCAAAGGAATTAGGGCTAGTTTGTAAAGTTAAGAGATAAAGATGAAAACTAGAGGACAAAAGGCTAAAAATCTATTTCAGCTTATTGTTGATGCTAATGCACCACTGTCACATGTCATGTTGCCTCCAATTTGCATTGTACTGTCATAGTACACCTCAAAGGAATACACTTCATTCTTCGGGCTAATGTTAATAGATTATTGTAAAGGCCCAAGATCCAACCAACAGACATTATGAAGTTGATAAAAATCTATAATAGAGTTGCAATGTAATGAGTAAAGAGGTTTTGAAATTTGGAAATAATTCTGCATAAGGGAAATTAAGGAAAACAAAGAGTCCTGACACGACTTCAGTCCAGACAGATTTGAAGGAAACAACACTGGGAGACATGACAAAAGACGTCAATTGCTAATTAACAATTTGTAAGTGATTGAAGTGTCATTTTTAGGTTTATCATTTCTATCTTCTTGCTTAGGAATATGTAACTTAAGATCTTTCTCTATTGTGTTTATATTACTCAGTATGAGCTAAAATTGCTTTGTTTGATGATGTGAAGTTTAAAAAATAGTAATCCTTTAAATATTATAAATGAGTTGTCTTGATATATTTTGTTCATGTGAATTTATGCCATATGTTTATTCCTTTGTCTGGTCACCTTAGGAGTAGATAACATAAGTGCAAATCATGACAAATAAGTATAAAAAGTGAATAGTAATATTTGCCATCTAGTTACTTTAGGGATAAAAATATAGAACCATAGTGGAAAGTAGAGCTCAGAAAAGACGTGCACATATGCTATTGTGAGACTTTGAAACTTGTTCCATAGCTATTTGTTCCACTTATTATATCGTTATAGGCATACACAACTAGGTAACATTCTAGCCTCATCTGTCACGACATATCATATCAAACTCATACATTAGATGAATTCATTAAATGGAACATTGTCCAACATATTCTTTCAATCTTCGTTAAACCTAACTATCTTCTCTGTTTTTCCATATTTTTAACCATACAACACGTACCATTATTTTATTACCTTTGCTTATGTTTACTTTATAACTTCTTATATAAAAATAATTATACTTAATACAATCTTTGTGGAATCAATACTCTTTCTTATCACTTACTACTAATTTGATCGTGTATACTTCTACATATAAAATAGCCATCAGTTGTAATGCCCTGTATAATATATATCTAGAATAATACCATACAAGCATTTTATTTGGTACTGACACCATCATAAGTGCCTAATGACGTAATTCACATACTTGCCCATTCTAAAACATAAATACAAACTATGGTACAAGTCATGGAAATTAGCCAAAACAATAAAACTAAGATCATTATACAATATTCCTCATTGTACAAGAAAATAATACACAGCGGAATAAGCTCAACTAAGCTTCTCTTGAAACATCCAAGCATAGCTCCACTTGTAATCAAACCTGCACCAGAAATATAGCAACTATAGTGGGGTGAGATACATCAAATCTCAGTGAGTTCCCAATCCTATAGATTCTCTCGGCTTTAAAGGGTTCTATCAATCCTAACTCAAGTCAAGGGGAAGGGAAAAATGACCTTGAGTGCACAACCTCACAAACTCACACTATATGAAAACATGTCATGAGTCTGTTAACTCACAAAGTTCACACGGAAGGAATTACGTCCTGAGCCTGTTAACTCAAGATTCCTTATGAATCGATAACCATACCAAGGCATCCCCTTTTCCCGTCCGCTTCTACGTCTAGAAGTCGACCCGAGTCATGGATCCTTGTAGTTACTTGACATACGAAATAGATTCGGGATCATCGGCCCGTACACCGTGATCCGTCACTTCACACGGCCCGTACACCGTCACAAGTCTTTTTACCCGTAGGCTCCATTCGTACTACAGGTCGATTCGTACTACGTGGTTCTTAAGCGTTGGTCGCTCTCTGCGGTTTGAGCTTAAACTACAGGTCGATTCATTTTTTATCCTATTGTGAGCTGAATAAGGAAGGGAAATTGATGTCTCCAATTTACCCTGCTTTGCATACTGAGTTTAAACAGCGGTCTGTTAGGTTACGAATGCTATCAATGTGACGGGGCCTTTGTACTGGTTATTTGTATTTTCGCCAATACGGTTTTCTTTCTTCCTAGGACTTTCTAGCGGGGAACAAGGGTTAGGATGTTAGGACTGATGCTTTTGAATTACTGCTTTTGATTGATGGAGATATGGGATTTGGGTTTTTTGTTGATTGTGCTCGCTAAGATCTTTTCTTTCGATCTTATGCCTACGTATTCCCGTTTACCGAAATAGGGAAATCAGAGCGTTCGTAGTTCCTCCTAGTCTATGGGAGGAAATGGGTGTTTTGGTGTCTTGTTCAAAGCCCAAGACGTGAAGCGAAAGGTGGTTTGTATCTTGTTCAAAGCCCAAGATGTGAAGCTGAAAAGTCTATTTGTGTCTTGTTCAAAGCCCAAGACGTGAAGCTGAAAAGTCTATTTGTGTCTTGTTCAAAGCCCAAGACGTGAAGCAAAAGACCTCGACTTTAGAGAGAATTTGTCATCTCTAAAGAAGGGTTTGTCTGTCACAACTGTTGGGTGACTGGTTATAAAGGAGAATTACTTTAACCGGGATACGCGGATCCTAGCAATGCCATAATTTCCTTTAAAGAGGATTTTAACCTGAAGGAGAAGACTTTAACTCAGTGTAGAGCAATGTTATCTTTCCTTAGGAATTTCTCATGCTAAAAGAGGGACAGTGGCATGGACGTAGATGATCCAGAGGCTTGCCGCTTACAGCGATTAGATAAAGGGAAAGGAGTTGTTGATGTTTGTATACTGTGAACGAGGCACAACTTTGATGCTAAAAGGTTGATTGGATCAACTAGTGGTTTTCTTATACAAAGCCTAAGAGGAGGCTATTGGCCCAACAAGAGGGAGTTTTTATGTGTCTCGTACGAAGCCCGAGAGAGAGGCTAAAAGGGTTGACTCAACAGGAGAATCTTTTATACACAACAAGAGAGTGTTTTTGTATCTCGTACGAAGCCTGAGATGGAGGCTAAAAGGGAGATTGGCTCAACAAGAGAGCCCTTTTTTGTATCTCGTACGAAGCCCGAGATGGAGGCTGAAAGGGTTTGACTCAACAAGAGAGTCTTTTATACTCAACAAAAGAGTCTTTGTATCTCGTACGAAGCCCGAGATGGAGGCGAAAGGGGTGATTGACTCAACGAGGGAGTCTCTTATGTGTCTCGTACAAAGCCCGAGAGAGAGGCTAAATGTTGTTTGACTCCGCTGGGGAGAATTTTGGTATCTCGTACGAAGCCCGAGATGGAGGCTAAACGTTTGCTTCGCTGGGAAGAATCATTGAACAAAGCCCAATAGGAGGCTATGGTAACTGTTTCAGTCAAGTGACAGGTCCAGTATACTGATTTTAAAGAGAAAATCAGTTCTTATATGAGCAACACTGTACTCAGGGATTTGATTTGAGGATCAGGGATATTTCCCCCTCTTTGAAGAAACGGGAAATCCAAAGGGTATTGAGACTGTCCGAGTCTGCGGGTTTCCTTCCTATTTAACGAAGGGGTCACTTGAGAATGTCTTTGAGACTCAAGGAAGTTAGACTGTCCGTGTCTAGAGTTTTATCTTTTGTACTATGTTTTGAGAAACAGTAGTAGAATCTTTGAAAGGACTGTTCTATGGAGATGATTAAGTTCTGTTCCTATACCTCTAGGAGGTCTTCGGGACAATTTGTACGAAGCCCAAGAGGAGGCTGGAAACTTTTAAGAAGCCGACGGGTCCTTGTACTAAGCCCAAGAGGAGGCTATCATTCCCGGAGGAAGAGATCATTATACGAAGCCTAAGAGGAGGCTGTGAATACTTTTAAGAAGCCGTAGGGTCCTTGTACGAAGCCCAAGAGGAGGCGGGGTTGCTTTTAGGAAGCCTGTGGGTCCTTGTACGATGCCCAAGAGGAGGCCGATGCTTTTAAGAAGCCTGTGGGTCCCCAAACCCCCGAGAAATTCAAGGCAATGCTATTCATCGAGAATAGATCAAAGTCAGGAAAGTCCGAGAATTTGGAAGAAACTCAAAGATGCCATTCACGGAGAAGACATTCATCTTGGGGAATAGAGTTTCTTGACAATTCCTAATGAGGACAGCCGAAGAGAAGACTGTATCTGGTGATCCTATTGGGGATCTAGTTGTCTATTTCTACGAATAAACGAAACGGCGTCACCTAGTTCTAGACGTAGTTGCCGGGGAAACTCTAAATATCTATACTATTATTACACAGTTGATATGAGTTTATGAAAGAAGACTTACAGCGAAACAGCCCCACAATACAGTTATATATATATGAGTTTGTGAAAGGAGACTTACAGTGAAACAGCCCCACAATACAGTTATATACAATTGAAAGCGGTAAATGAAAACGGGTAAACACTTACTCGGTTGTAGAGCTTCCATGCTGTTTGGTTAGTTGTTCAACAAAGAAAGATTGAAAACAACAGTATATTCAAAATCAAAGGAGAAAGTGCTTTGAAAAAGAAAGATTTGGGGCTTATAGCTCAAGGAGACGCCCAGGGTTTTATCAGTGAGCGCACTTTTGAATTTGTACAGAGGGACTTATACAAGTGACTGAGGCCCAAGAAAGGTTTTCTGTACAAATGGGTTGGGTCTTACACTCTCTCAAGAGGCCCAAGTGAGTTTAAGAAAAGAAATGGGTCTTACTACTCAAGGGTAGGCCCAATGGTTAATTTTAAAAAGGGCGACGGTCGCGCCGAGGTTTTGGAGACACCGTGGGACTTATACAAGTGACTGAGGCCCAAAATTTTGGTATTGACAAAGGGATTGGGTCTTACACTCTATTAGAGGCCCAAAGAGTTTAAAGAAAAGAAATGGGGCTTACAACACGAGGGGAGGCCCATAGTCTTTATTTTCAAGATGAATATTCACTTTTAAAATGCTTAAAAACAATTAAAAATGAATTTATTCACAAAAATACCAACTATATTAAATAAATAATATAAATTTGATTTTTTTGTAGAATAAAATATTTTACTATTTTTGTGATTTTTCAGAAAAAGAACCAATAAAAAATAATCAAAATTGAGGGAGTTATTAATTTTCCAAATCATTAAAAAATAATATGAAAAATGAGAAAATATAAAAAAGAGGGGTTGGGTCTTACACTCTATTAGAGACCCAAAGTGTATTTTTGTACAAAAGATGGGGCTTACAACTCAGGGAGAGGCCCAAAATATTTTCAGTTTGAAAATGGCGATCGCGCCGAGATTTTTAACGTATCGGGACTTATACAATAGCTGAGGCCCAAAATTGTTTCGTTAAAAAAAGGGTTGGTTCTTACACTCTAATAGAGGCCCAAGTGTTAAAAAATGAAAAGAAATGGGACTTACAACTCAAAGAGAAGCCCAGTTGATTTTCGTTTGAAAATGGCGATCGCGCCGAAGTTTTCTTTTAACGCAGAGAGACTTATACATAAGCGAGACCCAAAATTGTTTTGGTTAAAAGGGGATTGGGTCTTACACTCTAATAGAGGCCCATGTGTTTAAAAAAGATTTGTTAGGGTGAAAATCAAAGAAAACCCCAATTTCATTTTTTATGCATTTTTTCAAGAAAAATTAAGTAAAAAAATGATAAAAATATCAAATAAAATCATTAAATAATGATTAAAGTTTATGAAAAAAAATATTTTATCAACATAAATATTTAAAATCATTTTGGTTTTAAAAATCAAGAAAAAAAGAAATCATTTTAAAAGCATTTAAAACAATATAAAACACTATTTTTAAATATATTAAAAATAATATTTTTTTTTTTGTGATTTTTTGTGGATTAAAATATTATGGGGTATGAATTGGAAAATGATGATTTTTTTCTATGTGAAAAAAATTGGTTGAGTTTTGAAAATAAAAAGTAAGAAAAAGAGGAAAGATATCAAAATAGCATCTCCGACATTTCTTTTGGGGTAAAAACGAATACCGAAACTTTAATTTTCAACACGTTTTTATCAAATTTCAAACACTCATAACTCTCTCAATTTTTATCGGAATTAAGATCCGGAAGAGCCTATCCTGACCAATTTTTCGCAAGGAATCCGATGGTATTACTCACGTACACGGAAAATTGACGTATAAAATGCAGAAATTAAAATCAAAACTGCTATCGTTTTGAAAACATCGTTCCGCGTAGAATTTTCAACACGCGTAACTCTCTCGATTTTTAACCGAATCAAGATCCGCAAAATCCTATCCTGACTAATTTTTTGCAAGGAATCCAATGGTATTACTCACGCCTATGGAAAATCAACACACAAAACGCAGAAATTAAAAAACAAAAACTGCTATCGTTTAAAAACATCGTTCCGCGTCGAATTTCCAACACGCGTAACTCTCTTGATTTTTAACCGAATCAAGATCCGCAAGAGCCTATCCTGACCTATTTTTTTGCAAGGAATCCCATGGTATCGAACATGCACGCCGAAACTCAACGTACAAAATGCAGCGATAAAAAAACCAGAGCTGCTGTCGTTTAAAACATCGTTCCGCGTCGAATTTCCGTCGCGCGTAACTCTCTCGATTTTTAACCGAATCAAGATCCACAAGAGTCTATCTTGACCAATTTTTCGCAAGGAATCCAATGGTATTACTCACGCACACGGAAACTCGACACACAAAATGCAGAAATTAAAAAACCAAAACTGCACGTTGTTTTCGACGTCGTTTCGCGTAAAATTTCCAACGCGCGTAACTCTCTCAATTTTCATCGGAATTGAAATCCGTAAAAACCTATCTTGATCGATTTTTTGCAAGGACTCCAATGGTATTATTCACGCACTCGGAAACTCACTGTACAAAGCGGAAAAAACAGAACCGCTATCGTTAATTCGACGTCGTTTCGCGTAAAATTTCCAAAGCCCGTAACTCTCTCAATTTTCATCGGAATTGAAATCCGTAAAAACCTATCTTGACTGATTTTTCGCAAGGAATCCAATGGTGTTACTCATGCAAACTAAAACTTAATGTATAGAACACACCAATGAAAAAAAACAGAACTGAACATAATTTGGAAACAACCAAAATTCCACATAAAAACATGTCAAAATGCAAACAGTGGGAGGATCACAACATACACATTAAGGACTACATTTTTTCCTTAAGAATTGTTCAATATGATGCATGTATGTGGAAAACAAAGGAAAGCATGATTCAAAGAATTCAAGTTGTGAATTTTACCTCTTTTTTGGAGATTTTGGGCAACCTTCCAAGTGCTTTGTTCCAGAAATGATTTGATGCTATGGACAACCTCAAATGACCTCTTAGAAGCTTTTAGGATGGTTGGAATCGGCTGGAAACCTCTGGAGCAAGTTTGTGCACTTTCTCGCGAAATGGTCAAAAACGACCAAAATGCCAACTCTCTCAAATGGTGTTCCAGATGTGTGGCACCATTTGGGACAGTTCAAGGCTGATATTTAGAGTGTGTTTGAGATTTCATCTGGTTTGGAAAGTGACTGAATCAAGACATGGCTTGAAAAATGCAAAAAAGTGCCATTTTGAGGTTTTGAGAGGTGACTTTGTGATGTTGTGATTACATGTCACTTTTGATGGTTTGCACAACTTACATATGATATATATGAGGTGTGTGCGTGATTAGTTTGAGTGGAATTGCTCTCTAGCTCAAAAACTCAGAATTTCCTTACTAAAGAAGGCATTTTGGAGTGAAAGAGAGAATTTGAGGAAAGCATCTGTTTGATGGCTTTGGTGTACTCAAACTGAACACAAATGAGCTCTATTTATAGTGGAGCAAGTTTGTTTTGGGATCTACAGTGAATGGTGGCTGCAGCAGAGGTTTGGCCAATGTTGGCCAATGAAAATCCAAGTCTCCTCTAGCCATTGACTAGAGGTTAGGGCACAGGCTGCTGGTTCCCTTGGTCTTGGATAAGTCTTGACTGATTTCAGATGAGAATGGCTCAGTACATGCCACCTCTAAGCATCCATTAAATGCTCCAAACCAAAATTGGAGTTTTGTCCCTCTTTTAGGGATTTCTAGGCTTTGGCATGCTTTTCTTTGTTCCTTGGACTTGGGAGGTTCATGGATCAGATCATCCCACTTGGATTTGATCCTTAGATGTGTCCAAAATGATGACAAGGCTTGAAAATTCGTGTGGCACACAAAATGTGCAAATCTGCCACTGAAAAATTCAGCTTCAGCAAGCCCTTTTGTAAGATCCATAACTCCCTGGTCGAGTATGCTACATGGACGTTCTAGGACTTTTCGGAAAGCTTAGATGACATACTTCAACTTTGATGTTTGGCCCTAGACCTGGTTCAACTTGGATCATGGAGAAAAACAGCCTTGAAGTTGGGACATTGTGCTGAAATTACAAGGCAGATTTTGGCTAAGTGCTGAAAAATGTCAATTTTAAGTTTTTAGCCATTTTGATCCAAGCATAACTCAAAATCCATGATGAATTGGAATGAAGTGTAGTTGACACTTTTGTAGAGGGCCATGAGGGCTACAAATCAAGCTTTAGATGGGGAAAAATGGCTTTGTGGTTTAGGAGTTATGATCCTCCAAAGTTGGTACCCTTGCCACTTTTTTTCATAACTTAGAAAAATTTCTAAGTTTTTATGGTTACCCCTTTTACAAGTTATCCCACTTTCTTTGATTTTTCTTGATGAATGATGATTCCAATCACACATTAACATCATTTTAGGGTTAAAAAACCATTTTTATGAAAAATCTCAAAAAGTCAAAGTTTGACTTTTGTGCACAGTTGACTTTTTATCAGATGAATTCCAAACTGTGCGATCCTTTAGGAAATCACGTCCTTGACCTAAATCAAAATTGATGGACATGTTCCATGGGTGTTATAGGGTGTATTTAATCGTGTCCCACGGCTTGGGAGCATGTCCTGGCCAAAAGTCAAAGCTACAGTTGACTTTTCTCGCGAAACTCTAACTGTGGTTCAGATGAAATTGAAACTTGTTGCTCAAGCTTCTTGGGTCAATCCATTGTTGCAAATGGATCAACGTGGTATGTTGGAGACCCTCAAATCATGTCTTGAGGTCTTGGCTCATGATTTGTCCCAAAAGTCAACTTAGGGGTGAATTAGGTCAAGAAACCCTAATTCCTGATTTTTGATGTATGCATCCCCTGAGGCTAAATTGACTTGATGATGGGGTTTATGATGTTCCATGGAGCATTTTAGGTTATGCTTTGAAGCATTGGCTCATGCCCAGAGGAAAATTTCCATCTGGAGGCCCTAGTCGACCAAACCTTAATTTGGTGACACTGGCGATCCTGAGGCTTGATCCACCTAGAAGGGAGCAAACTTGTGCTTAATCCTTGAAGTGGGAGTCCTCTTGATCCATTGCAGATATTTGAGAGGCTAGACAAGTTGAAGATCATGTCATTCCTTGATTGATCCTTTGTCTAAGAGCTCTGCGAGGGCTTGAAACCCTAAATCCTGTTTGTAGTGAATGCTCACCCACCTTTGGGGAGACTAATGAGGTACAAAGGTACATCCATATTGTGCTGATGATTTGCACAATGACGGGAAATCTTAGTGGTCAAAATTTGGGGTATGACAGATGCCCCTATTTAATCTTCTTGGACCCGAAGGTATGAATGACGAAGGTATTCGGGCATTCGGGGTGCAAGAGGATTAAATATAGGAATACCCAAAATTTTGATGGTGGTTTTGAATGGTAGCTTACGCATTCATCTTCTTTAGCTAAGCGATGATGCTTAGAAAAGGTAAACTTCTCCTCGATCCTGGTCTTCAGCCAAGGAGCTGGTCTCAGTTTTCTTTTGAAATAAACTTCCCCTCGATCCTGGTTTCCTACCAAGGAACTGGTCTTAGTTTCTTTTGTAAACTTCCCCTCGATCCTGGTTTCCTACCAAGGATCTGGTCTCGGTTTCTGATATAAACTTCCCCTCGATCCTGGTTTCCCACCAAGGACCTGGTCTTAGTTGCTGAAATAAACTTCCCCTCGATCCTGGTTTCCTACCAAGGAACTGGTCTCAGTTTCTTTTTTCAATAAACTTTCTTGACAAGGAACGCTGTTAGTAGCGGTTTTCCTTCAAACCTCTCGTCGAATTTTCCTGGGGAGATGCCATTTGAGTGGAAAAAGATTTGATGTCAGACTTGCTGGGGAACCCATTCGTCTGAATTGTAGAGGTACACAAACTTCTCTATTTTGGAGACGCCATTTGTCGATTCTACTGGGGAAAGAGAGTCTCTTGAGAGACTATTTTCGTTTGGGGTCTTACATCATACTTTTCTCGGGATCTTTCCGGAGAAATGCCATATGATGGGATCCAATTTTGAGGTGCCAATGACCTTTTCATTAGTGGTTTTTTTGGAGAAAAACTGCCGTACCGCCGAATCTCTGATTAAGAGGCTTTCTCTGGGGATTTTTCTTAATCCGGGAAAGCAAGGATATCATCTTCAATGGCGAAAAGTGATATTTGTTGAAAGTTTTCTTGTTTCTCAGAGGTTCAAGTTATCATAGTGGTCGAGGACCGTCTCTAATCCAGAGATAAACTGGAGGAGAGATTGCTTAGATGATTCACTTCCTAACGAGGAAAGGTCCGACAACTCGATTGAGAGGACTTTTATCACTAGGGGATAAGACCGACTAGAGTGATAGCGATGCAATATGAATGTGAATGCAAATCAATCATGCATGATGTATGTATGTATATGCGGACAAAACTGACGCAACATACAGACTAAAGGATGAACACGACTGGATACTCGGCCCCAGTGGGGCATGTAGAAATATCGCTGGTTCAAGATAGCAATTCTGCCTTGCTTAGGAGAAACGGTCCCTGTTGGGGGTGACGTTGGTCTGGCTTAGGAGATGAGAACTCGGCCGAGGATGTCAGACGAAACATGGTCTCTGACATTGCTGATCCTTCATTCAGGCGTACTGGTCTAGAAGGAGTACTTTGATTCTGCACTTTGAGGTTCGAACACCTTTGGAGACGCGATTGATGTTCTTTCGATGTTTAACAGTCAAAAGAAATTGCCATCTCTATTTTAAAAAAGCAGAAAAAGTTTTAACAAGTAAATTCATTTTTGTTTCATTTCAAGAATCGTTGATCATGTTAAAATGTCGTTCTGTAAAGCTAAAACAAATAAGAATTACAAACAAAAGCACAAGGGCTCAAATTTTATTGATAAGATGGAAAACAGCCAAACGCGTGATTCCAAAGAGTATTTACAAAGTTTGAAAATGGTAATTTACAGGGAAAAGGGCTACGTTGAAACATAACGACCACTATCCTTCTACCAACTTTGAATTCGGGACATCCTGAGCTTCTGTCGAAGATGACCTTGACTGGAGTTTTCCTCCGATGGATGCTGTAACTGCTGCTGGGGGACTTGCCTCTGTTGAACATAGTTACTTGCCATTATCCCTAATTTTTGCCTGGATTGTACTTTGATGTTTCCAATCCATCGGGATGATTTTTTTCATGTCTCTAACTTTTGCCTGGACCGCCCTTTCGGGTTTTCAATCCACTGAGACGTTTTTTTTATTTTTTTTATTTTTTAGTTTAGGCGAAGTATTTCTTGACTACATCAACATTCGTGGGGTAGGCAAATTCCTCTCCGTCCATGGTTGTAAGTCTCAAGGCACCGCCTGAGAAAGCTTTCGTGACCACACATGGGCCATCATAATTTGGGGTCCATTTGCCCCGAGAATCAGTGAGAAATGATTGTATCTTCTTGAGCACGAGGTCTCCTTTTCTGAAGACACGAGGTCGGACCTTTTTGTCGAACGCCCTCTTCATTCTTTGTTGATACAACTGACCGTGGCATAGTGCCGTGATTCGATTCTCTTCGATCAGATTCAGTTCATCGTGTCGGCTTTGACACCATTCAGCTTCGGAAAGCTTAGCTTCCATCAATACCCTGATTGATGGGATCTCTATTTCTATGGGGAGCACTGCTTCCATGCCATACACTAGAGAGAAAGGGGTAGCCCCAATTCCGTTTCCGTAATGATTGACAGCTCCGTCAAAGATAAGTCCCCACTGGGAACCTGGTTCTGGCCCTTCACTGGGTAGCGGTTCATCGCAGTCTTTCATCTTTAGATACAAGACATCTTCGTCTGGGAAGTCAAACCCGATTGATTCTTGATTGTCAATCGGTTGATGAGCCAAATGATCGGCTAAAATACTTCCTTTAACGGCTTTCTGAGCATGGTACTCTATGTCATATTCTGATAACAGCATCTTCCAACGAGCAATTCTTTCCGTGAGAGCAGGCTTTTCGAAAACATATTTGATTGAATCCATTTCGGAGACCAACCAAGTAGTATGACGAATCATGTAATGGCGAAGACGTTTGGCTGCCCAAGCCAAAGCACAGCAAGTTTTCTCGAGCATCGTGTACCGAGTCTCGCAGTCGATGAATTTCTTGCTTAGATAGTAAATGGCAGACTCTTTCCATTTGGTTTCGTCTTGTTGGCCAAGTACACATCCCATCGAGTCCTCTAGGACTGTGAGGTAGATGATCAGTGGTCTTCCTTCCACTGGAGGTGATAGAATCGGCGGATTCAACAGGTATTCCTTGATACTGTCGGAGGCGGTTTGGCAATCTTCTGACCAAACGCAATCCTGGTTCTTTTTCAGTAATTTGAAAATCGGCGCACATGTCGCGGTCATAAGGAATATGAATCTGGAGATGTAGTTCAAATGTCCCAGGAATCCTCTGACTTGTTTTTCAGTTTTCGAGGAAGGCATTTCTTGAATGGCCTTGACCTTGTCAGGATCAACCTCAATTCCTTTCTGGCTGATGATGAACTCTAAGAGTTTCCCTGAACGGACACCGAAGGTGCATTTGTTAGGATTCAAGCGGAGTTTGAATTTTCGTAGACGTTCGAACAATTTTGACAGATGTTCAACGTGCTCACTCTCTGTTTTTGATTTTGCAATCATATCATCGACATACACTTCGATTTCCTTGTGTATCATGTCATGAAACAGAGTAGTCATGGCCCTTTGATAGGTTTCCCCAACTTTTTTCAAACCGAACGACATTACCTTGTAACAAAAGGTGCCCCATGGGGTAATGAACAAAGTTTTCTCCATGTCTTTCGGCGCCATTTTGATCTGGTTATAGCCCGAGAATCCATCCATGAAGGAGAAAACTTTGAACTTTGCTGTACTGTCAACCAGCATGTCAATGTGTGGTAAAGGAAAGTCGTCCTTTGGACTTGCCTTATTTAGATCTCTGTAATCAACACACATTCTGACCTTTCCGTCCTTTTTGGGAACGGGTACGATGTTGGCTAACCATTGAGGATATTCAGATGTAGCGAGGAAACCCGCGTTAATCTGTTTCTGTACCTCCTCTTTGATTTTGATAGCCATGTCCGGGTGAGTCCGTCTCAACCTCTGCTTTACTGGCGGACATTACGATCTCAACGGTAAGTGATGTTCCACGATGCTGGTATCCAACCCTGGCATATCCTGATAGGACCAAGCGAATACATCGGGGAATTCTTTGAGAAGATTTATCAAACTTTCTTTGACAGTTGGATTGAGCAGTGCCCCAATCCTGATTTCTTTTCTCCTTTGCTCTGAACCCAAGTTTACCGTTTCCAACGGTTCTTTGTGAGGTTCAATGGACCTTTCCTCTTGTCTGAGTAGTTGGGAGATCTCTTCTGGAATTTCGTTGTCAACTTCTTCTTCAGCCTCGAATATCGGGAACTCAAAGTTGGGAGAAGGTATCGGATCGTATGTTTCAACGGGGTTTAAAACAAGCAATCTGCATGACGTGATGATTCGTGTTTAGAAGAGATAGAGAAAATGCAAGTGTGTGCAGTGTATTATTTTACTGCTTGTTTTTATTTTTAATTGTATTTTAGGATTACCATTTTCTGAAAAAGCAAAAAGAGAAAACAGTAATTAATGCGCAAATTACAGAACGACGTTATTTTATTTATGAACAAGTCGACTCTTGAAACTACAGCCCTATAAAACAAAACTCTGTCGCTTCGGGAAAAGCGAAGAGGGAAATTTACAGAAAGCGAGCCCTATCAAAACATCCATTTCACTTGGGCAGGGTGAAAGGTCAAAGATGGCAATTACTTTGACTGGTGAACGGCCTTCGGAACATCGACAGCAACCCATTGGCGGCGAACTCCTCGGTGAATCACAAAGTCTGGCACCTTCCTCGATTTGTCTTCAGAAATAACGCTGATTTCTGGTGGAGCAGGATCATTGGAATCTGTCTCCCAGGCAGAGTTATCGTAGGAAGATTCCTCTGTTGTATTCTGCATAGCATTTGTGCTCTCAGCTGTATCTCCCCATCCAGTTGGCTGGATGTCTTCGAGCCTGATACGAGAGCTTTCGGGAGCGGTGTACTTGACCCTATAGTCAAATTTTCCACTCGGTTGTCCCAGGGTGTCCCACACTTATTTTGAACTGGAGGAGTCGTCTCTCTCGATGACGTTGACCTCGGGAAAAGCATAATTGATGAATTCAAGTCCTGCGAACGTTGCGAATTCATCTTCATGTTAGTAGCTTCAGGATGACCTGAGTGTTGATCCCATGACATGGTGGGGACACAGGTATTCTGTTCAATGACGGTCAGCTGATTTTCATTGTTCGGCTGACTTTCTTGCCCCAAGTTTCCTGGATAAGGTTGCCACATCGGCAGACCATCCATTGGGCCATAGTAGTTGTAGTCAAAATTGTCTTTCATCGGAGTGTCTTCTTCTAATGAATTTGGCGGAGCACAGCATCCTTCCGGATCACAATCTCTGTATATCATTTCGACATCTGACCTTGGTATAAATCTCGGACTCTGTGCGGGATAGCAAAATGGTATAGGCACCTCTTCCTGAGACATATAACCGTCCTTGTTAAGGTAGGACTTCCATTCTTCATCTGTGTCAGAGGGATCTTCCTCATTGATAGCATGAACTGTCTGAGACACCGGGTGAAGAAAACCTCCACTGTGGAATAAGTTTTGAAGGGGATGAAGACTTTCATCGTTGGCAGCTGTCTGGGTACAGGTTGCAGAAAAACCAAGACCCTTCTTTATTTTATTGTCAATGGGAATGACAAGTTGTCCCCATCCTGTCGTATCGGTACTCTCGACCGCTTTGATAGCATCTTTGTATGAGGAAATCGAGGTTCCTCCTTTGAAATGATTATCCTTGCTCACCGATAGTGCTTGGACCTGTGTTCCAATAACCTCCTCGGGTTCTATACTAGTAGATGATGATAAGTTACTCACGAGCAAGGCTTGTTCTCCACAGACTGTGACAAGTTGATCGTTCTGAATGAACTTCAGCTTTTGGTGGAGGGTTGAAGTAACCGCTCCAGCCTGATGTATCCAAGGTCTTCCTAATAAACAACTGTATGTTGCCCGGATGTCCATGACCTGGAAAGTGACTTGGAAAGTATGAGGACCGATAGTTATGGGAAGATCAACTTCACCGATAACCGCTTTTCTGGATCCGTCGAATGCTTTGACGACGACCTTGCTGACTCTCATTGGAGGGCCTTTGAATGATAATTGCATCAAAGTGGCCTTCGGCATAACATTCAGGGTTGACCCTGTGTCTACCAGTACACTGGCTAAAGCATCGTCCTGGCAGTTAACTGTGATATTGATCGCCATGTTATGATGGCGACCCTCTTCGGGTAACTCCTCATCACTAAATCCCAAATTCTTGTAGGAAGTGATGTTAGAGACAATGCTATCGAACTGTCAGATTGTTACATCCTGTTCCACAAAGGCTTGCTCCAAGACTTTCTGTAGAGCCTCCATGTGGGCTTCTGAACTGAGTAACAGTGATAATACCGAGATCTTTGAAGGAGTTTGTAACAGTTGATCGACAATGTTGTATTCACTCCTTTGGATGAGCTTCAGCATCTCATCATTGTTTTTTGAAAGGTCGGGATTACTGGATTGACCGACTGGGGGATCGGGAGCTTCTGTCTGAAGTTCCTTTTCCTCGTTAACTTCCCTAACCCCTCGGTTGAAGATTCTACCACTTCATGTTACTCGACTGATGTCTGCAATATTCACGACGGAGGGTAATGGAATTTCCTTTCCATTCTCGACTATTATTGCACCGTATTTATAAGGGATAGCCTTAGTTGATTCATACGGTAGTGGTCCCGATAGATAGATGACTACGGGAGCCTTCTGATTTTTCTGACCATCATAAGTAATCTCGATCCGTTCCCGGTTGGGAACTTTAGATTCGTCAAATAGAGGGATGATGGCAAAAACATCCCTGGTATGGTGATGACCAGAGATTGTGACAACATCCTCAACTAGATCAGCAAGGTAGTTCGGCGTCCAGTTGATGGGTCCAGAACCCGAATATGGACGAATATCTCCACGGTCCACCTGCCCCTGGAGAGCTGCTCTCACAAGGTAACACCCTTGGTTACTTTCCGAACAGACGCTACAACGATTGTAATTGTGTGGTGGCACCTGGCCACGCCCACTTTGAATACAATGTAACCTTACTAGGTTAGCTTCCACTGATCGGACATCCTGATTTTGACGACGAGTAGGATTCCTGTTACTGATACTAATTTGCTGAGTATCTTCGTCCATGTAGATTGGCATCCACCAGTGATTTACCAAGTGCTGAAGTGCCTCCTGGACAAGGGTACAACCTCGATCGTTTTTGCAACCCGCTTTACAACTTTGATAGTCATGTGATATTAAGAATCCGAGTCGGACCTGCTCAGCATGTAACTCTACCAGGTTGGTATTCATCACGCGAATATCGAAGATCTAAACCATATTGATCTGATAAGGGTTCCTATCATGGTAGTCTTGGATCCATCCAAGATCCATCTGACGCTGGAGGGCCTCTTGTATGAAAAAGCATCCCTTTTTGTTTACCGAGCAAATCAGACAGGAACTGTAATCATGCCGCGGCAGATTATGATACTGGCTTTGCCTTGAGTGCATCGCCACCAAGTTGACATTCATCGCACGGATGTCGTGGTTTTGAATGACGTTGGAGTTCGTATAGACCATGTTAACTCCACGAACTCGGTGCTCTTGGATTCATCCGAGATCCATTTGTTCCTGTAGAGCTGCTTGCACCACAGAACATCCTTGGTTGTCTTTAGAGCAGATATCACACTGGTGATAGTTATGAGGTGGCACATGGCCATATCCACTCTGTCTACAATGCATCTTGACCAGATTGGTCTTTAACAAGAGTACATCGTGAATTTGATAGACATTGTTAGTCTCTTTCTCAATCAGATTGACTGCAGCTTTCTCATGTTGAGGCAGCGGGTTCGTGAGAACGTTGAGATTCGTATCTTTGAAAGATAAGACCCCGCTCCTAACAAGTTTTTGCACGTCGGACTTGAAATTGAGGCAAGTTTCTATGTTATGCCCTGGGCCTCCTTGATGATAAGGGCATGTCGGATCCACCTTAAACCAAAAAGGCGGATTTTCCGATACTGTAAGAGGAGACATAGTCTGAATGTGCCCCTTAGCCAGTAGTAACGGAAATAATTCTGCGTACAACATAGGTATAGGATCAAACCCTGATGGTCGTGTTGTACGGTTGTTATTGTATGGAGGACGAGCCTGCTGAAGAGGCTGTTGTGTCCTTTGCTGATCAGGTTGGCTCTGCTCAACCTGAGGTTGATACGTAGGAATAGGCGCAGGGCTGGTAGCAGGAGTCACAGCTGCTACCGGCTGATAACGTCGCCTTTGCTTTCCGAGAGAGATATTCCCAATATCTTGCTCTTTTTTCTTAGGGAGAGCACTACCGTATTTTTTAGTACCGCTCGTCGATCCAGTGTCTTTTACCAAACGTCCTTCTCGGACGGCTTCCTCAAGATGTACGCCCATGCCGACCATTTCGGTGAAATCACTGGGCGCACTGGAAACCATTCGGTCATAGTAAAATGAGCTTAAGGTCTTTAAGAAGATCTTTGTCATCACTTTTTCCTCAAGAGGTGGACAAATTTGAGCGGCAATTTTACGCCACCTTTGAGCATACTCCTTAAAGGTTTCCTTGTCCCTTTGCGACATTGATCTGAGTTGATCTCTGTCGGGTGCCATGTCCAAATTGTATTTGTATTGTTGGACGAAGGCAGTACCAAGATCTCTGAATGTGCTAATCGTAGCACGGTTTAAACCCATGTACCATTTTAATGCGGCACCGGTTAAACTATCCTGAAAGTAATGAATCAGTAGGTCCTGATTCTCCGTCTGAGCTGACATCCGCCGAGCGTACATCACCAGATGGCTTTGAGGGTAAGAGTTACCCTTGTATTTTTCAAAGTCGGGCACTTGGAATTTGTGCGGGACTTTCACATTGGGGACCAAGCAGAGGTCTGCGGCGTCCTTTCCGAATAGATCCTGACCGCGAATAGCTTGCAATTTCTTTTGCATTTCCAAGAGCTGTTCCTAGAATTCATCCATTCGGTCAAACATAGTTTCCTTTTTACCAGAAGGTATTGGTGGAATCTGTCCTTCCGGGACAGTGTGCACCACAGGGGGTGGTACCGTGACTACGGCAGTGAGTCTTGGCGTCTCCCGAAGTTTGTAACCTTCAGGAGTCTTCAGTATGCCCCTGGCATCTTCGCTTTCCCGAAGTTTGTAACCTTCAGGCCCAACGGCTTCTGTTGCGATTCCCTGATCTTCAGTGATCGGCGAAACATATCCTCCCGGGATATAGTTGACAGGCATGCCCCAGGGACGATCTTTCGGCATCTGATACCTAGGATCATTCTTCTCCACTATGGGCATTGAGGTGATCTCTGAGATCACAGTTCTTTGTAGCTGAGCTTCTGCCATGGCTTGCATGTCGTTACGAAGCTTTCTCAAATCCTCTCTTAGAGCGTCGATTTCTTCTTTCAACTCTCTGTTTTCTTCCTCAAGATCATCCATCTTTTTCTGACGATTAGCCCGAGTATTATACGAATGAGACAGTTTAACTCTAGAACCGAGACACAAACGTGAGATTCGTAGGTAAGAAGAATACGCGACGTGAGAATGATGAATGCAATGATTATATTAATTATTTTTTTGGTTTAATCAAAATAAACTTCGACAATTAGATTGCAAATATCAAACGGTGGGGAAACCCTTTTTTATTGAAATTCAAAGGATTACAAAAATGGAAATACAGTAGATTACAAGATGCGGAAACAGAAACCTAAGCTAAAGGGTCCCGAGTCCTCTCTGAAGAGAAATCGGGTGCTGATTCTGGTATCTTCCTTTTCTGTGACCGGGGCTCTGGAGCCGTTGTCGGGTTGTCATTCCTTTGCCAAGTGAAAGGAGTGAGCAAATTCCTTTGGTCGTCTTGATTCTCTACAGCATGTTGCTCCAAAATTTCAATCAGAGCGTCCTTTTCCTTTAGTAATTGTTGTATTTTGATGCACTTGACGTCGAGGGTGCGGTACTTATTCTTCCAAGACCTTCTCTCCCGTTGAACTTTGTTGAGAGTAACCTGAAGCTTTTCAGTTTCCGTCATGACAGATTCCCTCGGCGGAAGAATTCCGTAACGAGGATAAGGCGTCTTTAGCTTGAGAGCTCTAGTTTGTACCCAGTGGAGATAAGGCTCCACCGAGACACAGTTTGGTTTTCCCAGAGACTCTCGTCCTTTCTTATGAACGTGTTTCCAAGCGTGCACTATTTCCAACTTTAGTGCTCTGTCACTTTCTCCTTCCTTGAAGAAAAGACCTTCCAGATGAGCGTTGCACGGAACAAGCCTCATTGGGTATCCAAATTGACGACGAACCAATACCGGATGATAGTTGATTCCTCCTTTAGTTCCTATGAGGGGTACGTTGGGGAAGTTTCCACAACAGTCAATGATTCTGATTCCCTCATAAATCCTATTACACCAATCTATATCAGAGTTGGTAAGAGACATGATCTTCTGCGACCAACGTAAGACACTCTTGCAATCCCAGAAAGTAGAAGACTTGGGCAAGTGGGAAATAAACCATTTATAAAGCAAAGGTACACAGCATGTGATCTCCCCTCCAATGTACAAATTTCCCAAGTGTACAGAATGATACGCATCTGCGAGCAAAGTCGGCACAAGGTTTCCAATGAGAAAAACCTTAATGGCGTTGATATCGACGAAGTTATTGATGTTGGGAAACAAAAATAACCCGTAGGTGAGCAAGACAAAGATGCTTTCAAAAGCAGTTATGTTCCCGATACTAGCGAAGTACAGGGCTTTCTTTGTCAAGAACTGGGCTGGCAAACCTTGGATGCCACCCTTAGTGGTCATGTGAGTCCTGACCTCAGACTCGTCCAAATGAATTGCTCTTGCAATGGTCTGATTCTTTGAAATTTCTTCCAGTCTGGAAAATGGAGCTCGATCCATAATGTGTAGATTGATCAGATGAGAATACTCCTCCAGCGTTGGTGCTAGCTGGTAATTCGGGAATGTGAAACAGTGATAAACAGGATCGTAGAATTGAACGAGCGCGTCCATGATTCCCTCAATCACATGGACTCTTAACAGAGGCAGCAGACCTCCGTGTTTGGCTCTGAAAGCCTCAGGGTTAGTGATCATCCTGGCCAACCTTCTCAAATCCTCTAGTTTTGGAACCTTGAAGGTGTACGTATGAGTTCTCCTTCTACCGAAATCCATTAGCGTAATCCCTTTCTCAGATATTTGCAATCACAGTCTTAGTTTAATTTGAAAAACAGAGAGACTAGAAGAGAAGTTTTTTGAATGTTTTAATGTTTTATTAAATGAATGCATGAATGCAGCACACAAAGACATAGAAAAAACATGGGGTCAAAGGGTCGTTGTCATGAAGTCAAGGCTCTACCCATCCCCAAAGGTTTATACTAGGGTGATTTTTGTACCTGTACTCATTATCATCAGCTCCTCCCAGGAAAGCAAAACAACAAGCGGATCGCCAGCGAGTTGTAGAGCAATCTTAGAGTAAGTGCCATTCACCGAGAATAGATCACCAGCCTCAAATGAGGGTAGTATCGCGTAACAACTATTTCCGATAGTTTCCGCACTACGAAAGTGTTTGGCTCCTCAGCTTCTCAGACTTAACAACTGGCCCATTGGCTAAGAGAGTGAATGGGTTGTGTTGGTCAGCCTCCACTGAGGTTGATGGTCGACCTCGTCGCCATCACTTATCTTAAGTGCATACTCAATCTCACCACATACGGCATCACCCGCATTCCCATTAGCAGAAAGATAAACATGTATAGCAATTAGGAAAAGCAGTATATATATTTGTCCTAAACATCCTAGACCTTTAAAGCTAAGAATCCTAAGTTCCTGACAGAAAATGGGTTCCCCGGCGGAAGCCCCAATCTGTGGTTTTCACATAAGTGAAGAGAAGGAAGACCGTGCCTAGATCTAACTTTGAAATGCCCCACGGTGGGCGCCATTTTTCTGTTGGCGGCCACCGCCATGAAAATGACTTACCCAAGGTTTAAATTGTAAGAAAGAAAGAACCGGCCCCACGGTGGGCGCCATTTTTCTGTAGCGAGTGATTTTGGACGCGGTTCTTAAGCGCTGGTCGCTCTCTGCGGTTTGAGCTTAAACTACAGGTCGATTCATTTTTTATCCTATTGTGAGCTGAATAAGGAAGGGAAATAGATGTCTCCAATTAACCCTGCTTTGTATACTGAGTTTAAACAGCGGTCTGTTAGGTTACGAATGCTATCAATGTGGGGGGGCCTTTGTACTGGTTATTTGTATTTTCGCCAATTCGGTTTTCTTTCTTCCTAGGACTTTCTAGCGGGGAACAAGGGTTAGGATGTTAGGACTGATGCTTTTGAATTACTGCTTTTGATTGATGGAGATATGGGATTTGGGTTTTTTGTTGATTGTGCTCGCTAAGATCTTTTCTTTCGATCTTATGCCTACGTATTCCGGTTTACCGAAACAGGGAAATCAGAGCGTTCGTAGTTCCTCCTAGTCTATGGGAGGAAATGGGTGTTTTGGTGTCTTGTTCAAAGCCCAAGACGTGAAGCGAAAGGTGGTTTGTATCTTGTTCAAAGCCCAAGATGTGAAGCTGAAAAGTCTATTTGTGTCTTGTTCAAAGCCCAAGACGTGAAGCTGAAAAGTCTATTTGTGTCTTGTTCAAAGCCCAAGACGTGAAGCGAAAGACCTCGACTTTAGAGAGAATTTGTCATCTCTAAAGAAGGGTTTGTCTGTCACAACTGTTGGGTGACTGGTTATAAAGGAGAATTACTTTAACCGGGATACGCGGATCCTAGCAATGCCATAATTTCCTTTAAAGAGGATTTTAACCTGAAGGAGAAGACTTTAACTCAGTGTAGAGCAATGCTATCTTTCCTTAGGAATTTCTCATGCTAAAAGAGGGACAGTGGCATGGATGTAGATGATCCAGAGGCTTGCCGCTTACAGTGATTAGATGAAGGGAAAGGAGTTATTGATGTTTGTATACTGTGAACGAGGCACAGCTTTGATGCTAAAAGGTTAATTGGATCAACCAGTGGTTTTTTTATACAAAGCCTAAGAGGAGGCTATTGGCCCAACAAGAGGGAGTTTTTATGTGTCTCGTACGAAGCCCGAGAGAGAGGCTAAAAGGGTTGACTCAACAGGAGAATCTTTTATACTCAACAAGAGAATGTTTTTGTATCTCGTACGAAGCCCGAGATGAAGGCTATAAGGGAGATTGGCTCAACAAGAGAGCCCTTTTTTGTATCTCGTACGAAGCCCGAGATGGAGGCTGAAAGGGTTTGACTCAACAAGAGAGTCTTTGTATCTCGTACGAAGCCCGAGATGGAGGCAAAAGGGGTGATTGACTCAACGAGGGAGTCTCTTATGTGTCTCGTACAAATCCCGAGAGAGAGGCTAAATGTTGTTTGACTCCGCCGGGGAGAATTTTGGTATCTCGTACGAAGCCCGAGATGGAGGCTAAACGTTTGCTTCGCTGGGAAGAGTCATTGAACAAAGCCCAAGAGGAGGCTATGGTAACTGTTTCAGTCAAGTGACAGGTCCAGTATACTGATTTTAAAGAGAAAATCAGTTCTTATATGAGCAACACTGTACTCAGGGATTTGATTTGAGGATCAGGGATATTTCCCTCTCTTTGAAGAAACGGGAAATCCAAAGGGTATTGAGACTGTCCGAGTCTGCGGGTTTCCTTCCTATTTAACGAAGGGGTCACTTGAGAATGTCTTTGAGACTCAAGGAAGTTAGACTGTCCGTGTCTAGAGTTTTATCTTTTGTACTATGTTTTGAGAAACAGTAGTAGACTCTTTGAAAGGACTGTTCTATAGAGATGATTAAGTTCTGTTCCTATACCTCTAGGAGGTCGTCGAGACAATTTGTACGAAGCCCAAGAGGAGGCTGGAAACTTTTAAGAAGCCGACGGGTCCTTGTACTAAGCCCAAGAGGAGGCTATCATTCCCGGAGGAAGAGATCATTATACGAAGCCTAAGAGGAGGCTGTGAATACTTCTAAGAAGCCGTAGGGTCCTTGTACGAAGCCCAAGAGGAGGCGGGGTTGCTTTTAGGAAGCCTGTGGGTCCTTGTACGATGCCCAAGAGGAGGCCGATGCTTTTAAGAAGCCCGTGGGTCCCCAAACCCCGAGAAATTCAAGGCAATACTATTCACCGAGAATAGATCAAAGTCAGGAATGTCCGAGAATTTGGAAGAAACTCAAAGATGCCATTCACGGAGAAGACATTCATCTTGGGGAGTAGAGTTTCTTGACAATTCCTAATGAGGACAGCCGAAGAGAAGACTGTATCTGGTGATCCTATTGGGGATCTAGTTGTCTATTTCTACGAATAAACGAAACGGCGTCACCTAGTTCTAGACGTAGTTGCCGGGGAAACTCTAAATATCTATACTATTATTACACAGTTGATATGAGTTTATGAAAGAAGACTTACAGCGAAACAGCCCCACAATACAGTTATATATATATATGAGTTTGTGAAAGGAGACTTACAGTAAAACAACCCCACAATACAGTTATATACATATGAAAGCGGTAAATGAAAACGGGTAAACACTTACTCGGTTGTAGAGCTTCCATGCTGTTTGGTTAGTTGTTCAACAAAGAAAGATTGAAAACAACAGTATATTCAAAATCAAAGGAGAAAGTGCTTTGAAAAAGAAAGATCTGGAGCTTACAGCTCAAGGAGAGGCCCAGGGTTTTATCAGTGAGCGCACTGTTGAATTTGTACAGAGGGACTTATACAAGTGACTGAGGCCCAAGAAAGGTTTTCTGTACAAATGGGTTGGGTCTTACACTCTCTCAAGAGGCCCAAGTGAGTTTAAGAAAAGAAATGGGTCTTACTACTCGAGGGTAGGCCCAATGGTTAATTTTAAAAAGGGCGACGGTCGCGCCGAGGTTTTGGAGACACCGTGGGACTTATACAAATGACTGAGGCCCAAAATTTTGGTATTGATAAAGGGATTGGGTCTTACACTCTATTAGAGGCCCAAAGAGTTTAAAGAAAAGAAATGGGGCTTACAACACGAGGGGAGGCCCATAGTCTTTATTTTCAAGATGAATATTCACTTTTAAAATGCTTAAAAACAATTAAAAATGAATTTATTCACAAAAATACCAACTATATTAAATAAATAATATAAATTTGATTTTTTTGTAGAATAAAATATTTTACTATTTTTGTGATTTTTCAGAAAAAGAACCAATAAAAAATAATCAAAATTGAGGGAGTTATTAATTTTCCAAATCATTAAAAATTAATATGAAAAATGAGAAAATATAAAAAAGAGGGGTTGGGTCTTACACTCTATTAGAGGCCCAAAGTGTATTTTTGTACAAAAGATGGGGCTTACAACTCAGGGAGAGGCCCAAAATATTTTCAGTTTGAAAATGGCGATCGCGCCGAGATTTTTAACGTATCGGAACTTATACAATAGCTGAGGCCCAAAATTGTTTCGTTAAAAAAAGGGTTGGGTCTTACACTCTAATAGAGGCCCAAGTGTTAAAAAATGAAAAGAAATGGGACTTACAGCTCAAAGAGAAACCCAATTGATTTTCGTTTGAAAATGGCGATCGCGCCGAAGTTTTCTTTTAACGCAGAGGGACTTATACAATAAGTGAGGCCCAAAATTGTTTTGGTTAAAAGGGGATTGAGTCTTACACTATAATAGAGGCCCATGTGTTTAAAAAAGATTTGTTAGGGTGAAAATCAAAGAAAACCCCAATTTCATTTTTTATGCATTTTTTCCAGAAAAATTAAGTAAAAAAATGATAAAAATATCAAATAAAATCATTAAATAATAATTAAAGTTTATGAAAAAAAAATATTTTATCAACATAAATATTTAAAATCATTTTGGTTTTAAAAATCAAGAAAAAAAAATCATTTTAAAAGCATTTAAAACAATATAAAACACTATTTTTAAATATATTAAAAATAATACTTTTTTTTTTGTGATTTTTTGTGGATTAAAATATTATGGGGTATGAATTGGAAAATGATGATTTTTTGCTATGTGAAAAAAAGTGGTTGAGTTTTGAAAATAAAAAGTAAGAAAAAGAGGAAAGATATCAAAATATCATCTCCGACATTTCTTTTGGGATAAAAACGAGTACCGAAACTTTAATTTTCAACACGTTTTTATCAAATTTCAAACACTCATAGCTCTCTCAATTTTTATCGGAATTAAGATCCGGAAGAGCCTATCCTGACCGATTTTTCGCAAGGAATCCGATGGTATTACTCACGTACATGGAAAATCGACGTATAAAACGCAGAAATTAAAACCAAAACTGCTATCGTTTTGAAAACATCGTTCCGCGTAGAATTTCCAACACGCGTAACTCTCTCGATTTTTAACCGAATCAAGATCCGCAAAAGCCTATCCTGACCGATTTTTCGTAAGGAATCCAATGGTATTACTCACGCGCACGGAAAATCAACACACAAAACGCAAAAATTAAAAAACAAAAACTGCTATCGTTTAAAAACATCGTTCCGCGTCGAATTTCCAACACGCGTAACTCTCTCGATTTTTAACCAAATCAAGATCCGCAAGTACCTATCCTGACCGATTTTTCGCAAGGAATCCAATGGTATCGCACATGCACGCCGAAACTCAACGTACAAAACGCAACAATAAAAAATACCAGAGCTGCTGTCGTTTAAAACATCGTTCCGCGTCGAATTTTTGACGCGCGTAACTCTGTCGATTTTTAACCGAATCAAGATCCGCAAGTGTCTATCTTGACCGATTTTTCGCAAGGAATCCAATGGTATCACTCACGCACACAGAAACTCGACACACAAAATGCAGAAATTAAAAAACTAAAACTGCACGTTGTTTTCGACGTCGTTTCGCGTAAAATTTCCAACGCGCGTAACTCTCTCAATTTTCATCGGAATTGAAATCCGTAAAAACCTATCTTGACCGATTTTTCGCAAGGAATCCAATGGTATTATTCACGCACTCGGAAACTCAGTGTACAAAGAGAAAAAAACAGAACCGCTATCGTTAATTCGACGTCGTTTCGCGTAAAATTTCCAACGCGCGTAACTCTCTCAATTTTCATCGGAATTGAAATCCGTAAAAACCTATCTTGACCAATTTTTCGCAAGGAATCCAATGGTGTTACTCATGCAAACTAAAACTTAATGTATAGAACACACCAATGAAAAAAACAGAACTGAACATGATTTGGAAACAACCAAAATTCCACATAAAAACATGTCAAAATGCAAACAGTGGGAGGATCACAACATACACATTAAGGACTACATTTTTGCCTCAAGAATTGTTCAATATGATGCATGTATGTGGACAACAAAGGAAAGCGTGATTCAAAGAATTCAAGTTGTGAATTTTACCTCTTTTTTGGAGATTTTGGGCAACCTTCCAAGTGCTTTGTTCCAGAAATGATTTGATGCTTTGGACAACCTCAAATGACCTCTTAGAAGCTTTTAGGAAGGTTGGAATCAGCTGGAAACCTCTGGAGCAAGTTTGTGCACTTTCTCGCGAAATGGTCAAAAACAACCAAAATGCCAACTCTCTCAAATGGTGTTCCAGATGTGTGGCACCATTTGGGACAATTCAAGGATGATATTTAGAGTGTGTTTGAGGTTTCATCTGGTTTGGAAAGTGACTGAATCAAGACATGGCTTGAAAAATGCAAAAAAGTGCCATTTTGAGGTTTTGAGATGTGACTTTGTGATGTTGTGATTACATGTCACTTTTGATGGTTTGCACAACTTACATATGATATATATGAGGTGTGTGCGTGATTAGTTTGAGTGGAATTGCTCTCTAGCTCAAAAACTCAGAATTTCCTTACTAAAGAAGGCATTTTGGAGTGAAAGAGAGAATTTGAGGAAAGCATCTGTTTGATGGCTTTGGTGTACTCAAACTGAACACAAATGAGCTCTATTTATAGTGGAGCAAGTTTTTTTTGGGATCTACAGTGAATGGTGGCTCCAGCAGAGGTTTGGCCAATGTTGGCCAATGAAAATCCAAGTCTCCTCTAGCCATTGACTAGAGGTTAGGGCACAGGCTGCTGGTTCCCTTGGTCTTGGATAAGTCTTGACTGATTTCAGATGAGAATGGCTCAGTACATGCCACCTCTAAGCATCCATTAAATGCTCCAAACCAAAATTGGAGTTTTGTCCCTCTTTTAGGGATTTCTAGGCTTTGGCATGCTTTTCTTTGTTCCTTGGACTTGGGAGGTTCATGGATCAGATCATCCCACTTGGATTTGATCCTTAGATGTGTCCAAAATGATGACAAGGCTTGAAAATTCGCGTGGCACACAAAATGTGCAAATCTGCCCCTGAAAAATTCAGCTTCAGCAAGCCCTTTTGTAAGATCCATAACTCCCTGTTCGAGTATGCTACATGGACGTTCTAGGACTTTTCGGAAAGCTTAGATGACGTACTTCAACTTTGATGTTTGGCCCTAGACCTGGTTCAACTTGGATCATGGAGAAAAACAGCCTTGAAGTTGGGACATTGTGTTGAAATTACAAGGCAGATTTTGGCTAAGTGCTGAAAAATGTCAATTTTAAGTTTTTAGCCATTTTGATCCAAGCATAACCTAAAATCCATGATGAATTGGAATGAAGTGTAGTTGACACTTTTGTAGAGGGCCATGAGGGCTACAAATCAAGCTTTGGATGGAGAAAAATGGCTTTGTGGTTTAGGAGTTATGATCCTCCAAAGTTGGTACCCTTGACACTTTTTTTTCATAACTTAGAAAATTTTCTAAGTTTTTATGGTTACCCCTTTTACAAGTTATCCCACTTTCTTTGATTTTTCTTGATGAATGATGATTCCAATCACACATTAACATCATTTTAGGGTTAAAAAACCATTTTTATGAAAAATCTCAAAAAGTCAAAGTTTGACTTTTGTGCACAGTTGACTTTTTATCAGATGAATTCCAAACTGTGCGATCCTTTAGGAAATCATGTCCTTGACCTAAATCAAAATTGATGGATATGTTCCATGGGTGTTATAGGGTGTATTTAATCGTGTCCCACGGCTTGGGAGCATGTCCTGGCCAAAAGTCAAAGCTACAGTTGACTTTTCTCGCGAAACTCTAACTGTGGTTCAGATGAAATTGAAACTTGTTGCTCAAGCTTCTTGGGTCAATCCATTGTTGCAAATGGATCAACGTGGTATGTTGGAGACCCTCAAATCATGTCTTGAGGTCTTGGCTCATGATTTGTCCTAAAAGTCAACTTAGGGGTGAATTAGGTCAAGAAACCCTAATTCTTGATTTTTGATGTATGCATCCCCTGAGGCTAAATTGACTTGATGATGGGGTTTATGATGTTCCATGGAGCATTTTAGGTTATGCTTTGAAGCATTGGCTCATGCCCAGAGGAAAATTTCCATCTGGAGGCCCTAGTCGACCAAACCTTAATTTGGTGACACTGGCGATCCTGAGGCTTGATCCACCTAGAAGGGAGCAAACTTGTGCTTAATCCTTGAAGTGGGAGTCCTCTTGATCCATTGCAGATATTTGAGAGGCTAGACAAGTTGAAGATCATGTCATTCCTTGATTGATCCTTTGTCTAAGAGCTCTGCGAGGGCTTGAAACCCTAAATCCTGTTTGTAGTGAATGCTCACCCACCTTTGGGGAGACTAATAAGGTACAAAGGTACATCCATATTGTGCTGATGATTTACACAATGATGGGAAATCTTAGTGGTCAAAATTTGGGGTATGACAACTACACGCGGGAATCAAACCTGCCAAGTAATTGTGCATACGTTTCAGTGGAGGTGCTCGAGTCTCATGAAACTACACCGCAAGATAAATGCTTACGATTACGTGATCATTCACAGAACGTGATTATATTCGACAATCACAAGGCCACAATGCCTTAAGGCCTCTTATGCCTTTTCTCAAAATACAACATAACAATAACACATGTTCCATACTAGTGTTTCACTCTTCTATATCATTCGGTATTGGACACACGTCTCGGCCTCTTCTGCACGAGCGTTGTCATTCCGTTATCTACTCTAGGCCAGAACTCATCAATGAATGCACGAGCGTCACCATCCAGAGTTTCTATCACAATTCTAATTACAACCTAGAATTATACCAATCTTAACTATGCCATTTGTTTTGGGGTATGTTTCCTCACTCTTCCTAATTCATTTTAACATGCATATTCTCTCATTCATAATTCACAATTAGATAGACATGGCATAACACAAATATTACAAGTAAACACATATAATCACACATCACATAAAACATCATTTTTCATGTAGTAGTTAACACATATTTTAAGGCATACACGCCACTACTATCCTCTACCAAGCATCCTTGGTTAAATCATGGTCTCTCAATACCATTCTCTACCTTATTGGATTATCTTTCCAAAGGCTTTGGACTCATATCAATCGGATTCCCGATTCTTGAGTTTTGGTGGAAACGGGGACTACAATATTCACACATACATTACTCTTCCAGATTTTTCTTATTAATACATAGCATATAACTATGTTTCTACCCCACCATCACAAAGAGCATAAAATTAGCTTTCCAACGCTTCGAACGGGGACCAAAACAGACTTACGGTTCAAAAGTTATGAAGAAAACAAAATCTGACATTTGAGAAATTTCTGTGACCATGCGTCGACGCATGAGGCTGGGGGTCAGCGCATGATCCTGGAAATTTCGCCCGGGTCAGCGCATGAAATCATGAGTCGACGCACAGTTGCAGGGGGTTAGCGCTTGAGGTGCAGATTTTGCTGAAAAATCAGTTTTCGATCGTTAAATGACTTCCGAACCTCCGATTTCGATTCCGTAAAAAGCCCCGGTCTCAGAATTCGAAATACTACAATATTTCCACCATTAAAAAGCCATCCAACACATTTACAAAATTAATACCAATTTTCTCAAATATGAAAAGTTAGGTTTTTCAACTAAACCCACTCAATTCAACTCAATCCAACATACCCAATCCATACTATATCAATCAAACATGTTCCAAACATAACAACTAGTATTCTACACAGTTTATATCGCATTCCATCCGTTAGATTTCATTGATTTGCAAAATTACTCATTTTCCCCAAATTCCAACTTAACTCCAAACTCTAGAATACTACCATTAAAGTCTCTATCTAGAACCCACCTGGAAAACGAAGAGGAGGTTGAAGAAGATGATGAATAGTGAAGATGATCCATGAGTTTCTTCTTCTTCTCCCTTTCCACATTTTCCTCTGTTACTTTTCTTCTTCTCTTTCTCCACTTTCTCTCTTTCTTCTACTTTACTAACTTCCTCTTTCTCTTTCTAACAAATATATATATATAAACCAATATTATATAATATAATCCAACAGGGTAAAATATCTCCAATTGATATTTTGTCGTCTCAACCCAATTGATCAATTATTAGAGTTACCATTAAATCCTTTCTTGAATTAAATTAAATATTGATCTGTCTCTTTATTAAATAATTGATCTCTTCAGAGTTCACTAGTTGCTCTATTGGTCCCAATTGATAATACTTAAAGTACTTAAAGGATTCCATTAATCCAATTATCCAAAGATAGAGTACACCAAACCTCATCTGATATCCAATTGAGCATTTAAATAATATGGGGTATTACACTCTCCCCCCCTTAAATTGAAATTCGCCCCCGAATTTCCTCTATTCGACAATAACCGCAACTTGTATCATTGTCTTAGATCCATTCTTAACTTTACTTCCGTTACAATTACTGACGTAATCCGATTTCGACTTGACTTCACAGATCTAAAATCCTTGTTTTCACAATTTATCAAACTCCACGTCCTTAGTCATACTCTCATTCCAATAATGGGTTAACTTCGAACATTGCTTCTCCTCAATTCACCCGTTGTTCCATACAAAACACTTGGTTGCATCTTACTTTCGGCATGAATGTACCATTCCATATTCCTCTACTGAGTCACACAACCAAACCGTAACACCTTATCTTGGTTCAGGATCACAAACACTCAACACATCTTCCCGATGTAATCTAGTGATTTCTTTTGTTTAAGCAATTACCGATCATTATCCTTTCGTAGATCCTTTAACATTTCAACCACTTCATGACTAGTCAACGACTTCTTTTACCAGTTCCCTCTGGTCGGATGCTGTACAAGGCACTCATTAAATCCGATATTCCATTTTTTTCCGCGCCATACCAAAAGGTAACACACTTAGAACAAGATCTTCTTATTTCTATACTTACAAGTAACAATCATTCTAATCCTTATTAGTCCGACTGAACTCTTTCATCTGCCACCTTACACTGTGCCATCCAAATCCTAACAGTGAAATACCACGATTCCTTAAGCACTACCAATTAGCTAACAGTCCACAGAGAACACACTTATCCACTGGGATCCTTACTAACCAATGGTACAAGAAACTTATTGACGTCTTATGGTAGAACAATTTGGTTGCCAACACACAATCTACAAACATCGTTCCAACATTCTTTAGACGAAAAAGGTACATGAGTTATACGGTTACAACCATAAGATATACAACTCCAATTCCATTCTAAATTCGAAATCAATATACCCAAAATAGTTTAACAACTTCCGGTTCTGGTTACCACATTCCAAATCGATTCTTCTTACGGTCTCCGACTTACTCAAAGCTTTTGTCGTCACCAATCTCCACTACTGACAATGTAACACCATCACGGAACTTCAAACATATACGAACCACCACTTATCAAAACTTTAATCATTCAAAGCGAGATTGTGAGTTTCCATACTACTCACCAATCCACACACAACACTCTACACGTACACACACCCTCAAAGGACATGCCACGTTTCTCAATCGAATCCATTTCTCTTAATCGTTCTGTTCCACATACGGTCCAAGTTATATTCTTAACCTCGGAACGTCCAAATCTTACTCGTACTTGGAAAGATAACTTTCAAATTCTCTTCTCTGGGTAAAACACAACTGCATACAACTGGTACCACTCCACGGAGTCTAAATCTGATACCATGAACGCACAGAAGTTGACAATTACTAACTCGGACCCACCGTTCATACCTTACTAACACCAAAACATTCCTTGTGAGGTCAACACTTCGTGAGTATTTTCCAACTTCGTCCTTAAAGTTCTCAACAACAATAATAACAATGCACCTAAGACTTTCTCGTACTCAACCCAGTTCATAAGATTACTTCCTCGAAGTCCAATTCCTTTGTCATCTAAACAGATGACCGACTAAGTAACACCCTTCCACAAGTTCCGATTTCAAAACACAATTCGTCTTTCCTTTACTTACAATCCCGTTTTCCATTCACACAACCCTCTCCAATCTGAGCACATAAGGTAACAAAACGCAGATGATGGTTCTTAAGAGATTTCACAATTTACACACACGTTAATCGATTAACCATCAGAGTTAATCGGTTAACTCCTCAAAATTCAACGTAAAACATCTTCCATACACGTGTTAATCGGTTAACACCGTTGCAGGAACTGAAAACCAGCTCCTTCTTAATTCAAGCCATCCCTACTCAAACAATCAATCCGTCTTGCTCTAACCCATGATATAATTCTCAACTCACGGCTCGTTAACTTGTATAACATTCACCAACCATGATCCACTCAAGGTAAAACCGACAAGGTCAAAACATTCAGATGACATTCTAGGGTTCTTACCACACTCATACTTGATTCGTCCATAAGCAAAATTCAACACACAACCATTATACGATACCACAAAAGCGATGAACATCACATACCAAGCATACCACCTTATTCTCTCACTTTAATTTCCTTGGAGAGAATTAACACAACAACGCTTTTAGTCCAACAAAAGGTAGATTCCGAATATTCCAATCATTCACAAATACAGGAGTTTCTCTGTACTTGAAAATAAATCGGGGTAATGCACCCTCTTGAAGGACCTTTCCATCACTCCGTACACATTAACTGGGATTTCTTGCCCTTCACTATCCATTCATTGTACACCAAGTTACTTAATGAAAGACTCGTAACCGACAATTCTCATCAACGATTTACAAAACTCTTCTGGTATAAAACGTTCCATAATTTACACTTAGACCGTAATAAGCCTTAATTTACTTCTCTTTATTTTACTGTAATCTTACTTCTTAAAATACAATATTCACTATTCCACAAGGTACGTCCCTTCACACTTGTCTCAAGAGCAAGAATCCATTACGTACACTTATGATCACGGTGCTACCACTACACCTGCTCTTAATACCAAGTTGTAACTTTCTCATTCCCCGTTATACTGACAGGGTCCTCATGGGTGAACCATCCGTAATTACACTTCCTTAATTATAGGTTCATTAATACCTTAATCACTCTATAGCACACTCGTCCGAAATACATTCCGTCGATACTGTTTCCACACTGCGTTTACCTCGCTCTCCGTGGTAATCCTCTTAGGTCCAAATATAAACCCATCTTACTAATATTCCCTTAGATCCAAGGTACTTACTATGTCTCTTAATACGAACTACTTTCGATCCATATCACTACACTTCCGTTACTAAATGGAGTTCATTCTTCCTCCAACATAATACCTAATACGGTTCCTTGGGCAAGTTATCAAATTCAAAATTGACGTCTCACCGAAAATAGAAATCCTGGTGTGTTACCTTGAACTTAAACTCTCTACATAGCTGAATATATGCAATTCGTCTTCTACTCTTCATTCGGTGCACACTTGTTTCATTGAAGCATGTAACACATCCTTGTGTTCCTCCTCACGCTTCTCTACTACTTTAGGTTCCCATACAAGCCGAACGTCCTTAACTCTCAACTTCAACCAGTCGGATGATATTATTCTGAACACATTCCTTAAGGTACTCTCGTCCATTCAAGATACCATAGCGACCTTAGAAACTGAAGCACCAATGCTTATCTCACTTCCGGACTTTACGTCACACATTCCATAATACAACTTTTCTTTTCCACGGAATGAGATTACTTGAAATCCTTATCCATACTAGTGGTCAATCCAGCTCCACTAGCAATTTTACATTGCTTGATAACTTACCCAATCGTCCAATAGAGATTTTTAACTTTCAAACTCCATTCATTCCAAAGGATTGCTTGAACAACACAACACTCTTAAATCCCATGCTACCCAAAACACAACTTCTACCAAAACCTCAACAGAGTTCACCAAACTCCACACCATTAACTCTTGGCTTGAGCCTACCCTCCTAACACAAGTTACGACAACACTTTGGAGTCCTCGTGGTCGCTCAACCATGATTCCACCTATCACATACATAGTATTAGGTTGATCAGGCCCAACACTACATAATATGATATTAAGTTTCATGATGGCAAGACACACTTAAGAGGCAGGAATAGATTTACTTATGATGTTTCAAGGCTAGGTCAAGGACACGACCTGCTCTGATACCAACTGTAATGCCCTGTATAATATATATCTAGAATAATACCATACAAGCATTTTATTTGGTACTGACACCATCATAAGTGCCTAATGACGTAATTCACATACTTGCCCATTCTAAAACATAAATACAAACTATGGTACAAGTCATGGAAATTAGCCAAAACAATAAAACTAAGATCATTATACAATATTCCTCATTGTACAAGAAAACAATACACAGCGGAATAAGCTCAACTAAGCTTCTCTTGAAACATCCAAGCATAGCTCCACTTGTAATCAAACCTGCACCTGAAATATAGCAACTATAGTGGGGTGAGATACATAAAATCTCAGTGAGTTCCCTATCCTATAGATTCTCTCGGCTTTACAGGGTTCTATCAATCCTAACTCAAGTCAAGGGGAAGGGAAAAATGACTTTGAGTGCACAACCTCACAAACTCACACTATATGAAAACATGTCATGAGTCTGTTAACTCACAAAGTTCACACGGAAGGAATTACGTCCTGAGCCTGTTAACTCAAGATTCCTTATGAATCGATAACCATACCAAGGCATCCCCTTTTCCCGTCCGCTTCTACGTCTAGAAGTCGACCCGAGTCATGGATCCTTGTAGTTACTTGATATACGAAATGGATTTGGGATCATCGGCCCGTACACTGTGATCCGTCACTTCACACGGCCCGTACACCGTCACAAGTATCTTTACCCGTAGGCTCCATTCGTACTACACGCGGGAATCAAACCTGCCAAGTAATTGTGCATACGTTTCAGTGGAGGTGCTCGAGTCTCATGAAACTACACCACAGGATAAATGGTTACGGTTACGTGATCATTCACACAACGTGATTGTATTCGACAATCACAAGGCCACAATGCCTTAAGGCCTCTTATGCCTTTTCTCAAAATACAACATAACAAAAACACATGTTCCATACCAGTGTTTCACTCTTCTATATCATTCGGTATTGGACACACGTCTCGGCCTCTTCTGCATGAGCGTTGTCATTCCGTTATCTACTCTAGGCCAGAACTCATCAATGAATGCACGAGCGTCGCCATCCAGAGTTTCTATCACAATTCTAATTACAACCTAGAATTATACCAATCTTAACTATGCCATTTGTTTTGGGATAAGTTTCCTCACTCTTCCTAATTCATTTTAACATGCATATTCTCTCATTCATAATTCACAATTAGATAGACATGGCATAACACAAATATTACAAGTAAACACATATAATCACACATCACATAAAACATCACTTTTCATGTAGTAGTTAACACATATTTTAAGGCATACAAGCCACTACTATCCTCTACCAAGCATCCTTGGTTAAATCATGGTCTCTCAATACCATTCTTTACCTTATTGGATTATCTTTCCAAAGGCTTTGGACTCATATTAATCGGATTCCCGATTCTTGAGTTTTGGTGGAAACGGGGACTACAATATTCACACATACATTACTCTTCCAGATTTTTCTTATTAATACATAGCATATAACTATGTTTCTACCCCACCATCACAAAGAGCATAAAATTAGCTTTCCAACGCTTCGAACGGGGACCAAAACGGACTTACGGTTCAAAAGTTATGAAGAAAACAAAATCTGATATTTGGGAAACTTCTGTGACCATGCGTCGACGCATGAGGCTGGGGGTCAGCGCATGATCCTGGAAATTTCGCCCGGGTCAGCGCATGAAATCATGAGTCGACGCACAGTTGCAGGGGGTTACCGCATGAGGTGCAGATTTTGCTGAAAAATCAGTTTTCGATCGTTAAATGACTTCCGGACCTCCGATTTCGATTCCGTAAAAAGCCCCGGTCTCAGAATTTGAAATACTACAATATTTTCACCATTAAAAAGCCATCCAACACATTTAAAAAATTAATACCAATTTTCTCAAATATGAAAAGTTAGGTTTTTCAACTAAACCCATTCAATTCAACTCAATCCAACATACCCAATCCATACTATATCAATCAAACATGTTCCAAACATAACAACTAGTATTCTACGCAGTTTATATCACATTCCATCAGTTAGATTTCATTGATTTACAAAATTACTCATTTTCCCCAAAATCCAACCTAACTCCAAACTCTAGAATACTACAATTAAAGTCTCTATCTAGAACCCACCTGGAAAACGAAGAGGAGGTTGAAGAAGATGATGAATAGTGAAGATGATCCATGAGTTTCTTCTTCTTCTCCCTTTCCACGTTTTCCTCTGTTTCTTTTCTTCTTCTCTTTCTCCACTTTCTCTCTTTCTTCTACTTTACTAACTTCCTCTTTCTCTTTCTAACAAATATATATATATATATATATATATATAATCCAACAGGGTAAAATATCTCCAATTGATATTTTGTCGTCTCAACCCAATTGATCAATTATTAGAGTTACCATTAAATCCTTTCTTGAATAAAATTAAATATTGATCTGTCTCTTTATTAAATAATTGATCTCTTCAGAGTTCACTAGTTGCTCTATTGGTCCCAATTGATAATACTTAAAGTACTTAAAGGACTCCATTAATCCAATTATCCAAAGATAGAGTACACCAAAGCTCATCTGATATTCAATTGAGCATTTAAATAATATGGGGTATTACATCAGTAAATTCCACGGTTATGTAGAGAGTTGTGCGATCCAAGTTTAGAATATATTCACAAATCAATAATCAAGTCATGACGGAATTAGTACTAATGAAGTTATAAGGTGAGGTGAGTAAGTGTAATCAATAAATCGATGATAGTTAGAGCTAGATATGATAGGATATAAAATTTTCTACATTTTTTTTACTTTACTCCATTTTTTAAGAATGGGTTAGGAGAAGATGTGTCAACGATGCAAGTGCACAAGGATTATTGAATGGTGTATCCCAAAGTGCGAGAATTGATCAGTTGACAAGCCATGATTTAGTGTAATGACACTATGGAACTAAGTGGATTATAATATGAAGGAGTGAAAATCGAGGATAAAGAAGAATTATGCGACCAAATTGAATACGTGTAGCGCAGTCGAAAAGGAAGAGATTCCATGTAATTATGAATGATCAAATATTCACCTTAATATTGTTGAAACACTTACAAATACAGTAACACGGAGTTTAGAGGAAAACTGAATTCTTCATTAAAAATGAAGGCATGCTTAGCCTTTTAAATAGGAATTACATAACCACCCACTACCACATCTTAAACCCTACTACCACTACCACATTCTAACGTAGAGCTTAATAACTGAAATAAAATACTAGTCAAACAACTCAATAACTACTCCCTAATAATTAGGATTTATTTAAAACAAAATTACTAATTAAATTTTTAACATTTCCTCCCTTAAACTGAATGTCCTGCGGACATCAGTTTACATCAGAGGGAATTTCATTTCATCAACTAAATTTCAATCATCAGGAACAACCTCCTTTCTCGAACAAACTCCTAACATGCTTCTAAGTTTTTCAAACACTGCAGTCTTGAGATGTTTAGTCATTATATCTGCAATCTGCTCCTCACTCTTGCAATAAATAACAATGATAACACCATCCTTGCAAAGATCACACAAGAAGTGAAATCTAACATCTATATGTTTGCTCCTCCCGTGTAAAACAGAATTCTTTGACAGCTTAATTGCAGAAACATTATCACAAAACAGTAGTGTAGGCTCTTCTTCATCATATCCAAGCTCTTTAATTAACCTTCTCAACCAAATAGCTTGGCAAACACATGATGTAGCTGCGATAAACTCTGCTTCAGTAGTGGACAAAGTGACTATTGGTTGTTTTTTTGATGACCATGAAATTGCCCCTGAGCCCATCATGAAAACATATCCAGACGTGTTTTTCTTATCATCTTCATCTCCAGCATAGTCACTGCCACTGAAGCCAAACAAGCACTTTTGCTCTCCCCTTTTATACAACACTCCATAATCAACCGTTCCTTTCAAATACCTGAAAATTCTTTTAGCTGCCAAGAGGTGTAACTCTGTTGGATTCTCCATATACCGGCCGATAAGGCTGACAACATACATTATATCTGGCCTAGTTGAAGTTAGATACATCAAACTTTTACAATTTGCTTATAGAGAATGAAATCTACCTTCTTCCCGTTTAAATCTCTTTTTATCTTCAGCTCTGCAGATGTAGGAGTGCACACTGCATTGCATTCCTCCATTTAGAACCTACTTAAAATTTCCAAAACATACTTCTTTTGTGACATAAAAATTCCAGCTGTTGATTGTACTACCTCAAAGCCAAGAAAGTAGTTCATCAGACCCAAATCTGTCATATCAAATTCAGTCATCATAGAAGCCTTAAATGCATCAATCATGACTTTATCATTACATGTGAAGATCAAGTCATCAACATATAAGCATACTACAAGAATTTTTTCATCATTTGCAAGCTTAATGAAAAGTGTGTGCTCATATGGACATTTATGAAAGCCCTCTCTAATGAAATAAGACTCTATACGACTATACCAAGCTCGTGGTGCTTGTTTTAGTCCATATAGTGCCTTCTTCAACTTGTAAACTTTCTTCTTATTCCCTTGCTTTTTGTATCCCAATGGTTGCTCAACATAGACCTCTTCTTGCAATTCACCATGTAAAAAGGTCGACTTAACGTCAAATTAATAAATATACCACAAACTTTGAGCTGCAACTGAAATAACCAATCTGATTGTGTCGAGTCTAGCCATCGGAGCAAATACCTCTTTATAATCAATCCCATATTCTTGCTTATAGCCTTTAACTACCAATCGAGCCTTGTATTTATCCACCTTACCAATAGATTTTTGTCCCTTTGGAAGGTTTGTTAACTCCCAAGTGTTATTTTTCTCTATTGCTTCAATCTCCTCATCCATGGCCTTCTTCCACTTTGTCTCTTTGATGACATCATAAAAAGTAATGGGATCATAGTCTGAAAATAAAGCAAAATGAGAAACTGGATCAACAATTTGATTGATTTCACTAATCTCATAATCTTGCATCCATGATGGCCTTCTTCCTATGTGTTGGAGTTTAAGTTCATTTGAAACTTCATCTTCCACTTTTACTTGTGAATTTGGTGAGGGAGCAGATGGTGAATCTGTGATAATAGAACTTGAAGGTGCATCATGTATTTCTTCTTCAACTTCATCATCATTTACTGAAATGTACTCTCCGGTGCTATTAATGGTCCACTTCCATGTTTTGCTTTCATCGAAAATCACATCTCGACTAATTATTATCTTTTTTGTGACCGGATTGTACAATCGTTAAGCTTTTGAATGCTCGCTAATACCGATAAATATACATTTCTCGGCTTTAGCTTCAAGCTTCTTCGTCTTTTTATCTGGAATATGGGCAAAGGCTATACAACCAAAAACTCTGAAGTAATCAACTGTTGGTTTATTTCCTTTCCAAGCTTCTAATGGTGTCATGTTCTTCACTGCCAATGTTGGACTTCTATTCAATATGTGGATGCTCCAATTAACAGCCTCATGCCAAAAACATTTTGGAATAGCTTTTCTAGACAACATGCTTCGAACAATGTTTAGAATTGTACGATTTTTTCTTTCGCAAACCCCATTTTGTTGTGGTGTATAAACTGCAGTTAATTGTCTTCGGATACCGTTCATCTCACAAAAGTTTAAAAATTCTTGTGAATTGAACTCTCCCCCATGATCTATTCGCAACACCTTAATTGCTCTACCAGTGTCATTCTTAACCAAGGTTTTGAAGCATTTAAAGGCTGCAAAAGCCTCTGACTTTTGAGACAAGAAGTAAACCCATGTTCTCCTACTATAATCATCAATGAAGCTAATAAAATACCTCTTGTTTCCATTTGAAGTTGGACTTATAGGTCCACATAGGTCTGAGTGAACCAACTTTAAAGGTTGTTTAGCTCTCCATGCTTTTCCCTTTGGAAAGGAATCACATTGTTGTTTGCCAATAACACAATCTTCACACACTTGTGAGGTAGTAGTGATTTGAGGAAGCCCTGTTACCATTCCTTTTTGCAGCAAAGTTTTCAGCCCATTAAATTTGAGATGTCCATACCGAAGGTGCCATAACCAAGCAATGTCTTTCATCTTTGCAGCGAAGCAAGTCTGAACCATCGTCTACAAAACATTCTATTTCCTGTCATGTGAACACAAGCTATCACTCCTCTGTTTGAATCTTTGATAATACACATTCCACTTTTGATGGTGATCTCATACCCCTTCTCTTGAAGTTGACCCAAGCTAATCAAGTTACTTTTCAATTCCGGAACATAGAATACATTGCAAATTTTTTCAATAACATCATTTTTCAAATGAACATTGACACTCCCTTTCCCCATGACAGCAACAGTAGAGTTGTCTCCAAATTTTACAATATCTCTAAATGTCTCATCTAATTTAGAGAATAGAAGTTTATTGCCACACATATGGTTACTGCAGCCAGAGTCTAAGTACCACATATTATTATTAGTCTTTTCTTTGTTATGGCATGCCATCAAAAAGTTGTTTCTTCTTCTTCTATCATTGCATAATTTGATTTTTCTCCCTGACCTCTAAAGAAATTAGGACATTCTGACCTGTAATGGCCATATTGATGGAAATTGAAGCATTCAATGTGAGATTTATCATATCTCGATCCTTGACCGCGTGCTCTGCCTCTGGAATAAAAGTTGAATTTGCCTCTGACTCTTCCTTGACCACGTCCTACACCTTTAACAGCAACTGGAGCATTGGTGGATGCCTTCAAAGCTTTCTCTTCGGTTGTAGACCCGTGATTATTAATTCTCTGCTCACGAACCTGCAACGAACTTTGCAGATCATCGATGGAAAGTTTATCAATGTCATGTGATTCCTCAATTGAGCAAACTACATAATTAAATTTCACGGTCATTGATCCGAGAATTTTTTCAACAATGGTAACATCTTTTAGTTTCTCACCATGGATCCGCATATTGTTTGCAATTGCCATCGTCCTTGCAAAATAGTCACTGGCCGACTTTCCCATCTTCATATAAAGAATCTCAAAATCTCTTCTAAGGGCTTGAAGTTGTGCACGCTTAACTTTTGTTGTCCCTTGATATTTGAGTTTCATTGAGTCCCAAGTTTGCTTGCTGGTGTCTTTTTGAAGAATAGTTTCTAAGACCGTACGATCAATAGTGTTCTGGACTGGGCAGGCGCTGTGCCCCCAGAGGGGGCAAGGCCCAATCCCATCCAGCCATTGGACAGGCTCAATAGCCAGAAACTAGCCGTTGGGCAGAAACTAGCCGTTAGGCAGAAACTAGTCGTTGGGCACGTCCCCTTCACTCGCTAAGCAGCTCATGCGGCAAACTATCTCCTCGAATCTCACGGAGACAGTTAGACCTGGTCAAAGGGCCACACGCTTTGCCCTCCACTTGGAAACCCCCCATTGGTCGACCAGGCGCTTTGATCGCATGGGATCTCCCCATAAATACCCCCTCATTTGAGAGGGGCAGGTATTTAATATCCAATACTTGAACCCTTGTACTTGCTTTTCTCTCTTTTGACTAAACACTTACTTTGGCATCGGAGTACCTTGCAGGTACCACCCCCTTTTTTGTCTCCTATAAGCATCATCACTTGTCCTACGCGAAGGCCACGACGATCGAGTATGATCACCTCCGATCAGTGGCGCCGTCTGTGGGAAACTAGCTTCTCCGTCTTTTGATTCAGGATCCTATTTTTTTTCCATCTCGTAGACCAAAGCTTTCTTCATACCTCTGTCGATCATCATGGCCTCCACCAAGAATGATGCTATCCGTCAAGAATCCACCATCGCTGTTATCACTGACAACACCGACCACGTCCTCTTCGGAGCCGCTTTCCCGGAGACAGATCATCATGACAGGAAAACCGCATCTCCTACTCCCGATGACGTAAAACCTCGAGCACAAGACGCTGAACGTGTTTTCGAACCTATTTCGGTTCCTCAAAGCGCTGACCCTAGCACGACTGCTCTTATAGCCTCTCTCAACAGGTCAAACCTCTTGATCTTCCAGCAAGGAGAAAAGATCAACATTCTTGAACACATCCTCCAAGAACGCATGCCCTCGGAGAAGCCTCGCAGCCTGTCTCCACATCCTCAGAAACGGAGGCGTGACAGGTCCAGAAGCCTCTCCCTAGAAGGAAGATGATCAAGGTCGGCGGAGCCCGCGTCCAATCTCACACGAAGACCACACCAGTCTCCCCCGAGGAAGTCAAGGCGTTCCCCGGTGTCAAAGAAGTCCAGGTCCACCGGAAAGTCCGAGCATCACCGGTCGCGCAGGCACTCTCCACGACGGAGTAGAAGCCGTGATCATAGCTATTCTCTTTCTCGTTCTCCGAGCACAAGCAGTGACGACGATGTACACGGCCCCCTCTCACAAGGGATCATGGACACCAGAATTCCTCGTGGGTTGGAGAAGCCCCCTGCTCTAGCAACCTATGATGGGACCACTGACCCCAGCGAACACATAGACAACATAGAAGCAATGCTCCATTACCACAACGTGACCGGGGCCATAAAGTGCAGATTGTTCCCGATCACACTAAGAAAGGGGGCAATGGCTTGGTTCAAGCGCCTTCCTCGAGGGTCGATCACATCATGGAGAGATTTGAAGAGCCGGTTTACCCGACACTTTACGGCTTCCCGACGACATCCCAAGTCGGAGGCCACCTTGGAAGCTATTATACAAGGCAGGGACGAATCTCTGCGGGCATATATCGAACGGTTCAACAAAGAAGTCGTGGAGGTCCGTACAACAGACCATATGAAGAAATATCTTCTTGAGAAAGGCTTGAAACCCAATAGCGAGTTTTGCAAAGCCGTGGGCATCGAGACCCCCCACACGTCAACAGAGCTCCTCCGAAAAGCTGAAGCGTACATACAGTACGAGGAGAAGGAGGCTGCATACCATGCCCGGGACGCAAGAGATCGCGAAGGCGCCCGGGCACAAAAAAAATATGAGCCGGAGACATCCCGGCAAGGAAAAGAAAGGCGGTGAGACGATCGTCCCCGAGAAAGTAAAGGGCCTGCTGGCCGGTTCACGGAATATACCCTGCTTACGGCTCCCCGTGAACACATTCTCTCCGAATGCATCAATACTGAATTCAAGCAGGGGGTGTCAGATTCCCAAAACCGACGACGTCCAAGGGTAACGTCGACAAGAGCAAGTATCGTCGCTTCCACCGCAGCCACGACCACACAACCGAGGACTGCATGCACCTTAAAGACGCAATAGAGATCCTCATCAAAGAGGGTCATTTGAAGCAATACGTAAAGAAAGGTGAGTCCTCCCGACGAGAGGCCTCAGATTCAAAGAAGGAGGCAGAATCGTCTCAATCCAGTCCTCCCCCGCAGGTCGCAATGTCCATTATGCGACTAGAGGACTTCGTCATTCCAGAGGAGCCTTCTCGGATATCCGCCCATAGCACTTGGGAAGTATTCCCTACAGCCATGGTTATCTCATGCGGGGGGTATAATGAGCTGACAGTAGGATATGTCAAGAGGAAGTTCGAACAACTTATAGATTACAATCCTGACCGGTTGTCTATGCTTGAGAGAATCAAGGGGCGCTCCCAACCGATCACGTTCTACCACGAGGAGCTGCCCGGAGGCTCTCCAAATTCTCATATTCCTCTACTCATCAGGGCCAAATTAGCAAACACCGATGTCAGAAGGATCCTGGTGGACCAGGGCAGTTCGGTTGACATTATATACACTGGCCTGTTCCGCGCCCTTAAGCTAGACCAGAAGAACCTCTCACCGTATGTGGGGTCCGATTTGCAGGAGTTCAACGGAGCCACGGCCAGATCCTGGGGGTACGTGGAGCTACCGGTCACATTCGGGGAAGAAGAGGCATCCAGGTTAATTAGGACCCAATTTTTGGTGATCGATTGCCCGTCGGTATATCAATGCATTTTGGGGAGACCAGCCCTCGTAGAATTGGTTGTTGTTCCTTCAACCGTCCACCTCAAGTTGAAGTATTATATCGAGAAGGGTCACGTCGCAACTTTGCATGGGGACATAGAAGCTGCCCGCAGATGCTTCGAGCCAGCGACCAGGTGACATAACCAGATTGGAACAGCACCTAAAGCAGCCAAACAGGCAAGGGATGAAGATCGTCTAACCGAAGATGGCCAACCAGACAAGAAGCATGCACACCCCGTGCATACTATCGACCTTGACAGCCGAATTTCAGAAGACGGCAAGGAAGATAACGATGAGGGTGCGCCAACGGGGACGGCCAACTCCCCCACATTAGCCATCACGCGACCAGTTCCAGACGGAGAGTTCGAAGTCATCACCTTCAGCAACAACCCCAACAGAGGAGTAAAGATAGGTGTTGGACTACCCGACGAGGTCAAGCTACAGCTAAAGAAGTGCCTGGACGACAACACTGACTTGTTCGCTTAGAGCGCAGCAGATATGCCCGGCTTGGACCCTGAAACCGTATGCCACCACTTGACCATTGATCCAGCTGCCCGCGCCATTGCTCAACGAAGAAGAAAGCAATCTGACGAAGGCACAGGCTGCCGAAAAACTTGTACAAGACCTCTTAGAGGCCAAATTCATTTCGGAGGCCAGGTATACAACTTGGCTATCCAACATTGTACTTGTGAAAAAACATAGTGGAAAATGGCGCATGTGCATTGACTAAACCGATCTCAACCGGACTTGCCCGAAAGATGCTTATCCTTTACCGGCATAGATAGACTCGTAGATAACACCGCAGGTTTCAAACGCTTATCCTTCATGGACGCCTATTCAGGATATAATCAAATCCCTATGGCCGAAGAGGACAAGAGGTATACCGCATTCATGACCTCCTCGGGGAACTATTACTACAACATAATGCCCTTCGGTCTGAAAAACGTTGGGGCCACATACCAGTGCATGATGAACAAAGTCTTCCGATCAGAATTCAGGGACATGCTCGAAGTTTACATGGATGATATAATCGTAAAGTACCAGTGCGGGGAAACTCTATACTTATACCTCTCTGTCGCCAGCGAAGCCATTAGTGCTGCTCTCATCCGCGAAATAATGGACGGGCAGAAATCCATCTATTTCACCAACAAGGCCTTACAAGGGCCAGAAGTCTGGTACGCGCAGATAGAGAAAGTCGCCCTTGCTCTCATCACCGCCGCGAGGAGGCTTAGACACTACTTCCTGGCCCACACCGTTGTTGTCCGTACGAACCAGCCCATCAGGCAGTTGCTATACCGACCAGATATGGCGGACAGGATGGTTAAATGGTCCCTGGAGTTATCAGAATTCGAAATTCATTACGAGGGTAGAAAGACCCTCAAGGCACAAGTTTTGGCCGACTTTGTGGCAGAAATAACGCTGCTATCGTCCCCGTCATGTGGAGCACATAAATGGACCGTTCACGTAGATGGGGCATCCAGCCCCTCAGGTAGCAGAGCAGGTATCATCCTCGAAAATGAGGAAGGAATACTAATCGAAGTATCGCTGGTCCTGTCATTCCTTATATCCAACAACCAAGCCAAATATGAAGCCTTCCTCGCGGGACTATGGCTGGCCAAGGACGTGGGCGCCAAGGAGGTAAAAATCTACACTGATTCCCAGCTCGTAGCGTCACAAGTACGGGGAGAATTTCAAGCAAAGAACAACCAGCTTACCGAATACCTAGCGCTGGTAAAAGAAAAACTTACAAAGTTCGATGCGTGGGAAGTCCAACACATCCCCCGCGAATGAAACACGCGAGCAGACATCTTGTCCAAACTAGCTAACACCAGAAAGAAAGGCGAAAACAAGTCTGTCAAACAAGAGGTACTCGTCCGACCTAGCATCGAGAAACCATCCCAGCTGTTCGACGTCAACATCATCGGGGACACCCATTGCTGGATGACTCCCGTATACAACTACCTCACCAAAGGGGAGTTGCCCGAGGATAGTAAAGAAGCCAGCGTAACTAAACGACGAGCCTGTTCGTATGTACTGGTTGAAGATAAACTCTACCGAAGAGGATTCTCCATCCCCCTCTTGAAATGAGTCGAGGAGAGTAAGGTCCCCAAAATTCTACAAGAAATCCATGAAGACATCAACGCACAACACTTGGAGGGAAGATCCTTGGCACGAAAAGCCTGGCGAGCAGGATATTACTGGCCAACCATGCAGCACGACGCCAAGGAGCACGTCCAAAAGTGCGACCGGTGTCAGCGTCACGGGGATATGAACTTGGCACCCCCCAATGAATTGAAGACTCTATCCTAGCCATGGCCCTTCGCCTGGTGGGGGATGGACATACTCGGCCCCTTTACAATGGGGTCTTATCAAAACAAATTTCTAATCGTGGTCGTCGACTACTTTACGAAGTGGATCGAAGCCGAAGCCCTCGCCAAGATCACAACCTTCAACATACTTCGTTTCTACAAAAGAAATGTCCTCGCACGGTTTGGGGTGCCCCAGGCCCTCGTGACCGACAACAGAACTCAGTTCATGGACAGAAAGTTCCAAGACTTTGTCGCCAAATTAGGCACGAAGCAGCACTTTACTTCTGTTGAGCATCCCCAGACCAACGGGCAAGCAGAGGCTACAAACAGGGTGATCCTTCGTGGTCTAAAGCGAAGGCTGGGCGAATCCAAGAAGAGATGGGTCGAGGAGCTACATATCATGCTCTGGGCCTACAGGACAACACCGCAGTCCACCACCGGGGAAACCCCTTTCCGACTAGCCTACGGAACCGAGGCGGTGATACCGGTAGAAATCAGAGAGCCTTCCAGACGAACGAAAGCTTCCCTCGACAAGGAAATGAACGACGAAGCCTTAAGAGAAGAGCTCGATCTGGTCGAATAAATACGATCAGGAGCAGCTCTCCGCGAGGCCTCACTGAAACAATAAATAACCTTGCACCACGACGCTAAGGTCATAAAGCGTGACTTCCCCGTTGGCATCTTGGTCCTGCGCAAAAACCAGAAAGATTCGTGCGAAGGGAAGCTGGCCGCAAACTAGGAAGGACCCTACATGGTCAAGTCCAAAATGGGCACCGGAGCATACTACTTAGAAACTCTGGACGGAGAACCATTTGCTCGACCATGGAATGCTGAAAAGCTCAAACAATACTACAGTTAAGCCCAACCACGAGGTTGGACTAACTGCCGACGAGATCACCCCGAACGGGGAGACGGCGCGGCCATAGGATCGTGCCCTGGTGAAGCACAATCCATTCTACAATGCCGACCAGCTTCTGCTCATGGGACAAGCAGATCCTGCGCACAACGGGGACACCTCAATCAAGCTCCGCCGTTGCCACACCAATCAGGCAGGACACCCAGCTCGCGATGGGAACATTCAAAGCCTATGAGTTTAGTACCTCAACCGAAGTCTTAGTCTCATCACCGGCAAAAACACCTTACACTCCTCGACGAGTTTCCCAGCCTGTTGAGCACAACAAAAACAAGTCGAGCAAACGTCTATTCAAACAAGCATACATAAATAAATGCGACAAGAAATTTCCAAACATAATGTTAATAACATCGGCTACAAGGCCGGAATAAGTCAGGGTTACATCAAAAGCGCAGGCCCATAAAATACATGTACATTAAAAAATATCCTAGTCAAACTAAACGACCTCGCTAACACCTTCCGGGGGAACCACCTCGCCGTTAACGACCACACTAAGCAGACCCATTCCCTCAGTCAGCAACTAAACGTCAGAATTGAGGGCCTTCACCTACTCCAAAGCAGCGTTAAAACCAAACTCAGCTGCCCCTAGGTTGTCCGCCCCGAGGACACAGATCCTTTCGATCAGGTCCCTCCTCATCCTCAAGGCCCTCCCATCCCCAGTCTCATCTTCACCCGCTACCGATGACCCCATCGTCCCCGAGCAGCTCTTTACCATCTCTGTCCACCACGAAGGCCGGGGTGAAGCTCTCCACATAGGCATGAAGCACACGGTAGGACTCCTTGTCCGCCTCCCAGAGTTGGTCGCGTTTTACCAAGAACTGGTCGGTTCTGTATCTGAAGTGGGCAAACAACTACTCCAAGGGGAACGTAGATACGGGTTTTTCAACTTGTCGACCATCAATGGTCACCGTCTCGAGCGTAGATATAAACCTTTTGGCCGCTTCGGAGACAGGCTTCACAACCAGGAACCTGTCCTTGAAGTGTCGAACAGACTCTGAGTACGGCTAGAAGAGCTTGCTCTGCTGCTTAAAGGACACTCAACTTTGCTTCAAGCCCGTAGTGCTCTGCTGGAGTTGGAAGATGCAGAAGAACAGATCCACAGTCGCCCCGACATGTAAGTAGCGGCACACTAGCTCGAAAGCACGTATGAACGCCAGTGCATTTGGGTGGAGCTGAGCGGGGCACAACTCCAAGTCACGAAAAAGGGCCTCCTGGAAGTCGGTGAAAGGCAGCCGAAACCCAGCCTCCACGAAGGCAAACTCATACATGGGGAACCACATCCCTGGGTAAATCGAGCAGATCCTGTCATTTTCGGTCGGACAGATGGCCCTCCACTGCACGGGCGCATCCTCGGCCTAATCCTCCAGATAAGGGAACTCCCGAACCTCCTCCTCAGTAAACGTCGACTTGGTCGACAGGGGCTCGTGGGCTATCCATTGTAGGTCCCCTCTCGCAACCTGGACGTTAGCATATTCGACAGCCTGCGCCGCCTCCTCTTGCGCGACTTGGGCGTCGGGCATGACTTCTTCACGAGGATCAGCCATTTTCACCTGAAAAGCAGAGGAAATCCACCCTTCCACCACTAGTCAAGTGAAAGGGCGAGGAAGAAGTCGAGGCCAACCTCGAGCCCACTTTGACTGCGACTTGATACGATGACACTGTCCCCCTACTACGGGGACGAGTTTCCGCGACTTAACAAAAAGACTTGAGCTCTCACAAAGCAAGCTCGTCGCGCAAAGCCAGAGCTTCGTGTCGAACAGGCCTAGTGCCCGACTACAAACCTAAAACTAATCCTAGCCAGAATCTAGGAGAATCTACACTAGAAAAAACCCAACATGCAGTCTAGGTTCTTCGTGTTCTTCTTGTTCTTCATAAATTTTCCAGAAATTCAAGTGTTCATCGAAGAACACATGAATCTTCAACCGGAGAACTCATATGTCACCGGAAAATTCATGAAGAAACCCAGAAAACGAAGAACTCCATGAGAAACGCAGAAAAAATGAACAAACTTACTTGAATATGAAGAGTTGGAGATGAAGGTGTGGACGAAAGCGATGAAGTGTACAAATGAATTCCTCCTCCCCCCTTTTATAAGCATTTGCTCGTGGGGAAGCGCGAAGGCCATCATTGCCTAGGTGGCTCTAGGTTTGACAAAAGGCTGCATGTTCAACACGTGTCAAGAGGAATCTTCATTTGGCATTCCCAAGTATAAACGTTACATGCACCAGGCCTCTTGCTATTCAGCGCACCCCTTCGCCGACACACACCAAAGGTCCCCGACATAAAAATGCCACTACGGCGGGCATCTTCGCAAAAAACGTGCTCGACAGAAAAACAACCTTTGTCCAAGATATTCTTCGAGCAATAACGGCTGGCCGGACAAATCAAATCACCATCGCCGACCAGCTCAACTTTAGCGAAGGCGAAGAGAGTCTCCCCGAACGCTACTCAAAGATAACTGTCCACAAGGATACCTTAAGTCCTCACTTTCCACCAAAGCAAGGACTTGGGGGGCTCCTGTTCTGGACTGGGCAGGCGCTGTGCCCCCAGGGGGGCAAAGCCCAATCCAATCCAGCCATTGGACAGACCCAATAGCCAGAAACTAGCCGTTGGACACGTCCCCTTCACTCGCTAAGCAGTTCACATGGCCAACTATCTCCCCGAATCTCACGGAGACAATTAGACCTGGTCAAAGGGCCACGCGCTTTGCCTTTCACTTGGCAACCCCCCATTGGTCGACCAGACGCTTTGATCGCATGGGATCTCCCCATAAATACCCCCACATTTGAGAGGGGTAGGTATTCAATATCCAATACTTGAACCCTTGTACTTGTTTTTCTCTCTTTTGACCAAACACTTACTTTGGCATCGGAGTACCTTGCAAGTACCACCCCCTTTTTTTCTCTCCTACAAGCACCATCACTTGTCCTACGCGAAGGCCACGACGATCCAGTTTGATCACCTCCGATCAAATAGTCTGGAAAAAATAAATTTTCACCTTCAAATCCTTCAATTTTTGTTCATCCCGTTGCTTCTCCTGAGCGGCTGTCAACACCGTCCCTTCTGGATAAACTGTGATGCCGTCTTCAACTAATGGCCAATACTCTTTTAATCTCAAAAAGTTCTCCATCAACATAGCCCAATGGTCGTGGTGACCATCAAAGCGTGGAATTGATGGTTGAATGAAGTTACCATTTCAGATGCCATTTGCTACTGCAACAAAGTTGCTGCTTCAATCTTTATCAGACCCAGGATGGACCCTGATACCAAATGTTAAAACACTTACAAATACAGTAACACAGAGTTTAAAGAAAAACTGAATTCTGCATTAAAACTGAAGACATCCTTGGCCTTTTAAATAGGAATTACATAACCACCCACTAGCACATCTTAAACCCTCCTACCACTACCACATTCTAACGTGGAGCTTAATAACTGAAATAAAATACTAGTCAAACAACTCAATAACTACTCCCTAATAATTAGGATTTATTTAAAACAAAATTACTAATTAAATTTTTAACAAATATTATTTAGAAACCAACCAACCATACAAATTGAACCTTGGAATTATAATGATTGGGTTTTGGATGGTTATGTATTAGTGAATGAAGTAGTCTTGGAAGGGTAAGATGTTACTACAATCAGCTTGGATGCCAAGATTTAGTTTAATTCAACCATAATGCCGGTATGAGAAGGATACCTATTGTCACTGCTGTGAAGTGTGTATTAAACATTTTGAACTTCTACACACCATACATGGGTAAATTACCTAATAAAGACCGCATGTGGTTAACCATGAATTGTGTAGAAAATCATCAAGAAGAGCCTAAAATTAAGAAGCGTTGAGCGAATGAATGTGTTTCACATGTAACGACTAGATATTTGTATCAGAAAGAACCAGATGAAAGAAGAATTCTATGGAAAGTCGATTGTAAAGTTTAGTTTTTTAACCTTGAGGTATAGAGAGACGTTTTGTCATCAAGGCCATGCATTAGAGAGTAGTCAAGAGGTTCTACCAAACTTCATATTACAACTCAAAATGGTATTCATACTAATTTTATCTTCACTATACTCTCATCTTATTCTCAATCTTCTAACCACCATTGTTATCCCTAATTTAGAGAGTAGCCATTGTAGTGCCTAGTAAGTTCATCAATAATTAGGGTTGAATATTGGTTGTTGAGAGCTGGTTTTCTTTTGAATAAACAAGTAAATGCCGGGCATTTTTGGGCCCGTTACAGGTCGTTGAAAGGGATACAATCATGCCTTAACGACGTCTGGTATTTGCACCAGAAAAAAACAGGGTGGAGCATATGTGTTATGGGTATGTTACAGCGTAACATATTTTACAACCAAGCCGTACCTCACCCAGTAAGGTGCTTTAACCTCAAATTATTATGTAATGAACCCCAATCCATAATGTTCTTGATTCCTTAAGATGTTAGGGATAAGTTTAGGCGTAAAGTCATGGGAATCAGGGTGGAAACACTAGGGGTGTAAGTATCTCATTAAGTAGATTGATGAGTTGTATGATACATTGAAATCAAGTTAGGACATAGTAGGGTTTAAATTACAGAAACTTGACACTATTGCGGATGTTTAGACCTGCAATAAGTATTAGGAATTGGGTAATCTATGGGGACCTTCCTAGAAACTGACTGGTGTGCATATAGAGGATGGGTGGATGACAACACGTAATTCCGGTTGTATGCTTGGCAAGTAGGGCTGGAGTCTTGCAGAAAGATTGTGGGATGTTGATGATCCGATAAACTATGCTCTATATTGGGGGACCATTGCAACCATGAATTTTAAGTTATATATGAGTTACATGGTTGCCACCACATATCTATATGGAACTGAATATGTGATTTTTTGTTTGATCATTCGATAGATAAGTTCCTATCTCAATTTACTTGTATTAGCCTACAACTCTAGAATGTGCATAGACGTGTATAGGAATGTTATGGATTTATACATTGCAGATAACCCAAAATGATATGTAAGTCTTACCTTATACAAGTAGAATTAGATATCTCGTGATACTAGACTTGGTTTGCGCGGTTCTAACAGTTATTTAATTATCCCGTAAAACTATACTCGACCTACGGGTACTAGTAGGATGTTGCCAAGCTGTGATGTTAGACACAAGCTATGGTGTACATAGATGATTTTATCTTGGTATGAAATGATTTGTGACAAGTGTGTTGATCATCATTGCAGACTATGAGACTATGAGACTATGATAGTCTGATCTCTCTTTTTTTTACCTATCCGTTGATATATGCTGAACGAAACAGTTATTATTTGATTTTGCAGTGGCTTAACAACTGCATTGGAAAAAAGAACTACTGAAATTTTATCACCCTTATCGTTGCGACTCTTCTATTGGTAAGCAAAATTGTCCCCCTATGCCTTACTTATCATGTAGGTGTTCATCCCTAGCAATAACGTCGCATAAAATCAACTTTATACTAAAATCAAATCAACCAACTTCTCTAGATCATTCTGGAGTCCTCAATTCTAAAAATACTATTCCCTCATTCTTTGTCCAATACTTAAACACTCTAGCACCGACACCACTGAAAAAATGTGTGTCTGTGTCAATGTCCTAAACCGACACCGACACTTGTGATTAATTTTAATAGGTTTATTTTTCAAATTATTGTCAGTGTCGCCGTGTCAGTTTCAGTGTAGTGTTTCTGGTATATGTGCTTCATAGCTTCCTAAGCCCAACATACTACATGCTAGGACCTAAAGAAATCTCATAGTAAGCATTTTAAGTTTCCTAGTCAATGTCATTTGAGATTGCAGCCTATTCTTCAATGGTTGACTGGGATAGTTGTGCTTATCTTCTGTTTTCTAAAGAGGAAGGAATTTTCCATCCACGTATCCTCCAAATTGGGAAGCAGATTCTCTCTAGTTCCTTTTGTTATTGTAGTGGTGAGCATTCTGCTCACAGTCGTGGCGTATATTATGCAGTTTTTGTACTAATTTATTGGTTATGCATACCGAACATTCATTCTTTTGCATATTCCTTTCTTTTACAGGCAGTTTGCATCATTTTGGCTATGATTTCTACCTTAACTCTTGTTTAGCTTTTCTTCTTTATTATTCTTCTCATTTATAAGGCAAGCTATTTTTCATTACTACAAGCTGCACTTCCATACTTCTTTTAATTTGTAAATTGTGATACAATCATTCATATAAGACTGTATGTGTCAGATATGGTGTCTGTGTCTATTTGGTGTTTCATATGATGGTAGTGCTAAATCTTATAGTTATTGTGGAGTACCTCAGAGAATCTGCACATATGATCAGTATTATTGATGGCAGATTATGGCGCAAAAACCCGTAATATGGATCAATTTTTACCACTGTGGCACCCAAAAACCACCATGTAAATCCGTCATAGAGGCCATGATGCTGTTATTTGTTAACACTGCATATGATTACATCATAGCCTTGTGGGAGCAGGAACAGCAAGGAGTTGGAGGTCAGCAGTGTCCTCAAATGTCATCTGTTAGCTTCATTATGGGACTAAGTAGTGCAAGCTCCTTTTCTACTTTCCACCGCAGTCAATAGTAACTTTTTATCAATTCAATAATGTTTTATTGGCTAATGTTTATGAAATACTGCATGATGAATAATCGATATCAAGATGCGCTTAGATAATTAACGAAAAATATTTAGGAAGAATACTATGTGATGTTTTGCATGTTAGAGTTTGATGTAGTGCCACCAAAAACAGCTTCTGTAAGTTCTCTAGGAAAGAAGTCGATTCGAGAAGAATCGGTTAAGAAAAACAACCACGGAGCAATCAAAATTAGTCCGTGGACATTGGCCCGATTAAATGCATAAGAGGTTTCAAGGGCTACCGCAGAAGGAAGAAAAAAAATTGAAAATTCTGCAGCCTGTAGTGAGACATAACAATGAGCCGTTCAGTCTAGAAGCAGATGAAGAATGGCGGCCCAAGGTGGCCAGGTACACGCATTCGCTTACCTGCCGACTTACATATGGAAGGGTTAACAAAATATTCCGCCAGTAACATCAACAAAAGCTTCAACAGAATGTCTAGTCTAGTACCTCTCCAGCTCGAAGCACGGACAGTTCAAGTCCTGTCAAGCTCGAGCGGCGTTGTTGCGTCTTCTCTGGATAGCAGTTTAGACTCGCCAAATATCCATCCATTTTGCACGCCTCCAGCAGAAGGCCGTGCTTGATATTTTTCCCAAAATTAATCTGAAAATGCATCTCCAGATTATTTCGGAGATACACTTCCATAAGTAAAATCAAATGTCTTTGATTAGACATCTGTTAAGTTGTAATCTGTTCATAAGCTATGATAATTAACTATAATTCTCACAAGAACCTTCAAATATTTAACGAGTATAATTATAATGATACTAAATTAACCTTTCCTCAGGTAGTAGTGATACATTTGTAGAATTGTGTATTGAGAAACTACGAAATAATATCACAAGCAATCATATAAAGCATTTGAAGTTGTACATATCCACTTTAAAGGAATCAACAAACAATAAGTTTAACGTAACACACATGCATAATCAGTTTAGAAAAGTATCAAAATAAGCGAAAGTAACACAACTAAAGTTAAATACTTCAACACAATAGTTTTTAAGCAAACATCATGAAATAGTTTTTGAGATTCAACTGCTTTTCTCAAAGCTAACGAGTCTCCTCTGCTGCAAATTTCTCTTCACACTTTTGGATCTAAAGCATACACAACACAAACTATTGTCAACAATCTCTTTTAACAAATTTATGCCATATGTTATCATGTCATGTTTCTACTTACCACCAGATACTGTTCTTTTTTTGGTTCCTGAAGTTGATGCTTTTTCAATGTCATCAATTTTCTTTTTCTTATCAATTTTCTTCTTTGAACCACTGTATCAATTGTACATAGTTAATGAAAAATCAACTTCTAATGTGTTGTAACAATTAACTTATGTCTATGTATTTTGATTATACCTTGCACTTGGTGATGGCATAACATCTGCACGTTTTGCCATACTACGTAAAGTTTCCAATTGGGTCATATACTCTATGCTATCATCAGTTTTGTACTGAATCTGCATTCATATGATGGTAAAATAACTACTTAGTTAACTCAATCCGACACCGACACATATGATTGTAAGTGTCCGTATATTGTGTCTGGTGTATGTGTCTATATCAATGATGTTTAAGAGTATAATTAATATTTCAAATAAAAGTTTTATTAACCAGAAGTTAAAGAAAAACATACTATGAGCTTGTTCTTTTCCGCACAATAACCAATAACAGTTCCAAGGGATCTGATTCCATTAAGTTCTTTGCAGATATAGAGTCCTCTGAATTGATAAGGCTCATAAGGTTCTTCTTCAGTTGCATTTTCCCGCTTAGCGTACCATGGTCTGCGCTTTGATTCCAATTCCTTTTTGGTCTGCCAAAAAATATTTGACACTTTTCATCAAAATTCTAATAAAAAAAATATACTAGTTTTATTTTAAATTAAAGATAGAAAATAAAAATATACTAATTTAAATCAAGAGGATGCAATGATATACAAGTTTGCGAGCAGATTTTGAATTTTCATTCTCTTTGCTCTTAGCATTCTCCTTTGGTTGCAGGATTGCTTCAGTTTGTTCAATATTGATAGATTTGCTTGGAGAAGAATTGATAGATTTGCTTGGAGAAGAACTGCCTTTAAAAAAAAAAAAAAAAAATCAAATTTAGAAATTAGTAGAATTTGATTTACATTGTATAAATTTAAAAATTACACTAATTGTGTAAAATAAAAAACTATCCAAAATTGCCACTAAAGTCTATAATGTGTCTTTACACTAATAGTGTATGTTGTTATTATAATTCATATATTGTTGAAAATTAAATTTCATGTGAATTAGGATGTCTTTAAACAAAGTATAAACAGTTTTTTTATGATAAAAAAACAACCAAGGGTTAGGGTTAAAGAAAATACAAGGGAAATCAACAAGGATTGATTATAAACTGCTATTCTTTTCTTATTCCTTCAAACAAGGTTACAAGTATACAAGAATAATAAATAATCTCTCTCACTTGAATTAGGATTTTATCTTCCTATTTTTTCTTATTTTTAAGATGAGAGACTAACATGCTATTTATAAGAAAACTAACACACTAACTTAATGGACTTTTTAACAATTATCCATTACAAGTTAACTTAGGGTACAAGCTAACTTAAACAATTGGATCCTTAACACAAAGCCCAATTCAACATGCTAACAAACCTAACAATATTGACTAATGCATGTTAGAACAAACTTCGCCTACAACACGCATTACTCCGACAGAGCACATGCGAACAAACTTCGACCTCATGCTTAATTCTTGTCGAACCAGAAGCTACCATTCGACCATACTAGAGTTCAATCCAACATCTCACAAATCTCCACCTTGGAACAAACTCTATAACATCAAGGAACATACTAGCTTTCTTCATGCAGTTTTATCAACTGCATACAGTGAAAAAACTTGCAACTAGGCAATGTCTTGGTGATCATATCAGCAACATTATGATCTGTTGAAACCTTCAGCACTTGGACTTCTCCATGCTTGATTACCCCTCTGACGAAATGCAGTCTCACATCAATATACTTGGTTCGCTCATGATAGGCTGAATTCTTCGACGGATGTATTGTACATTTGCTATCACATTTAATAGTGATAATTGAACCTTGAAGTTTCAGCTCCTTTGCAAAACCTTCAAGCCACAATGCTTCCTTCACAGCTTCAGTTAGGGCGATATATTCCGCTTCAGTGGTTGATAAAGCAACAACCTTCTGAAGTGTTGCTTTTCAACTTATTGTTGTCGCAAACATAGTGAACACGTATCCAGAAATAGATTTTCTGGAATCCATACAACCTGCATAATCAGAGTCGACATATCCTTTGATTGCCGCTTTACTATCTTCACCCAAGGCTCCACCATAAATTAGGACACTATTCTGAGACCCATTTATGTACCTTAAAATCCACTTCAATGCTTGCCAGTGAGCCTTTCCAGGATTCGCCATGTACCTGCTTACAAGACTTACTGCATATGCTATGTCAGATCTAATACAGACCATAACATACATTAAAGAACCCACTATATTAGCATATGAAATGCTATTCATATAAGCTCTTTCGACATCAGTATTGGGACAGTGATCTATACTCAGCTTGAATTGAGGGTTTGTCGGAGTCACAACATGCTTTGAATTCGACATACCATACTTTTTGAGAATCTTCCGTAGGTATGCCTCTTGAGATAAGCATAATTTTGACTGCTTTCTATCTCTTCAGATGTCAATCCCAAGAATCCTGGATGCAGCTCCCAGATCCTTCATGTCGAACTCCTTATTGAGTTCAGCGTTCACCCTCATTACATCTTCAACATTGTTGCTTGCTATTAGAATATCATCCACATAAAGCAACAAAATAACAAATGAATTACCAGGTCGAAATCTGAAGTAAACACAGTGGTCGAACTGACTTCTAATGAAACCTATGCGTGTCATGAACTTGTCGAATCTCCTATTCCACTGTCGAGGAGATTGTTTCAGTCCATATAAAGATCTATTCAGTTTGCACACATAATATTCTTTCCCCTTTTCGACATACCCTTCAGGTTTCCTCATCAGGATTATTTCATCTAGGTCATCATACAAGAACGCAGTCTTCACATCCATCTGTTCCAGTTCAAGATCGACCTGTGCCACCGTGGCAAGCAACATTCGAATGGACTTGTGCTTCACAACAGGCGAGAACACATCATTGAAGTCGACACTTTCTTTCTGAGTGAACCCCCTAGCAACCAACCTTGCCTTGTATCTCTTCGATGCCACTCCTTCGATTCCTTCCTTAACTTTGAAAATTCATTTACAACTGACTAACCTAGCTCCAGCAGGTTTCTTGATCAGTTCTCATGTGTTGTTGTCATGAAGAGATTTCATCTCATCATCCATGGCCTTCAGCCATTCAGTCTTTTTTCGACTCCTCATAACTTCCTTATAGTCTCTAGGTTCTTCGTCAAGAACCTCACTTGCAGAGATTAAGGCATAAGCTATAAGATCTGCATGCCCAAGTCTCTGAGGTGGCTTTATGACTCTCCTCGACCTGTCTCTTGCTAGCAGGTAGTCATTATCAGTCTCCTCATCTTCGATAGCATCTTCCACTTCTTCTTCGACTTTATCTGGCATACGCAATTCAACATCAACATGCTCCACCTCAACAGGAATCTCTCCCTGTTCCAGCTCTTCGTCAGCATCATCAGTTTTCTTGAAATTCATCTCAGCTTCATTGAAAACTACATCTCGACTGGTGATACACCTCTTGTGACCTGGCTCTAGGAACCATATCCTATAAGCTTTGACTCCATCAGGGTATCCTATGAACATGCATTTCAGAGCTCTAGGTTCGACCTTGTCTTGCCTAATATGAGCATAGGCCACACTGCCAAATACTCTCAGTCTGTCGAGACTAGGTGGATGTCCCGACCAAACTTCTCAGGTGTCTTCATTCCCAAGGCAATCGAGGGACATCTATTTATCAGATAAGCTGCTGTCGAAACAGCCTCTGGCCAAAACACCTTCTTCAATCCAGCACTAACCAACATGCATCTAACCCTTTCAAGGATTGTTCGATTGAATCTCTTAGCTAAGCCATTTTGTTGAGGAGTACCTGCTACAGTCTTATGCCTTGCAATGCCATACTCAACACAGTAACTGTCGAATGCTTCGTTGCAGAACTCAAGGCCATTGTCGGTTCTCAACCTCTTAACCTTTCTGCCAGTTTGAGTTTCGACCAGAACCTTCCAACTTTTGAAATTCTCAAAAGTTTCATCCTTCGTCTTCTGAATGAATACCCATAACTTTCTGGAATAGTCATCAACGATGGATAAAAAATACCTTGCACCTGATTGTGAAGGATTCCTTGCAGGCCCCCAAAGATCAGCATGAATGTAATCCAGGGATCCACGTGTTCTTTGCTTGCCTTTGTTAAACTTCGCCCTATAGGATTTACCAAATACACAAGATTCACAAAACTCCAACTTTTCGACTTTGTTACCACCTAGCAGGTTCTGCTTCCCCAATTCGGCCAGACCTCTTTTGCTGACATGGTCCAATCTCTTGTGCCATAATTCTGTCTTCGACACAGATTTCGTGGATGCAATATTTGTGAAACCACTTACAACCTCAAACTCAAGGGTATACAAGCCTTGTTTATTCACGCCTCTCAAGACATCCTTCGACTCCTTCATGACTCTTAGGATACTTTTCTCTCCTTGGAAAACATATCCCTTTCTGTCGAATTCACCAAGAGAAATTAAGTTTCTCTTCAAATCAGGTACATACCTGACTTCAATCAATAACCTTATTGACTTATCATGGAGCTTGAATCTCACAGATTCAATACCTGAAATTTTGCAGGATTTGTTATTTCCCAGTAGCACCGATCCACCATCTTGATCACATAGCTCCTCGAAAAATTCTCTGTTTGGAGTCATGTGCCAAGTGCAACCTGAATCCATAATGCACTATTTTCTTGAGTCGCCGCTTGAAACTACAAGGACATCAGATGAGTCGAAGTCATCTTGAACAATGGCTGCGTTTCCATTATCCTTACCTTCATGATCTTTTAAGCCTTTAGGGTACATCTTTCTTGTGTGATCCTCCTTCTTACAGTGATAACATCGAATACCAGATGTTTCACCACTATAAGACTTCTGCTGACTTTTACCTTTCTTCTTGTCAAACTTACCATCCTTTCGCAAGAATTTTCCCTTAACGGCCAAACCTTCACCAACCATTGAAGGTTTATGATCCTTTCGTTCGTTCAGGTCCTTAGAATATAAGGCTGATTGAACTTCTTCAAAGCTCAGGGACTCCCTTCCATACAAGAGAGTTTCTTTGAAGTGAGTATGTGTTATGGGCAAAGCACACAACAGCAACAGTGCTTGAACTTCGTCATCGATCTTCGCATCAATATTTTCAAGATCAAGAATCAGCTTGTTGAACATATCCAACTGCTCAGCCAAAACTTTGTCTTCACTCATCTTGAATGAATACAAAGCTTGCTTCAGGTATAATCGATTCACCAGAGATTTAGTCAGGTACAAACTTTCAAGTTTCAACCATAACCACGATGCCGTAGTCTCCTTTGATACCTGTCAAAGAACCTTATCACCAAGGCTCAACAATATTGCGTTGTGGGCTTTCTCTATCATGGCCGTCTTTTCTTTTACCGTTAACACAGCATCCATGGCTGCCTCTCCCTTCAACGCTTCCAAACAACCCTGCTGAACCAGTAGGGCTTTCATTTTCAAGTGCCACAGACCGAAATCATTCACTCCGGTGAACTTTTCAATCTCATACTTTGTTGAAGGCATCTTCTCCACGGTCACCGCACCAATTTGTTGTGAATTAGGATGTCTTTAAACAAAGTATAAATAGTTTGTTTATGATCAAGAAACACACAAGGGTTAGGGTTAAAGGAAATACAAGGGAAATCAACATGAGAAAACAACAAGGATTGGTTATAAACTGCTATTCTTTCCTTATTCCTTCAAACAAGATTACAAGTATACAAGAATAACAAATAACCTATCTCACTTGAATTAGGATTTTATCTTCCTATTTTTTCTTATTTTCAAGATGAGAGACTAGCATGCTATTTATAAGAAAAACTAACACACTAACCTAATGGGCTTTTTAACAATTACTCATTACAAGTTAATTTAGGGTACAAGCTAACTTAAACAATTGGATCCTTAACACAAGGTCCAATTCAACATGCTAACAAACCTAGCAATATTGACTAATGCATGTTAGAACAAACTTCAACTACAACACGCATTACTCCGACAGAACACATGCGAACAAACTTCGACCTCGTGCTTAATTCCTGTCGAACCATAAGCCACCCTTCGACCATACTAGAGTTCGATCCAACATCTCACAAATTCACTTTAATTGTCAAATGAATATATATGTTTTGACATGATTTTATTTATTTAAATAAATATTCTGTAAATCATAAAAGATTTGTATAAATATATACGTTTTGACACAATTTTAAGGTCCATTACGAATCACAACTTTCTCTTACTTGAAGTTTTTCCTTTTTTGCTTGAGCTTGTTTCCTCAATTATTGAACTATCTTCCATCTTCCTTTTTGAAGTGACTTCCTCTTCCTCTTCAAATGCAGCTAATGCCCTAGTTAACTCCCTTTCCAATTCAATTCTCACCTCTAACCTATTTCTACAATCATAAACATTTTATATAAAATTAATATAAATATTAATAAAGATTTTAAAATTACAATTATGAATAAAGTGTTAGACATTCGATATGTAAAGAGATATTTGCATATATATTTACTATACCTTTCCGGTTTTACTACTTGAATCTCGTATATCTTATCCTTTTCTGCCAAATGACTCACAACTTCAGTATAACTCAAATACTCCATGCGACCATCATTTTTGTACATGACCTAAATATCCAAATAATCAATGTTAATAAACAAGTTAATTTTAATGAGATTATAGAAAAATCAACATCATGTAGAAGTCTTTAAAAAAAGTTCTAAAGGATTATAGTGTTCAAGGTTAAAGAGATCATACTTCAAACAATTTGAGAGAAGCAATATAAGTAGTAATGGTTCCAATGGATTTAACTCCTTCAAATTCTTTGTAGATATCACACCCTATAAATTTTTTAGAATCTATCATAGCCTTCTTTTCTTCATTGATTTCATCCTCGTTTAGTTTAATTTTTTTTGAATTCTTCTCTTCTTCAGCAGTGTCATAGTCATTTGGATTGACTTCTTTTGAATTCTATACAAAGAAAACATAAAAATATAAGATTTAAGTCATTGTACTAAAATTTCTTACAAGCACATTAAATAAATTTGTGTATAGTTTAAGGCTAACCTCTATTTTTCCAACAATGTCATTTGTTTTTTCATTTGAAGTAATGTTTTGGACAATTCTAACTGAAGAAGGTCCACCTTCATCTATAATTTATATGAAATTTAGATATTAGTAGAAATATACATAATATATACACCCATGACATATTTGTGGATATATACATAGGCCTTAATAGTACACTTTTTAAAAACTGATAACCATAAGCTAATTCATGCAATTTAAAGGAGATAATAGTATCTTGTTATTTTTCTTTACATCTTTGTATTTGGAAATTGTTTCTATTGAAATGAAATGATTTTTTTTTCTTGTATCTAATTAAATTAACTAGTTATGTCTAGTTTTTAAAACATCAGAATATTTTAGTTATATTATAAGGTTCATGATCATAATTAAAAAAATTCTCTTACTTGAACTATTTTTCATCCAACTTGCAATCATTCTGGTTGTCCTTTTTGAAGCTGTTGGCTCAGTAAGCGTAGATATTTCCATTTTACTTTCAGTAGGCTTCTCTAAATTACTGTCACATTTATTCACATTTTATTACAAATTAATATAATTTAAACATAAACAAAAGATTAACACAGTAAAATATACTAATAAATAAATTAAAAGGCATTCAAATCAAGCAACAAATCATAAATTAACTCAAAACCATAGACTAACATCAACACCACCAAATGAAGGTACAAACCAAACATATAACTTTTACTAGAAAACACATATATTTAAAAACAGTAATATTTATCAAATAAATAACTTTTGCATAAAGTTTTAAAATTTTCTTCTAAGAGCAATATAAATATAAATAATATATTAATAAAGGATAATTTCTTTAGATCTGTCTAAATAGTTTTAAACAATGATAATATTTTATATAAAAATTGAATTCAAATATAATTGACAACATTTATAGCGAAAAAAAAAAACTCAATACAACAATATAGTAGAACCTAAAAAAAAAGTATTGAGAATGAAAAAAAGTAAAAAAATGAAAGAGATTTTTAAAGTGATACGACTAGTCAATATGTTCCATGTTGTTCCACTCATTGACTAGGATTAACAGATAAACCAACTAAGGTAGTAAAATACAAAATTTTATATTGTTTGACATAAAATGAAAGGTAAAATTTGGCGGAAATAAATTCTAATCTTGGTTACCATTGATTTTTATACATATTAAATATATACCTTGGTGGTGCTCCTTGTTCAGAATTGTTATTCAGATGAACTCCATTTAAATTCTATGCAAAGAAAACATAAAAAAAAATTAAGATTTATTAAATTTATTGTACTAAAAATAAAAATAAAATTTATAAAATTCAATTTAATTATTGATCTAATAATACTTAGTTTTTATCAAAAGCACACAAGAATATAATATTTGTGCCTAGTGTTAGGGATAACCTCAATCTTGTTATTAACAAGTCCCTCAGTCGAAGATCCACCTTCAACAACAATAAAATTTTAAAGTTAGAAAATTGAAAGAATAAGAAGTTAAGAAATCAAATAATACATTGTAGAAACTACATATATTTGATTTGAACGTTTTTAATAGTCTTAAAGACATGTTTTCTTTTAGATTTGGTGAAATTAGATAAATGAATTTACATCTAAATAATGATTCTGGTTTGGTTGACTAAAGTAACAAATTTATCTTTTAAATACAAACTGAGTTCTATTGTTTATGCTTTCTTATCTCTTTGTAACATTTTCAATTTTTTTACGGAAATTATCCACTACAATAGACCAATTCGATCATTCGTTAATACATTTAATTTCTCTACTTTTCCACCAATAAGATAAAATCAAATCAAATTAAATAAACTATATTAAAAGTGTATAAATCAAACATAAATATTATATACATGTTAATTGAAACAAAATGATTTACCTCCAATAGAAAAGTTTTGAGCATTATCATTGTCCCCCATTTTCAAGTGATGTTTTTAAAATCCCTAATCAAATTCCATCCAAAAATAAAAAAAATCAAATTTATTTATTTCAAGGTTAGAAGATCAAAAAGCTAACCAAAGAATAAATCTACAAAACATGCTATTGTGATTAAATCAAGCAATACCTCTTTACACCCTTAATAATTGAGGAAGAGTTTTTACCCTCACCAAACGAATCTTTACGAAAAAAAATATTTGTAACCCTAATTTTCATAATTTTATATGAGTTTTATTCACTTTAGATAGATATATTATGTCTCTAGAATGTTCCCCAAATAAAATTTGAATTTCATAATATTTTTGCCCCGCTATTTTTGCCATATGTAAGTTTATTAAAAAAAGTTATATGTATTTCTTGATTTTATATTCAAACCAAATAAAAATAAAAGTACATATAGTAATATATCTTAATTTTATATTCAAACCAAACAATAAATAAAAATACATATAGTAATATATTATATTTTTCTTTTTATTGAAAAAACATTTCCACATATAATATTATGGTATTTGGTTATATATATATATATATATATATAACCTCATACATATACATTTATAATAGTACATACATGGCGTTAAATATTGGTACTGAAATTCAAATCATACGTGTCTACGTGATATCAGATTAAAGGACAATACAAAATATAAGTACGGTACATGAAAATATAGTTGATATCCCAAAATACTAAAAGATATGAAAATACAGCAGAAACTAAATCAACTGAAACATCATCAAAACCTTGCTCATGCCATCTTATCCTTGCCTTTGTCTTGCCTCGAGGTACCTGAAACAACAAAATAAGTGGGATGAGATTACTAAATCTCAGTGAGTTCTAAACTATACCATTGAGTCCGCTCGGATCTAGAATGTGTACTAGTTCACTGACTCAAAGACTAAGCTAACGCGCACACCACATTGTCGTGCAAGTAATAGGTATGAGATGTAGACGATCCCATCACAAGCATAATTTTCATCTAATGGTCTTACACTACGCTTCGGTTACCTCAAGAGTCTCATAGAAAAGTGAATTTCTTTCCCCGATCAGTACTCGACATTCGAGTGAAATTCGAGTCAGAGAGCATTCAGAAATCAAGACAAAATATTTCCCTGACCATACTCGTCATTTGAATGAGACTCGGGTCACATACTTCCCTCACGAAGTAAAAAGTCTTTCTCCAGCCCATAACTCCATAATCAAGTTGGTATTTGGGTCACTGACTCACTTCACAAAGTGTATTTCTTTTCGCGACCAATACTCGTCACTTTAGTGGAATTTTAGTCACGAACACACTCCATCACACTAGAATATCTTTCCCCGGCCAATAAATCCATCTTCGAGTTGGGATTCTGGTAACAAATATTCTAATAGGCTATTTGGAACGACTTTCTCCGACCAATACTTGTCACTTGAGTGGGATTCGGGTCACGGTAGTTCACTAGCCACAATTCGTCCTTTTCATGGTCACACAATGTATAACATGAACTCAGCTTGAGGGCACTATTGGCATCTCCCATAATGGTAACCGTCTGTAGGCACTAGCTTGGACATCCCCGTTAATAGCCTACAATAGTTTCATCAGAAGCTCAAAGTTCACTTTTCATAATGACTAGGGTGTGTCGTTGCGTTCAAATAATCCAACAATCGTGAAACTCGATTTTGCCTCAGGTTTCTCCACCCTTTAGTTTACATTAATCATTAATGACTAAGGGGAACTTATTTTTTTAGTTCTTATTCTTGTTTCCATGAACAAATCTCAACATGCTCGTTTAATAGAGAAATCATGAATGCGTATTTTTCCGCACAATGCATTCGAACATGATCTCCATAAGTGTACTAGGGGTTGGGATACGAAAGGGGTCAAATGGGGATCCAAAATGGCATAGGTTGTGCCAAGTCAGTGGCAAAACACGGCTTGGTCGTGTCAGGCCACATGAGTTGTATATGCCAGCGCCCCCTTTCCTTAATATCTGGAATCAACACGGGTTTACTGTGTCATGTGACACGACCCGTGTTGCACCAAAAAATATGTCATTTCTCATTTTGTGCGTTTTCACACCATTTTGGCCCTAGGTACCTGCATTAAATCACACATTCAACTAGAAAACAGAAGAAAATTGTGATTAACAAGCCTATGACAACTATTCTCATTGCAAGGAACACAATCAACAACATACATAATTGTCATTGACCTAATTCATGCATATAGTGCTACTAACTTAATTCATCACAAGGAATCAAAACACACATAGATGCAGTAAGTAATCAAAACACACACCAATTTCATGAGCTTCATTTCATCCACATGCATCAAGAGTTATCATCAAGCAATTCATACAATGGAACACAACCATAGATTAATCATGAAACAAAACACCAAAACCCTTTTGCATCATCCTAATGACTAATTTCCCCCAAATTATAATCTAAACTAGAACTCACTAGATGAGGAAATTCTGAGTTAGAATGCGAAATGCAATGTAGAAATGAGGGAAAACCTTATTTTTGAGAATATATATTGGTTTTGGAGAATTAAAAATTTTCCCTTGAAAACTCAATCCAATTTACCAATCTTGTTCTTCTTGATTAGTAAGGTCATTAGCTTATTCACTCATTTAATAATCACACTACTACATTATTAGCATGATGATTAAAGTGTGTTAGAAACTATGGCAGTACTATATATAACTAGGGCATTATTAGCGTGACACACTTGATGATTAGCTAGATGAATGACACTTTGTCTATTGCAATATATTCTCTCACATTCTTAGGAAATTTTTAGTTCTTAGATCACACCTTCAAATGTATGGATTATTTCACCTCTTCAACAAAAGAAATCTAATCTGCTTCAATTATAGACAATGCCACAATGGATTATTGATTTTATTTCTAACTAATATATTTCATAAACAATGTAACACAAAATAGATAAGGATTTTCCATTCTCTTCATTTCCAACATAAAATGCATATGGATATCCCTCCAAATTCTCTTCTTATTGAGATATTATTGTGTATTTCAAATTTCATTTCCATAATATATTCAAATATCTTAAAAATTATTTCAAAGCTTTCCAATGCATTTGACTATAATTTTTCATAAATAAAAATACTAAGCTAATCATGTGTGGTAAAACTGACTTACTACAAATCATGTCATACATAATACTTCCAACCCCACTTGCATAAGAAGTATTCTCCATTTTTTTCTCATTCTCATATTGAAGATATTACATGACATAAAACTTCGTGTGGTGATTCAAGTGAGTGCTAAGGATCTTGGCATCACTCATCCTAAAAACACTCCACCTATTTCTTCAAGTTTGTATTGGGACAAGAATATTTCACCATTTTTTTAATTTCTCACAATATACATTCCAAATATCCTCTTATAAACACCAAGTAACTTCATATCAAATTTAGTGTCAAATTTCTTCTTTAGCATATCAATCTCACCATTAATACAATTTTCCATCAAGATATCGTCCACATATAGAACTAAGTAGAAAACGAATTTCTTATTTTCTTCTATATGTAAAGACAACTACAATATTTGAATCTTATCTAATGATTTTTCCTAAGAAACTGAAGCCATTTCCTAGGAATTTGTTTCATTCCATACAAATATTTCTTCAAAAGATACCCTTATACTCATCTTTTACGAAACCCTTAGATTTTTTTTTATGTATATTGTCTCTTCAACATCTCCATGTAAGAAAAAAATATTCACATCAAAGTACCACTTCACCATAGCCTTAGGAGCCCTTATGGAACAATGTTTTACCAGTACAAAGAAATTTTCAGTAAAATAACTCCCCCACTCAAGTAAAATCTTTTGCCACAAGTCTTTCTTTGTACCTTAATTCTTCAATTCTTGAAAAGCCACTCTTATTATTGAAGATCCAGTTTCTTGCAACTACCCTTTGATTCTTAGGTATTTTGAAATTTTTACAAGTATGGTTGTTTGAAAAGAATACATTTTCCCATTCAATTCTTTCAACCATTTATTGTTTTCTTCGATATGAAATGCTTCCCCAAAGTTCTTGAGTTCTGAGACTCTTTTTCAGTTACATTTAGGTGATAACATGTAAGGTCATCATATACATATATTTTAGTGAAATAATATGCATACTCACCCTATCTCTTGCCAGCTGATAGTCAATATCCATTGTAGGATAACATGTACTAAGTATAGCAGTCAAAATCACATTCTCCTTATTATCTTTAGTTACACTTGTGGAAGGCTTTACTTCAAGCCGAGTATTATACACCCTTGTTTCAAATTCTATATTCTACAAGTCTTTGTATTTAATTCACGTTTCAGTTTCATTAAAAGACTTCACACTAACTGACACAACATAGTGGATTTCCGAGTCACACCGCATCATAATAGACTATGTAGTGCTTACACTAATTATTTAAGGGGGAAAATAAAAAATATGTAAGCTATAATAAGTAATAAATTATAATATTTTACATTAGTAAAAGCATAAATTCACATCGTGAAAAATGCACCATATCACAACCATCACACACTATGTAATATAATGCTCCTAATGGTGATATTTCCATGATGATAGAATAATAATATCCAAATTGTAAATCACAACTAAATATCTGCATGACATTATAAGTAGTTGGATTTACAGGTTATTTGACCTAAAAAATATTTATTTATTAATTTTTTTTAAGCAAGTTGTTTTATTAAAAGCGAGAACTAAGGGTTCTCGAACCTGATTAGAAAAAGAACAAGATATAAACTCTCGACAAAACGATATTGTAAACCAATTGAACCTACGATAAATAATACAACGGATTTTTACAAAAATCGTAAAAATTGCAATTGGTTTTAACAATATCACCTATTAAAGACCACTTCCAAGATGTCATCTTGATATTCCAAACCGTATCAAGTACATTCCACCTTTGATTTTCGAAAACAATACTATTCCTGAGAGACCAAATATTCCAACACACCGCCAACCAAATTGCACCCGCTTTCCCTGCTTTAACTTTTCGAGATTTGCAAAAAATAAACCATCTCAAAAAGCTATCATTGGTTTTCCCTTCATCTACTACCGTAATATCCACAAAACCAATCCACTCCCTAATCTCCCTCCAAATCAAACTCGCCACTATACACCCCATAAAAGAATGATCCAACGTTTCTTCTACCGAAGAGCAAAACAAACAAGCCGTAGAAGAAAAATCTGGAAAAGTAATACGACGAACCTTAAGGCTATCTTTAGACAGAAGTCTATTCTTAAATAACCGCCACCCAAAAGCCTTAGAATTTATTTATTAATCTAACTATTGTGATTAATTATCACATAATTTATTTATATTAAAAAAAAAAGAAAACAAATTCTAAGAATTTAATCCTTATAAGAATGTCAAAATTGATCATTTTAATCTAACTCTAAAATAATATATAAATTAACTTAAAGAAAAAAAATCATCATTGATAAATTATATAACTCAAAGTGCTCATACCTTAACTTCATTATGATCTCTTAATGTTGTTGGCTCTGACAGTTTGAGATTAAAGTGTCTTGATGCTTCACCAGACATCCTAGAAGACACAACATTTTCTTGCTCAACATTAAGTTTTGAGTGGACAATCTTTGAAGTCTATAACTAAATCATAAAAGTATTATTTTCTTTTAAGTTATTTTAATTAATTATTCCCAAGATAAAATTGGAGAACAATTAATTAATAATATATAGTACTAAATCTTCCTCTAGAGTATGCAAGCACAATATATTTGTGCATTGTTTTAGGTCATAGCTCTATTTTTTTATGAGTTCTTAAAGTAATTTTTTTTTGACAATTTAGGTTGAAGAAGAAGCATCTTTAACTATAAGTAAAATAAAGTTTACATAGTATAAGATACATATGTGTACATGATCATATACATTGAACATAATCATTAATTAAGAGTATAAGTATACATCAACTATAACTCAAAATTGTGTATCAAAAGGCTGTCTTATTTGGAGCAGAAGCCTTTTGTAAATGTAAATATTTACATTTTGGTATGCTTCTTTGAATTACTCTTAAAATTATACACATTTGAGCAAAATTTAATACTAATGTAAATAAAATATTAAAAAAAAAAGTTGAAAATGAACTTATGCATTTATTGGAAGGCAACATATTTTCTCATATTAGAAATAGAAAATGGGCCAACTTAGGGAAGTAAGTTGAAGCTCATCGTCCTCCCCTTCTCCAATGAATGACAGGCAAGTGAATAAAAAATTCCAAATCACAATAAAATTTAATAGAAGAAAAGCGAAAATTAATACTCACTAGATAAAAATAAAGAGAAAAGAAAGTTATTTAAATTGATCTTATTAGCAAATTTGCATCATCTCTTAATCACACAATTTATAGTGGGATAAATATAATAATTTAAATTAAATAGTTTTAGATGGACAAGTGATGTGTCTCTCACAAAGGTGTCTAGTCCTACACTATGTATCAATACTCCCTAATAAACTCCTCCAACAAATGGTATCATGGGTCTTTGGTTCGAAAAAGGACCGACTTACATGTATCAAAATGCCAAGGAAATGGTTGTTAGATGTCAAACATACTACATAATTGTATTCAATACTTGGCAATTTTCATTACTTTCCATGATTAACTTGTTGATTTTAGTGGTGATTTGTGTTGTTCTTCAAACATTGGAATATACTTGTTGTGCTTGTAATTTGTGTGCTAGTGTGAAGAAATAGGCATGAAATGATCAAGAATGTCTGACACAAAGAGTTGATGCAAGCTGCCATAGAATCAAGAAAGCAACAGCAAGATTCGCTAGGCGAGTCCTCGCAAAGTCAGCAGCGAACGGTGGCGAAGCTTCTAGCGAAGAGAGGCAGAAAGAGGCAGTGGAAAAAGGGAGTAGAATTCGCTGTGGCGAGGGAGCCAGCGAATGTTCGCTGCTTTGCTCGCTAGGCGAAGCTTCCAGCAAAGAGAGGCAGAAAGAGGCAGGGGCGAAAGGACCCAAAATTCGTTGGGGCGAAGGTTTTGGCGAATGCTCGCTTCGCGAATGATTTTGTTCGCCTAGCGAACCCGCGATAACTTTTGTGGGCGGTTTAAGTCTGAGGCACTTAAGGTACCATTTTTTAATACATTCACTAGGCGAATGATTCCTTCGCTAGGCGAAGGCTGCTGAATTTTTGTGTTGTATAAATAGATTTTTCACTTTTCTTGAAGGGGATCTTTTGCTATTTTCACCCAAAAACATAGTTTTCTGTCTTTTGATCATCCAAGAGGAAATTTTCACCTAGAGAAGCTGAAGTCACATCCATTATCGATTATTCGACGTGGATGTTCATTCATCTCCTCTTGAAACTTGTCATCCAAGCTACCATGAGAATAAGTAGCTAAACACTCTTGTGTTGAGGTTAGATGTAGTTGATCTTGATAATATGTATTTCTTTTGATCTTTTGTATATGAACAAGGTTTTTGATCAATATAGATGAAGTTATTTGCTCTTAATGATTTATGTGTGGTTTGTATTGCTCTAGACATAGATTCTACAAATCATGACCTAATAATTTCATCTCTTAAAAACCAAACTCTAGACATAGATTTGGGATTTGTTAATTGCTTTGTGTTGATCTTAATGATTGTTGTTTCGATTGTTAGCATGAGACATCATATAACGGTATAAACAACGATACTCACGACTCTGCTTTAGGCATAAACGTCGTCGGGAGGATACGCGGTTGTATTGGTCGGAAACTAAATTCATATGCGTGATTAATCGGATATACGTGAAAAGGATTAGCGAAACCTAACCTTGACATGTTTTTTCTAAAACCCTTAAAAACTCTTTGCCACAAATTTACTCTTTGCTACCAATTAATGTTAACCAACGTCAAGAACAACTTGAAACTCTGTAACTTAAAACATTGTGACTATTGAACGGCAAGCATCTAATATCGCACAATCCCTGTGGAGACGATAAAAACACCCCCCTAAAACTATTTCAACAAAATGGCGCCGTTGCCGGGGATCGAACCTGGGTTACCCGCGTGACAGGCGGGAATACTTACCACTATGAGATTGCGGGAGCAACTGGTGCGCCCGAAGCTGAAGAGGAATCTCTGTTTAAGAGACAATTCCCGCATTCCCTCATTGGGAAAGCCAATGAATGGTATCTTGATCAGTCGACGGCAATAATTACTGATTGGAATTCACTTGAAGAAAAAATTTTGGAGCGATTTTTCCCACATAATCATTTCATGGAGGCAAAGACCGCAATAGCGGTGTTCACGCAAGGTGCCAACGAATCTCTCAACGAAGCGTGGGAGAGATTCAAATCTATGTTGAGGAAATGCAAGGGGCATGGCTTTGATGAATTGTCTCAAATTCATATTTTTCGGAATGGACTTCAACTAGTGCATAAAACCTTGTTGGATGCCACCGCTGGTGGATCCTTACTGAGTAAAATCGCTGAAGAAGCCATCGCCATTATTGATAAGATGGCTTTGAATGACCATCAAGGAAGTCATAACCGTGGACCTTCTCAAAGGACTCCTGGAGTTTTGGAATTGAGAACCAATGATGTTATACTTGCTCAAAACAAGTTATTATCCCAGCAAGTTGAGTTGTTGACGAAACAAATGTCTAAACTTCCTCAACAATTTAAAGAAATTCATGACTCCTCGAGTAAAAATGTACAAGTCTTGGTTTGTGAACTTTGTAGAGGCGACCATCTTACCGGATATTGTCCTCCGGTTGTGGAGGAGGTAAATTATGCTGGAAATCAAGGATACCAACCCCGACCTCCGTATCAACAAGGCAACCAAGGTTACCAACAACGGGGTAACCAAGGTTATCAACAACCGTGGAGATCGCAAGAAGCCGGACCGTTAAACCGTCAACAATACCAAAATTACATTCAACCTCCGCAAGCTCCCGTTGGAAATACGAAGATGGAAGACACTCTCACGCAATTTATGCAAATGTCAATGTCCAATCAGAAGAATACCGATGCGGCCATAAGGAATCTTGAAACACAAGTCGGGCAATTATCAAAATAATTGGCCGACCAACAAAAAGGAAACTTTACGGCAAATACTCTACCAAATCCTAAAGAGCATTGTAAGGCTATTCTAACAAGAAGTGGAAGAGAGATTGACATGGGTGTAGGTGAAGTTGTAGTGGAGGAGGAGGTTGGAGTTGAAAAAGAGAAAGATAGTGATGAGATTGAAGTAGAAAAAAATGTTGAGGGTGAGCTAGTTGAAAATGAGAAGAAAAAAAGTGAGGATAAAAAAAGAATGAGTGAAGAAAAATTGAAAAAAACTAGGAAGGGGAAAGAACCGGTGAATAATATTCTGATCCAACATTTACCATATCCTCATGCTCCTACAAAGAAAGATAGTGCGAGGCACTATGCTCGGTTTATGGATATTTTCAAACAATTACAAATAAACATTCCATTTTCCGAAGCTTTGGAGCAAATGCCAAAGTATGCAAACTTTATGAAGGATATTCTCACAAAAAAGAAAAGGCAACGGATCAAGAAACTATCATGGTGGATGCTAGTTGTAGCGCTATCATTCAACGTACTCTCCCGAGGAAAGAATGTGATCCGGGACGAGTCACCTTGCCGGTTACTATAGGAAATATCTACGTGGGCAACGGGTTGATTGATTTGGGCTCTAGTATCAATTTGATACCTTTGTCTATTGTGAAACGGTTAGGACACATGGAATTGAGATCCACTCAAATGACATTGCAACTCGCAGACAAAACCACTACCCGTTCTCACGGAGTGGCGAAAGATGTATTGGTTAAAGTGGACAAATTCTTATTTCCTATTGACTTCGTGGTAATTGAAATGGAGGAAGATGAAGACGCTCCATTGATTCTTGGGAGACCGTTTATGAAAACTGCTAGAATGGCGATTGATATGGACAACTGTCTCATGAAGGTTAGAGTCCAAGATGAAGAGGTGTGTTTTAATCTATTTGAGGCCATGAAACACAAAAACGACAAAGGTGATTGTTTCTGAATAGATGCAACGGAAGAAGTGGTTATGGATGTCGCGAAACAAGTTCATGTAGTGTCCCCTTTGCAAAGAGCTCTTGATGATTCCTTTGAAGTATTCTCTGATGAAGAGGAAAGAGCACTTGAAGAGTGCTTAAAAGAACTTGAATCTTTGGAGGAGTTGCAACCTTGGGAGTGTGAAGAGGAAGTGCTAAAAAAAGAGGTGAGTGATGCGAAATCTCAACTTGAATTGAAGGTGTTGCAATCAAATTTGAAATATTCTTTCTTGGATGACGATGGTAATAAACCTGTTATCATAAGCAACATTTTATCGGACAATGAGGAAGACCGGTTAATTCAAGTTTTGAGGAAAAATCAAGAAGCAATGGGATGGACTCTTTCCGATCTCAAAGGTATAAGTCCCTCTTATTGTATGCATCGCATATTCATGGAAGAGGATTTCAAACCGGTCGCTCAACCGCAACGCCGTTTGAATCCAACGATGAAAGAAGTGGTAAGAAAGGAGGTTGTAAAGCTCTTGGATACCGGTATGATTTACCCGATTTTCGATAGTCCTTGGGTAAGTCCGGTCCATGTTGTGCCAAAAAAGGAGGAATAACCGTGATCCGTAATGAAAAAAATGAGTTGATCCCGACAAAAACGGTGACGGGGTGGAGGATGTGCATAGACTATAGGAGGCTAAACACCGCGACAAGGAAAGATCATTTTCCACTTCCTTTTATGGACCAAATGTTAGAAAGATTGTTGGGCCAACAATTCTATTGCTTCTTGGATGGTTATTCCGGGTATAACCAAATTACAGTGGACCCGGATGACCATGAGAAAACTGGATTCGCTTGTCCTTTCGGAATTTTTGCCTACCGAAAGATGTCGTTTGGTCTATGCAACGCACCGGCAATGTTTCAACGTTGTGTGCAAGCTATTTTCTCCGATCTTATTGAAAAGACGATGGAGGTTTTCATGGACGACTTCTCCGTTTTCGGAGCTTCTTTTGATCTTTGTTTGAGAAACTTAGAGGTTGTGCTTGAACGGTGTGTTGAGACGAATTTGGTATTAAACTGGGAGAAGTGCAATTTTATGGTTACGGAGGGAATAGTGTTGGGCCACAAAGTCTCCTCCAAAGGTCTTGAGGTTGATCAAGCCAAAATTGAAGTGATTGAAAAGTTGCCTCCACCAAATAATGTCAAAGGCATTCGAAGTTTTCTCGGACATGCGGGATTCTGTCAGAGGTTCATCAAGGACTTCGCGAAGATAGCAAAGCCATTGAGCAATTTGCTCAACAAAGATAAGTTCTTTAACTTTGATGAATCTTGCATGTTTGCTTTTAATGTTTTAAAGAAAAGTTTGATTACCTCACCCATAATCATCGCACCTAATTGGAAATTGGATTTTGAACTAATGTGTGATGCGAGAGATTATGCGGTGGGTGCTGTTTTGGGTCAGCGAAAAACAAAAAAATTTCATGCTATACACTATGCGAGCAAAGTTTTAAACGAAGCTCAAATTAACTATGCAACAACTAAAAAAGAGTTGCTTGCAATAGTGTATGCATTGGAAAAATTTCGTTCCTATTTGATTGGGTCGCGAGTTGTCGTTTACACGGATCACACGGCGATTAAGTATTTGCTCACCAAGCCCGATTCTAAATAGAGGCTAATTCGTTGGATCCTCTTGTTGCAAGAATTTGATCTAGAAATTCGTGACAAGAAAGGATCCAAAAATTTGGTGGCAGATCACTTATCCCGCCTTGTGAACGTTGACGTGACCAAAAAGGAATGTGATGTCAAAGAGGAGTTTCCAGATGAAAAATTGTTTAGGGTGCAAGTTAGACCATGGTCCGCCGACATGGCTAACCACAAAGCCGCCGGATTAATACCGGATGGTCTAACTCACCATCAAAAAAAGAAATTTTTTTCGGACGCAAAGTCTTTTGTTTGGGATGAACCACATTTGTTTAAACTTGGTGTCGACAACCTCTTGAGAAGATGTGTGTCGGTAGATGAAGCCATGAACATACTGTGGCATTGTCACAACTCTCCGTATGGAGGACATTTTAACGGGTTAAGAACGGCAATGAAAGTCCTTCAATCGGGCTTTTATTGGCCTTCTTTATTCAAAGATGCGCATGCGCATGCCCAAAGTTGTGACAAATGTCAGAGAAGTGGTGGAATTTCAAAGCGGCATGAAATGCCTTTACAAAATATGTTGGAAATTAAAGCATTTGATTGTTGGGGAATTGATTTTGTCGGACCTTTTCCATCTTCATTTTCTAACGAGTACATTTTGGTCGCTGTTGATTACGTGTCCAAATGGGTTGAAGCAATAGCATGTGCTAAGGCCGATGGAAAAACCGTAATAAAATTTTTGAAAAGAAACATTTTTGCTCGATTTGGTACTCCGCGAGTGTTGATAAGTGACAGAGGATCCCACTTCTGCAACACTCAGCTTGAAAAAGCTTTGGAGCAATATGGTGTTAAGCACAAAGTTGCAACACCATATCATCCTTAGGCTAATGGGCAAGCGGAGGTGTCGAACCGAGAAATAAAACGAATTTTGGAAAAAACAGTTTCATCCTCAAGGAAGGATTGGGCAAATAAGCTTGATGATGCTTTGTGGGCTTATCGGACAGCTTTTAAGGCTCCGATTGGTCTCACCCCTTTTAAAATGGTCTACGGTAAGAATTGCCATTTACCGGTCGAGTTGGAGCATAAGGCATTTTGGGCCTTAAAATTTTTGAATTTTGAGCCAACTTTGAGCGGTGACAAAAGAAAAGTTCAATTGCATGAATTGGATGAATTGCGCCTCCAAGCCTATGATTCCAATAAGCTGTATAAAGAGCGTGTCAAAACTTACCATGACAGGAAAATTGTGATCAAACAGTTTGAAGTGGGACAGCTGGTCCTACTTTTCAATTCTCGATTGAAATTGTTTCCAGGTAAATTGAGGTCTAAGTGGTCGGGTCCATTTCGGATTCGGGAAATCAAGTCATATGGGGCAATTGTGATTGAAGACACAACGTCAAAGGAGAATTAGACTATTAATGGTCAAAGGTTGAAAGTTTATCTGGGAGGTGATTTCGAGCGGAATCCCGCCGTTGTTCCTTTTCGCGATCCTTGAGGTTGCGTTGGACCGTCGAGCTTAGCCGACGTTAAACAAGCGCTTGTTGGGAGGCACCCCAACATTGTAAGTATTTACTGCTTTGTTGTTGTTTTTTTGTGGTATTGGTTAAAGCTTTGGAGTGTTGAAAGATGTGGTCAAATGCATAAAATTTTGAAAAAATTCTGTCATGTTCACTGGCGTTCGCCTAGCGAGCCTGGGGCGAGTATTCGCTGGCTCCTTCGCTTCGCGAACCCAATGAGACAGGGCATGCTAATTTGCCACATCAGTTAAAATTGGGGGTAATTTTTGGGTGGGCCAACCAATTGGGCCCATGACCCAACTTGTCTGAGAATTATGAGAGGGAAACCATAGTTTCCTTGCTCACTTTGCCTCTCCCAACATTTTCAAAAACTTCTCACCGCTCAAGATTTCTTGTACCCATTGTCCCTACCTGCTCATTTCTCCTAGTTCCTACTTTTTCACTTGCAAAGTTCAGGTTTGTTCACCCTTTCCATGTTTATTTCTATTTGGCATTAGTTTAGAGAATGATTTGGATTTTGGATATAGATCACTTAGAATTTCAAAATTCATGTACCTCTGTTCATATTGTTTTTGTGCTACATGTTGTATATTACCAAAGCATTATGAATAGGGTGATGTTTTAAAAGTGAGTATGTTGTTGGACTGGTTGTTTGATATTATTTTTCTGCATTTTCGTGGGTTCGCTGTTGTGTTCGCTTCGCGAGCCTGCGCGAGCATTCGCCAGCATTCGCTTCGCGAACCTGGGGCGAGTGTTCGCCAGCCTTCGCCTAGCGACACCTGGAGCGAACGAAAGGAAATTTAATTTTTTTTTTATGAAGTTTCAGTCTCTTGCTGTGTTGCCTTGGTTCACTAATGTGTTGGTTTGCTGTTGTTGTGTTTTATTGGGTGTTTTTGCAGATGGCACCTAAAATGGCAACCAACCCAGCAAGGAAAAGGAAAGCCTCAACTTCGAGGCAGGTACCAGTGTAGTTTGATGACACTTGATTCAGAGGTTCCAAACAGGCAGCCCGCTACGAGACCTTGGAAAGAAAGCATATCTTGGCTGAGAAGAGGTTCATTCTAAGCGACCGTGGAAGTTACTGAACGGTGGATGCACTTTTTGTGGAAAAGAAGTGGGGTCGCTTAATGACACCTTTGGATGGTTATAATGCAGAGATTGTTCGGGAGTTTTACGTAAATGCACTGCCCGATGATGGGGAGCGTTTTAGCTGGACCTCTCTTGTGAGGGGGACTGTTGTGAGATTCGACAGGAGGACTATTAACACGGTTCTGGGTGATCCGTTACCATTGGCCGGTAGTCAGTTGGATGCTTATCATCGAGATTTTCATCTTCACCGTGACATTCCAAAGATGACCCGTGATCTACTCCTTCCGGGTAAAGATGTTAAGCGTAACTCATCCGGGGTTGCAATTAGATTCCGAATGGTGGATATGCAGCCATTGGTCCAACTCATCTTGCTTTTTGTGCTTACCAACATCGCGCCAAGGTTACATCATAGCACCATCCCTATACCTTTGGCCTATCTTATCCATAGCATTCAGACGAATGTAGAGATTGACGTGGCCCCCATTATTGCGGATGAGATTAAGGCCATTGTTCTAAGTGGTCTTGGAGGTACTGCGGCTCGCAAGAATGCCCCGCTTGCTTTTCCGTGTCTCATTATGTCGTTGTGTGCTCATGCTGGAGTTGATATACCCGCACGCACGCAGGTCAAGATTCCATCGACTATAGATGATCGATATGTGGATAAGTTTTGTAGGCCCAGAGGGGCAATGGGAGAATCTTCTGGTGCTGGTACTGATGCTAGCGCAGGGGATGGTGGAGTTTCTGGATCGGCATCACCAGCCTTTTATCCTTTTCAGCAGGAGATTTGTCAATACAACTGGGATTGGATGGCAGCTTCACAGCGCGCCATGACTGACCTTCATGATTCTATGCTGGTACTCCAGTTGCAGATTCACGACCCTGCCACTGAGCACTCGATGATGTCTAGGGAACAGTTCCTAGCACATGTTGGTTGGCTTGAGGGCAGGCCAATTTTCGGAGGGGGGTGAAGATGATGCTGCTGAGGATGATGAGGTTGGTGATGATGTTGTTGGTGATGATGATGATGATGAGGCGACTGGTTCTGCAGGCGGTTCTGAGGAGGAGGAGATTGCGGTGTCTAATGAGGATTAATGTTGTTGATTTCAGACTTTTGTACTTCCTTTGTGCTACAAAGTGAAGTTTTATCATGTTTTATTGTATTTTGTTTTATTTCAGTTTAGTAGTGATGTACTTTATCCACTGTGTTGGATTATTTTTGGTTGTATGATGTTTATGTACCCTTTGGTGGTACTTTTGACTCTGTAGGTGTGTTCACACCAGTACACTGCTATTATTATTAGTAGTAGTATTTGACGTTTTCAGTAAAAAAATTCTATTTTTATTTTACTAATATTTCGGTTTTAATTATTGTATTAAGTGTTGAGTTCTTCAGTTTACGAATGCTCAACACTTAAATGGTTGGTATGCTTATGTGTTAAGAGTTGAATTCTTCAGTTTACGAATGTTCAACTCTTTGAATGTTAATTTTTTTTATTGTTTAGGTTGGTGATTCTTGATCTTAAAAGAAGATTCTTCCAAGTTGGATGGCGATGATAGTAATTTAAGCATGATATTGTCGGCAAGGTACATAGTTACCTAGTTCTAGAATTTAGAATGTATTAGAATTTGTGTCTTTGTACAGTTGGAAATTGTGGTTCTTGTTACAACTGTATTGATTGCTTATGTCATTTAGGTCCAAAAATCACAAAAGTGAGAAACCTCCAGGTTATACTATATGATTTGGATTAATGATAGATTTTGTTTTATACTTTTAATTCATGCTTCAACTTGTGATGTGTGTGATTTTGTGGAAGTATTAGAAATGATCAAGGCACTTGTTGATTTTGAGCACAACCATTTCTAAACAGTAATTTACCCGTGAGTAGCGAGAATTTATTACCCCTTTGTGCCTAAATTTGTTAGATCTCTTTCGGTGATGAACTTAGTGTTGTACATATTTTAAAAATCAAGGTCATCATTGAATTTTTGAGAGCTTCTAAAAATTTTTCTTCTTGAACCTGGAAACTTTTGTTTTAATTTACTCCCTTTCCTTAAAAAGCAAGGAACATTCACGAAGGTTAAGTCGAAAATAAGTTGGGGAGAATGAAATGGAGGATTGGTGAATTGCTCAAACTTGTGAAAACATTTAAGCAAGCATGAAAAGAGAAGAGTATGTGAATATGTGTGTACAAAAGAGAAAAAGAATGCTTGCTTGAAAAAAATAGATCCAATAATTGTGCAAGGAAGTTTGAGAAGGTGTGATAAAGAAAAATTGGTGAATGAAGTTGAGGTGTTGTGAATACTCTGTAGAGTGAATGTTCTTTTGCATCGGCAATTTCGATTCAATGGCCGTTAGAAATGTCCCTTTATTGTTAACCCGACCAAGCTACAACCTTGAAGCCCTTAGTGATCTTGTGCTTCCATGATTTCTTTCGTGATCATTTAGATATTGTATGACTTGCTTAGTATTTACATCATTTGTCATTTGAGTGAAATTGTCTCGTGCTTGTATGCGCATTGCCCTTCAATCCTTTTTCGAAGTGGAGTGTTAGATTGACATGTGCATGAAAATTTAGTTGTCTCTTGAAACATCGTTTGAAGTTGTTTAAGAGTCAAGTTCTTTTACATTGTAAATTCTAGGATTGTGTAATTGTTGCTTGTTGTGATTGTTGTTTATTTGAGCCGTTTATCTTGTCTTGGTTGAATTTTATACTCGAGCAAATCCTCTTGTTTTTCAATAAGAGGCAGACTTTGCTTGAGGACAAACAAAGAGTTAGTTGGGGAGAGTTTGTTAGATGTCAAACATACTACATAATTGTATTCAATACTTGGCATTTTTCATTACTTTCCATGATTAACTTGTTGATTTTAGTGGTGATTTGTGTTGTTCTTCAAACATTGGAATATACTTGTTGTGCTTGTAATTTGTGTGCTAGTGTGCAGAAATAGGCATGAAATGATCAAGAATGTCTGACACAAAAAGTTGATGCAAGCTGCCATAGAATCAAGAAAGCAACAGCAAGATTCGCTAGGCGAGTCCTAGCGAAGTCAGCAGCGAATGTTCGCCTAGCGAACGGTGGCGAAGCTTCTAGCGAAGAGAGGCAGTGGAAAAAGGGAGTAGAATTCGCTGTGGCGAGGGAGCCAACGAATATCTCTGCTTTGCTCGCTAGGCGAAGCTTCCAGCAAAGAGAGGCAGAAAGAGGCAGGGGCGAAAGGACCCAAAATTCGCTGGGGCGAAGGTTTTGGCGAATGCTCGCTTCGCGAATGATTTTGTTCGCCTAGCGAACTCGCGATAACTTTTGTGGGCGGTTTAAGTCTGAGGCACTTAAGGTGCCCTTTTTAAATACATTCACTAGGCGAATGATTCCTTCGCTAGGCGAAGGCTGCTGAATTTTTGTGTTGTATAAATAGATTTTTCACTTTTCTTGAACGGGATCTTTTGCTATTTTCACCCAAAAACATTGTTTTCTGTCTTTTGATCATCCAAGAGGAAATTTTCACCTAGAGAAGCTGAAGTCACATCCATTCTCGATTATTCGACGTGGATGTTCATTCATCTCCTCTTGAAACTTGTCATCCAAGCTACCATGAGAATGAGTAGCTAAACACTCATGTGTTGAGGTTAGATGTAGTTGATCTTGATAATATGTATTTCTTTTGATCTTTTGTATATGAACAAGGTTTTTGATCAATATAGATGAAGTTATTTGCTCTTAATGATTTATGTGTGGTTTGTATTGCTCTAGACATAGATTCTACAAATCATGACCTAATAATTTCATCTCTTAAAAACCAAACTCTAGACATAGATTTGGGATTTGTTAATTGCTTTGTGTTGATCTTAACGATTGTTGTTTCGATTGTTAGCATGAGACATCATCTAACGGTCTAAACAACGATACTCACAACTCTGCTTTAGACATAAACGTCGTCGGGAGGATACGCGGTTGTATTGGTCGGAAACTAAATTCATATGCGTGATTAATCGGATATATGTGAAAAGGATTAGCGAAACCTAACCTTGACATGCTTTTTCTAAAACCCTTAAAAACTCTTTGCCACAAATTTACTCTTTGCTACCAATTAATGTTAACCAACGTCAAGAACAACTTGAAACTCTGTAACTTAAAACATTGTGACTATTGAACGGCAAGCATCTAATATCGCACAATCCCTGTGGAGACGATAAAAACACCCCCTAAAACTGTTTCAACAGTGGTCTCCCGTTGAAATGGAAATGTCCAAATAAGAGGTGTATTCCAAATACCTAATATGAGGTGCCTAGTAATAGGCGTCAACGACGGTACAAATATATGTGGACAAAATAGTTTCCACATGAGGGGGAGCATTGTGGACTCACACTTGAGGGGGAGTGTTGAGAATAATATAACAAGTGTGAGTAGTATGAATAATAGTCTCAGATTGGATAGGAATGTGGTGACTTGAGCATTTATAAGTGGGAGAACCCACTCACCTATCACCTTAAAGTTTTAGGTGGACAAGTCGTGTGTCTCTCACAAAGGTGCTTAATCCTACACTATCTATCAATGCTCCCTAGTAAACTCCCCCAAAAAAGTGGTCATGTACAAAACTTTAATTCATTCTTCATAAAATAATGAGTTGAATAAGATCAACCAGTTTTACCATTATTTATATAACTTATTATACATTTGTGCTGACACTTGCATAGAATTCTCATTTGGTGTGACTTCATTTTTATTTGTGCAAAGAAATCCTAAAAAAAATATAAGTTTTCTTAAAAATAATTGTGATTCATTAAAACAAATATGAAAATAAAATTCTACAACAATAAATTAGTGAACTTATAGTATTTAAATGCATTCAAAGACATTATAATCATATATAGTTTAGGGATAATCTCTATTTTTCTCCCAATGCTTGAAGTAATGTTATTGAGAACTCCAAGTAGAGAAGAACAACCTTGATTTATAAATGAAATTAACTTTAAAAATTAATGAAATTATATTTATATAACTTAAATATATGTGTTTATATTATGCAGATACATATATACATATTAGTGTCTATCTTAAAATAAATTAAACAATGTATAAATTAAAGTAATGCTCCAAGTATCAAGTTGTGGTTACTATAGGGATAAAAATAATAATACAGTTCACTTACTTGAAGTATTTTGATTCTTTTCTTAATAACTCTTCTCCTTCTTATTTAATCGAATGTCTCTTTAGGTGTAGTAGCCTCTACCATTTTCTTTTTAATAGTCTTCTCCGAACTCTTTCTACAATCATACACATTTTATCATAAATTATAATTTTTTATCAAAAGTATGTAAGTATATAATATCTTTCAGCTTTACCTCAGTTTTGTCACTCGTGCCACTTGTAGAAAGGTTATTGACAACTCACTTTGAAAAAAACCACCTTCAACAAATTTTCAAAACAACTTAATACACTATAGGAGCTACATTTTCTTTTACTTATTCACATGACAACGATGTGTCTAGCGCAATAAACTAGTCTATCAAAGAATTGACGACCTCATATAATTGATTAATTTCAATATTTTGATTTGATTTTTCTAATTTGTTTACTATTCTCCCAAGATAAAATCAAATTAAATTATAACAACAAATTTATATTGCTACACACATATTCATAGTTTTATCAAATACGAGAATCATTTCAACAAAAGAAAATTGTAAAAGTAAAAATAAAAACAACATAATCCATAAGTTAGATCTAAATTGATTAAAATTGTATGACTCAAACATAAATATTACATGTATCAAGAGATAACGAATTATTTACCTCCAATATCAAAGCTTTGTGATTTATCGATTTCGATCGCCCATTTTTAATCGAGGCTTTTCAAAACCCTAAAAAAAATTCATTCAAAAATCACAAAAATCAAATTCAATTGATGGATAGTCAGAATTTTTAAAATATATCAAAATAAGAATTCGATAAAAACGAATCGAGAGAAATATGTTATTTAAAATAAATCAAGAACAACCTCTTCACATCCTCAAATATTATGAAGAAAGTTTGCCATCCCAGAGAAAATCGCCGAGAAGAAATATCTGTAACCTAATTATTATGTTATATTAGTTTTGGTGACACTGGTTACGTACATTATGATTCGAGAATGTTCGGTCAAATAAAATTTTAAAATTCAGAAATAAGTTACCCTAATAATTCATTTCCATGTGTATCATTATTTTATTTTATTTAAATATAAATTTAATAAATCTGTATAGTTTTTCAATATTATTTTTGTGAGACTTTTGTAAATGTGACTACCAAAGCCGCCTATTTATATTAAATTTATTTTGAAAAAATTATTTAATAGTCAAAATATTATATATATATATATATATATATATATATATATATATATATATATATATATATATATATATATATATATATATATATATACTAAATTTTGGCCCTTTATATGTGTTAATCCAAAGATCTAATTAGATTTAATTAAATATGAATTTGATCCACATAATCAATATAATTTATTTTCCTTTTAATATTAGATATATTTTATTTTATAATGAAATATTTATCGGAAACACTCTCTCGTTTCTCAATAATATTCATTTTCGATATTAAAAATTTCAATTTAAATTAGAATTTCACTAATTTGATAACTATAAATTTATGTTTTTTTATAAATGTATGGTATAGGGAAGGATGTTTTCATGAAATGAGATATGTCTTGAGGAAAATATCTCCTTTGTGTTTAAATAAGGGAGGATGCTTCCTTTGATGCCTGCCTTGTACCCCAAGAAAATAATTTTTCTAGCTTTTGGGTCTAGCTTTCTTCTATTGGCTTGGAGTGTATTAACATAGGCAAGGTAGCCAAAAATCTTGAAATCATTAATATCAGGTATGTTGTCATATAAAATGTGGTAGGGTGACTTGTTATTGAGTAAAGGAGAAGTAATTTGATTCATTAGAAATACAGCATGTTGAAGGGCATATGACCAAAACTGTTTTGGAAGTTTGGATTGGTAAAAAAGGGCTCTGCCTATATTAAGGATATGCTAATGTTTTCCTTTCAACACATACATTTTGTTGGGGTGTTTTCACACATGATCTATGGTGTTGGATGCCTTTAGAATTGTAAAACTAAGTAAGGAGAAATTCAGGTCCATTGTCTGACCTTACAATTTTTTGGGTGACTTTGTGTTGGGTTTCAATCAAGAATGGTGATAAAGGTTTTAACATGTATGGCAACTTCAACTTTGGATTTAAAGCAAATAATCCAAGTGAATCTACTATGGTCATCAAGAATGGTGAGAAAGAATTTGTGACCATGAACTGATTGGTTGGAAATAGGACCCCAAATATCAAAATGCAACAATTCATATTTATTTTGGGCATGAGATTTACTAAGTTGGAAAGGTAACTTGTTTTGTTTAGCAAAATGGAAAATATCACAAATGTTGGATTTATTATGATGAGAAATATTAGGGTACAATTTTGTCATATGTATCAATCTATTGCTTGATAAGTGGTAGAGCCTAAAATGCCATAATGAGGAAGAGGGAATGAACATGTTACAATGAGATACATCTAGAGGTTATAGGGAGCATTGGTTGATGGTGTTGGTATTCACTTGTAGCTAGTACAATCCATTCACCAAATCAGTCAAACCAATCATCTGAGGTGTCTTCAAATCTTGTATGAGACATGAGTTGATGGTAAATGTGATTTGATAAGAAAAAGATTGACATATTTTTTAAATGGAAATGAGATTTAAACGAAATTCTACTGAGTAAAGAACATTTGTGATATATAAGGAAGGTGAGAAATGTAGATTACTAGCATAGTGAACTAAAACTGAATTGTCATTTGGCAAATAAACTTTAATAGGCTTAATGCGATAGAATGTAGTGAAGCAAGATCAAGAGAAAAAAATATGGTCATTTACTCCTGAGCCAAGAAGCCATACTTTGTTATTATTACTTACAGAACAAGTTATAACACAAGGGATACCTGACTGGTGATGCTCATCCCATGAATGATCAATATGAGCAGACATGGAAGTGTTAAGATGGTTGGTTCTTGAACCATTATCATGTCCTGCTGAAGGAATCAAGTTTTCCTATTGTAATAAACACATGAGCTCATCATACTTCTCTTGAGTAAGACCAGAAGGGGAGGTTTCGATGAAGGATTTGGTTGTGAGTTAGTGGCATTGGTATTTGAAGAGGTAAGTGTAACACCCAAATATAACAACATACATCAAAGCATATATATTATACATGAATCCAAGTATTTGGTACTGAAATACCATAAGTTCCTAGTTAACACATTATATACATTAAATGCCCTAAATACAAAGTTCTAAAGTCTACGGCATAACATATACAAGATGTCCCAAAATACACTAAGAACTAGATCAATACAATGATCTCAAAATAAAACGCCATAGCGGTGCATCTCAAAAGCTACGATCCGTAAGGAAAAGTCAAACCACTTTGTCCTTACCCTTCACCGAACCTGTAGTACCTGTGATGTAAACAACAACGTGGGGTGAGATACATCAAATCTCAGTGAGTTCGCTATCTTATAGTCCTCTCGGCTCTACAAGGTTCTAACAACCTAACTCAAGTCAAAAGGGAATGGGGATGACTTTGAGTACACACACACTATATGGAAACATGCTCGTGAGTTCCGCTAACTCACAATACCACTAATCGATAACCTTACCAAGGCATCCCCTTTTCCCGTCCGCTTCTACGTCTAGAAGTTGACCCGAGTCATGGATCCTTGTAGTTACTTGGCATACGAATGGATTCGGAATTAAGGGACGCATTATCACCTTAATTCGTCACTTCTCATGGCCTCTCATGCCATCACAAGTCTCTACCCGTAGGTTCCATCGTACTATAACATTGGGAATCAAACCTGCCAAGTAGTAATGCCTGCACTCAGAGGAGCTCGAGACTCATGAATGCCTCTCAAGGGCGATGGTTACGATTACATGGTCATACACACAAATGTGATTGTATTCGACAATCACCCGACCATATTAGCCTTAAGACCTCTCTTGTCTTATAAATTAAAACACAAATTAAACATGATCTATACTAATGTAATTATTCCCATACCATTCGGTAATAGACGCACGCCTCGGCCTCTCTTGCACGAGCATCGTCATCATGTTATTCAACCCTTCCTAGCCGTACTAGGTTCAATATTGTTCTATGGCAATCATCCTCACTCTACCTATTTCATTTCATTTTAGCATGCAGATTCACTCATAATTATGATACACAACAGTAGGGTAAGCACAACATAACATATTGGCACAATAGAATCACATATGATAATTCAACATAATGGTACCACTCTTGGTTTTTCCTCCGATTATTTAATCGGGCACTAAAACCAATAATTTCCACTCCCACTAGATAGAGTATTCTCAAAGCTCTACATCGGTACCAAGAACAATCCGATCGGAGTCACGGTTAAAAAGTTATGCATGAAACAAAATGGGAAAATCTGCCATGTTCGCTAGGCGAACTTCCCTGCGAGCATTCGCTCCAGCCTTCGCTAGGCGAAGCTCCCGGCGAATGAACAAACAGAGCAAAAACAGACCTAAATTTCGCTTCGCGAACTCCCTGGCGAACATTAGCCTCGCCCTTCACTTCGCGAACACCCTGGCGAAGCAAGGCAGAACCAAACAGCACTGAAAAGGCACAAAGTTCGCTAGGCAAACGTCGTTGGCGAACCTTCGCTACCGGGTTCGCTAGGCGAACCCTCGAAAGTTTGTTCGTTGGGACTCGCCCCAGGTTCGCTAGGCGAAGCTTGGAAAACCCAACTTCCCAACAGCGCTGTTCTTCATCCAAAATCCATGGTTTTTCCATCCAAAACACATCCAACCCTTAACAAAACAATCAAAACACAGTATAATCATAACAACAATCATTTATATTGCATTTCATCCGTTAGATTCCTGATTTTAGCACAATTATTCATTTTCTCACAATTTCAACCTAACTCTAAAACTCATGAATTTCTACCACTAAGGTATCTATCTAGAACCCACCTTGAATAGATGACGATGATGAAGATTGGAAGATGATTTTATGAGGGATGGGTGATGTTCTTGATCTTTCTCTCTTCTAGGTTTTCACTTCTCTTTTTCCTTCCTTTCTCCTTCTTTCTCTCCAACTTCTTTCTATCCTTTTCTTCCTTTTGCTCTAAGTGTGGAAAAAGAGTGGAAAAGAAATGATATAGTAAGACATCATCAATTGTAATACTACTAATTGCCCAAAAAGTCTCTAAAGTTCCAAATATTAAAATATCTCAGAGTCAGATAATATTAATTAAATTTTCTCTGAGCTCAACCGTTACTCTAATCATCTTTGCAGATAATATCTCAGAGTACACTGGAACTCAGTATATCACAACTAATATTATCCAGAGTAATTAAAATACGGGGTATTACATCCTCCCCCCTTAAATAGAAATTCGCCCACGAATTTAAAACAATTACCTGAAAAGATGAGGATAGACCTCCCGCATCTCCAATTCCAATTCCCAAGTTGCATCGCCCGGATGCGTCTCATCCCACTGGACCTTAGCAAGAGGAATCTCTTTATTCCTTAACACCTTAGTTTCTCTTCCTGTGATACGACTCGGTTGAGGCTCAAACGTTAAATCTGCTTCTATCTCAATTGTATTTGGTAAAATTGGCTGAAGAGGATCTGGGACAAATTTTCAAAGCTGAGACACATGAAAAACGTTGTGCATCTCCGACAGAGAAGGCGGTAAGGCCAACCTGTAAGCTACTTCACCAATTCTTTCCAAAATTTGATACGGTCCCACGTATCTCGGACTTAATTTTCGCGACCGAAACGGTCCTTTCAACCGCAATCTCGGAGTAACTTTCAAAAACACGTGATCGCATTCTTCAAATTCTAAAGGTCTTCTACGGTTACCCGCATAACTCTTCTGACGATCTTGGGCTTGTTTGACCTTATCACGGATCATCCTAATCTTCTCCGTAGTTTCGTGAATAATCTCGGGTCCCAACATTCTATCTTCACCAACTTTTGTCCAACACAAAGGTGTCCTACACTTCCTTCCATACAATGCCTCATAAGGTGCCATACCAATACTTGCATGATAACTGTTATTATAAGAGAACTCAATCAACGACAAAAGTTCTATCCAATTTCCTCCACTTTAAAGTACACAAGCTCTCAACATATCTTCCATTGTTTGTATTGTCTGTTCCGTCTGACCATCCGTTTGCGGATGATTCGACGTACTCAAACACAACTTCATTCCCATAGCTTGTTGAAAATCTCTCCAAAATCTGGAAGTAAACTTTGGATCTCTATCCGAAACGATACTAGTGGGAATACCATGCAATCTCACTATCTCCGAAATGAACAACCTTGCGAGATGACTCGCCTTGTAGGTAGTCTTCACAGCTAAGAAATGCGCGGATTTCGTTAACCGATCCATAATTATCCAAATCGAATCATAACCACCCTGAGTACGGGGTAGTCCAACGGCGAAGTCCATAGAAATGCTATTCCATTTCCATACCAGAATTTCTAAAGGTTGCAACAAGCCACCCGGTCTTTGGTGTTCAATCTTTACTTGTTGGCAAACCGCACATTCTGACACATACACCGCAATATCCATTTTCATCCCGGACCACCAATAGTCCCTCTTTAAATCTTGATACATCTTTGAAGACCCCGGATGTATAGTAAAAGCACCCTTATGCGCTTCTTCCAAAATCCTCCTTTTTAACTCCGCTTTATCCGGAACACAAATCCTTTGGTTAAACAAAATAATTTCGTCGGTAGCTCGCACAAAACCCGGTTGTACTAACACTTCTTGTAATTTCTCATCTAACCCTTGCTCTTGTTGGATTTCTTTCCTAAGAGTAGAATTGATATTTAAATTTCCCATAATCACACCATTAGGAGTCCAAACAAATTGAAGATTTAGATCTCGAAATTTTTCCAATAAAGTATACTCTAGCATCATCAACTCGGCATTATGCAACACCTTCCTACTCAATGCATCTGCCACCTTATTCGCTTTACCCGGATGGTATTTTAGCTCCAAGTCATAATCCTTCAAATACTCCATCCACCTCCTTTGACGCATGTTCAATTCCTTCTGATTAAAGAGGTACTTTAAGCTCTTGTGGTCGCTAAACATCTCAAAACGTACACCATACAAATAGTGACGCCACACCTTCAAGGTAAATACAACTGCCGCCAATTCTAAATCATGCGTTGGATAAATCTCTTCATGGACTTTCAACTGTCGAGAAGCATAAGCCACTACATGTCCATCTTGCATTAACACCCCTCCTAATCCCATCTTCGATGCATCACAATATACCTCATACAGCTTGCTAGGATCAGGAATAACCAAAACAGGAGCGGTCGTCAATCTCTCCTTCAAGCTCATAAAATTTTGCTCACAAGCCGAATCCCATTCATACAAATAATCCTTCCGAGTAAGTCTCTTCATCGGTAAAGCCAGTTGAGAAAAGCCTTTAATAAACCTTCTATAATAACCTGTTAATCCCAAGAAGCTTCTAACTTCAGACACATTCTTCGGATCTCCCAATTAATCACCGCCTCAACTTTTGATGGGTCAACCGCTACACCTCCCTGAGATATGACATGTCCAAGGAAATTAACCTTCGACATCCAAAATTCACACTTACTTAGCTTGGAAAAAAGTTATCTCTCTTGTAAGATAGATAAAACGATTCTTAGGTGTTCTCCGTGCTCTTGAGGATCACGAGAATAGATAAGAATGTCATCAATGAAAATCACCACAAATTGGTCCAAATAAGGTTGAAATATCCGATTCATATAATCCATGAAAACTTCCAGAGCATTCGTCACACCGAAAGGCATCACCAAAAATTCATAATGACCATAACGGGTTCTAAACGCAGTCTTTGGTACATCTGAACTCTTCACACGAATCTGATGATAACCCGACCGTAAATCAATCTTTGAGAACACACAGGCTGCTTTCAATTGATCTAACAGATCGTCTATCCTTGGTAATGGGTATTTATTCTTGATGGTAACCTTATTCAATTGACGGTAATCAATACACAACCGCATTCCACCATCCTTTTTCTTTACCAACAACACTGGAGCTCCCCAGGGCGAAACACTGGGTCGAACAAAATGCTTAGCCATTAATTCTTCCAATTGACCCTTTAATTCTCTTAATTCGAGTGGTGCCATCCGATACGGAGAAACGGATATTGGAGCCACTCCCAGTATCAGGTCAATAGAGAATTCCACTTCCCGCTCCGGAAGAAGAGAAGTGATATCCTCGGGGAAAACTTCAAAAAACTCACAAACTACCGGAATACTCAAAACTTGAAGGTTACTACTCTCCTCCTTAGTAAGAATCAAAAGAACAGATTTTTCCTCCTCAAACAAGAAATTTATCATTCCAACCGTACCTTCTAAAATAGTAGTCAACACATCCTTCGGGGTAACCTCTACGGATGGAATAATGATTAGTTTTTCTTCACACCCGATAAATACCGAATTAGCTGAAAGCCAATCCATTCCCAGAATAACAACCACTTTCTTAAGCGGTAAGCAAATCAGATCAATCTGGAAAACTCTTCCATCCACAGATAAAACACAATTTTCACACATTAACGGTGTTTTGACCATCTCATCCATGGCAGTAGTAACCACCATGGGTGGAGACAACGGAACCGCTTGCAACCCAAGCCGCTTTACACATTGCATTGATACAAAAGAATGTGTAGCTCCACAATCAAATAAAACAAAGCAAGGATTTCCATTCACAAAACACGTACCAGCAATCAAAGAGTTGTCACCCTTGGCTTTCCTCGCATCCAAGGTATACACTCGCCCGGTATTCTTCTCTTGCATTTGATTCCTATTTTGAGGACAATCCCTCGCCAAATGACCCCTTCTATGACACCGATGACACTCCACTCCTTCAAAATGACATCTACCACCATGCCTCTTTCCATAAAAATGGCACACAGGAGGTGCACCAGTCCTGGAATTTTGAACCTGTTTTCCCTTAAAAGTTTGTTGCCTTGGTCTAAATTGTTGATTCGATCTCCCACGACCACTTTGATTCACCCTACTCAACTCTCCTTCTGCTTGCACTTTCTTTAAGCTATGCTCCGCCACATAACACTGTCGTAACAATTCAGCATAGTTAGTGAATTCCCTCTGCGACACGCTATGAGAAATTTCGGCCCTCAAACCAAAAAGAAACTGTTCTATCTTTCACCTCTCATCAAGAGCATACGTAGCCTGCCTAGAATAAGCAGCCATAACCTCGAACTTTTCTGCATAAGAAGCCACAGTCAAGTTGCCTTGTCTCAACTGTTGAAACTCGAATTCCTTCTGAGACCTTAAGGAACTTCGAAAATACTTCTCCGTAAAATTTATCTTCAACTGCTCCCATACTTTCGGTACCTCTTGAATTGTCATTAAGGTCGAAGCACTCTCCCACCACCTCATGGCAGGACCCTTCAACAAGTGAGAAGCGAAAACAACCTTATTTTCCTCACTGCACTGAACTATCAAGAAAATCCGCTCCAAACCAGATATCCATTCATGAGCCTTTACTGGATCTAACCCTCCCTAAAACTCCAGAGGATTTATACGAATAAAATCCCTAAAGGTTCCCCCTGCAGCTTCGGAAACAACCACTGGAGGATGCACGCCACCAGCCATTTGCTGTACCATTTGTTGCATAAACTGATTCTGTTGTTGCTGCATCTGCTGCATGAATTGATACAAAGGGGCATTCCCTTCGTCCCCTGGCAGATTTGTCCCTGCTGGAGTAGTTCTTGGTCTATCACGGTTGTTTCTGCGCCCGTCGGCCATGTTCCTAAATGTCATACAGATAGGATTAAGTTGATCAGGCTCAATACCATTAATATAACACGTAAGACCAATGGTGACACAACGCATATGAAACGGAAGGAAATACTTATACTATTTCATGGCTAGGTCGAGGATACGACCTGCTCTGATACCAACTGTAACACCCATATATAACAACATACATCAAAGCATATATATTATACATGAATCCAAGTATTTGGTACTGAAATACCATAATTTCCTAGTTAACACATTATATACATTAAATGCCCTAAATACAAAGTTCTAAAGTCTACGGCATAACATATACAAGATGTCCCAAAATACACTAAGAACTAGATCAATACAATGATCTCAAAATAAAACGCCATAGCGGTGCATCTCAAAAGCTACGATCATTAAGGAAAAGTCAAACCACTTTGTCCTTACCCTTCACCGAACCTGTAGTACCTGTGATGTAAACAACAACGTGGGGTGAGATACATCAAATCTCAGTGAGTTCGCTATCTTATAGTCCTCTCGGCTCTACAAGGTTCTAACAACCTAACTCAAGTCAAAAGGGAATGGGGATGACTTTGAGTACACACACACTATATGGAAACATGCTCGTGAGTTCCGCTAACTCACAATACCACTAATCGATAACCTTACCAAGGCATCCCCTTTTCCCGTCCGCTTCTACGTCTAGAAGTTGACCCGAGTCATGGATCCTTGTAGTTACTTGGCATACGAATGGATTCGGAATTAAGGGACGCATTATCACCTTAATTCGTCACTTCTCATGGCCTCTCATGCCATCACAAGTCTCTACCCGTAGGTTCCATCGTACTATAACATTGGGAATCAAACCTGCCAAGTAGTAATGCCTGCACTCAGAGGAGCTCGAGACTCATGAATGCCTCTCAAGGGCGATGGTTACGATTACATGGTCATACACACAAATGTGATTGTATTCGACAATCACCCGACCATATTAGCCTTAAGACCTCTCTTGTCTTATAAATTAAAACACAAATTAAACATGATCTATACTAATGTAATTATTCCCATACCATTCGGTAATAGACGCACGCCTCGGCCTCTCTTGCACGAGCATCGTCATCATGTTATTCAACCCTTCCTAGCCGTACTAGGTTCAATATTGTTCTATGGCAATCATCCTCACTCTACCTATTTCATTTCATTTTAGCATGCAGATTCACTCATAATTATGATACACAACAGTAGGGTAAGCACAGCATAACATATTGGCACAATAGAATCACATATGATAATTCAACATAATGGTACCACTCTTGGTTTTTCCTCCGATTATTTAATCGGGCACTAAAACCAATAATTTCCACTCCCACTAGATAGAGTATTCTCAAAGCTCTACATCGGTACCAAGAACGATCCGATCGGAGTCACGGTTAAAAAGTTATGCATGAAACAAAATGGGAAAATCTGCCATGTTCGCTAGGCGAACTTCCCTGCGAGCATTCGCTCCAGCCTTCGCTAGGCGAAGCTCCCGGCGAATGAACAAACAGAGCAAAAACAGATCTAAATTTCGCTTCGCGAACTCCCTGGCGAACATTAGCCTCGCCCTTCACTTCGCGAACACCCTGGCGAAGCAAGGCAGAACCAAACAGCACTGAAAAGGCACAAAGTTCGCTAGGCAAACGTCGTTGGCGAACCTTCGCTACCCGGGTTCGCTAGGCGAACCCTCGAAAGTTTGTTCGCTGGGACTCGCCCCAGGTTCGCTAGGCGAAGCTTGGAAAACCCAACTTCCCAACAGCGCTGTTCTTCATCCAAAATCCATGGTTTTTCCATCCAAAACACATCCAACCCTTAACAAAACAATCAAAACACAGTATAATCATAACAACAATCATTTATATTGCATTTCATCTGTTAGATTCCTGATTTTAGCACAATTATTCATTTTCTCACAATTTCAACCTAACTCTAAAACTCATGAATTTCTACCACTAAGGTATCTATCTAGAACCCACCTTGAATAGATGACGATGATGAAGATTGGAAGATGATTTTATGAGGGATGGGTGATGTTCTTGATCTTTCTCTCTTCTAGGTTTTCACTTCTCTTTTTCCTTCCTTTCTCCTTCTTTCTCTCCAACTTCTTTCTATCCTTTTCTTCCTTTTGCTCTAAGTGTGGAAAAAGAGTGGAAAAGAAATGATATAGTAAGACATCATCAATTGTAATACTACTAATTGCCCAAAAAGTCTCTAAAGTTCCAAATATTAAAATATCTCAGAGTCAGATAATATTAATTAAATTTTCTCTGAGCTCAACCGTTACTCTAATCATCTTTGCAGATAATATCTCAGAGTACACTGGAACTCAGTATATCACAACTAATATTATCCAGAGTAATTAAAATACGGGGTATTACATCCTCCCCCCTTAAATAGAAATTCGCCCACGAATTTAAAACAATTACCTGAAAAGATGAGGATAGACCTCCCGCATCTCCGATTCCAATTCCCAAGTTGCATCGCCCGGATGCGTCTCATCCCACTGGACCTTAGCAAGAGGAATCTCTTTATTCCTTAACACCTTAGTTTCTCTTCCTGTGATACGACTCGGTTGAGGCTCAAACGTTAAATCTGCTTCTATCTCAATTGTATTTGGTAAAATTGGCTGAAGAGGATCTGGGACAAATTTTCAAAGCTGAGACACATGAAAAACGTTGTACATCTCCGACAGAGAAGACGGTAAGGCCAACCTGTAAGCTACTTCACCAATTCTTTCCAAAATTTGATACGGTCCCACGTATCTCGGACTTAATTTTCGCGACCGAAACGGTCCTTTCAACCGCAATCTCGGAGTAACTTTCAAAAACACGTGATCGCATTCTTCAAATTCTAAAGGTCTTCTACGGTTACCCGCATAACTCTTCTGACGATCTTGGGCTTGTTTGACCTTATCACGGATCATCCTAATCTTCTCCGTAGTTTCGTGAATAATCTCGGGTCCCAACATTCTATCTTCACCAACTTCTGTCCAACACAAAGGTGTCCTACACTTCCTTCCATACAATGCCTCATAAGGTGCCATACCAATACTTGCATGATAACTGTTATTATAAGAGAACTCAATCAACGGCAAAAGTTCTATCCAATTTCCTCCACTTTAAAGTACACAAGCTCTAAACATATCTTCCATTGTTTGTATTGTCTGTTCCGTCTGACCATCCGTTTGCGGATGATTCGACGTACTCAAACACAACTTCATTCCCATAGCTTGTTGAAAATCTCTCCAAAATCTGGAAGTAAACTTTGGATCTCTATCCGAAACGATACTAGTGGGAATACCATGCAATCTCACTATCTCCGAAATGAACAACCTTGCGAGATGACTCGCCTTGTAGGTAGTCTTCACAGCTAAGAAATGCGCGGATTTCGTTAACCGATCCATAATTATCCAAATCGAATCATAACCACCCTGAGTACGGGGTAGTCCAACAGCGAAGTCCATAGAAATGCTATTCCATTTCCATACCAGAATTTCTAAAGGTTGCAACAAGCCACCCGGTCTTTGGTGTTCAATCTTTACTTGTTGGCAAACCGCACATTCCGACACATACACCGCAATATCCATTTTCATCCCGGACCACCAATAGTCCCTCTTTAAATCTTGATACATCTTTGAAGACCCCGGATGTATAGTAAAAGCACCCTTATGCGCTTCTTCCAAAATCCTCCTTTTTAACTCCGCTTTATCCGGAACACAATCCTTTGGTTAAACAAAATAATTCCGTCGGTAGCTCGCACAAAACCGGTTGTACTAACACTTCTTGTAATTTCTCATCTAACCCTTGCTCTTGTTGGATTTCTTTCCTAAGAGTAGAATTGATATTTAAATTTCCCATAATCACACCATTAGGAGTCCAAACAAATTGAAGATTTAGATCTCGAAATTTTTCCAATAAAGTATACTCTAGCATCATCAACTCGGCATTATGCAACACCTTCCTACTCAATGCATCTGCCACCTTATTCGCTTTACCCGGATGGTATTTTAGCTCCAAGTCATAATCCTTCAAATACTCCATCCACCTCCTTTGACGCATGTTCAATTCCTTCTGATTAAAGAGGTACTTTAAGCTCTTGTGGTTGCTAAACATCTTAAAACGTACACCATACAAATAGTGACGCCACACCTTCAAGGTAAATACAACTGCCGCCAATTCTAAATCATGCGTTGGATAAATCTCTTCATGGACTTTCAACTGTCGAGAAGCATAAGCCACTACATGTCCATCTTGCATTAACACCCCTCCTAATCCCATCTTCGATGCATCACAATATACCTCATACAGCTTGCTAGGATCAGGAATAACCAAAACAGGAGAGGTCGTCAATCTCTCCTTCAAGCTCATAAAACTTTGCTCACAAGCCGAATCCCATTCATACAAATAATCCTTCCGAGTAAGTCTCTTCATCGGTAAAGCCAGTTGAGAAAAGCCTTTAATAAACCTTCTATAATAACCTGCTAATCCCAAGAAGCTTCTAACTTCAGACACATTCTTCGGATCTCCCAATTAATCACCGCCTCAACTTTTGATGGGTCAACCGCTACACCTCCCTGAGATATGACATGTCCAAGGAAATTAACCTTCGACATCCAAAATTCACACTTACTTAGCTTGGAAAAAAGTTATCTCTCTTGTAAGATAGATAAAACGATTCTTAGGTGTTCTCCGTGCTCTTGAGGATCACGAGAATAGATAAGAATGTCATCAATGAAAATCACCACAAATTGGTCCAAATAAGGTTGAAATATCCGATTCATATAATCCATGAAAACTTCCAGAGCATTCGTCACACCGAAAGGCATCACCAAAAATTCATAATGACCATAACGGGTTCTAAACGCAGTCTTTGGTACATCTGAACTCTTCACACGAATCTGATGATAACCCGACCGTAAATCAATCTTTGAGAACACACAGGCTGCTTTCAATTGATCTAACAGATCGTCTATCCTTGGTAATGGGTATTTATTCTTGATGGTAACCTTATTCAATTGACGGTAATCAATACACAACCGCATTCCACCATCCGTTTTCTTTACCAACAACACTGGAGCTCCCCAGGGCGAAACACTGGGTCGAACAAAATGCTTAGCCATTAATTCTTCCAATTGGCCCTTTAATTCTCTTAATTCGAGTGGTGCCATCCGATACGGAGAAACGGATATTGGAGCCACTCCCGGTATCAGGTCAATAGAGAATTCCACTTCCCGCTCCGGAAGAAGAGAAGTGATATCCTCGGGGAAAACTTCAAAAAACTCACAAACTACCGGAATACTCAAAACTTGAAGGTTACTACTCTCCTCCTTAGTAAGAATCAAAAGAACAGATTTTTCCTCCTCAAACAAGAAATTTATCATTCCAACCGTACCTTCTAAAATAGTAGTCAACACATCCTTCGGGGTAACCTCTACGGATGGAATAATGATTAGTTTTTCTTCACACTCGATAAATACCGAATTAGCTGAAAGCCAATCCATTCCCAGAATAACAACCACTTTCTTAAGCGGTAAGCAAATCAGATCAATCTGGAAAACTCTTCCATCCACAGATAAAACACAATTTTCACACATTAACGGTGTTTCGACCATCTCATCCATGGCAGTAGTAACCACCATGGGTGGAGACAACGGAACCGCTTGCAACCCAAGCCGCTTTACACATTGCATTGATACAAAAGAATGTGTAGCTCCACAATCAAATAAAACAAAGCAAGGATTTCCATTCACAAAACACGTACCAGCAATCAAAGAGTTGTCACCCTTGGCTTTCCTCGCATCCAAGGTATACACTCGCCCGGTATTCTTCTCTTGCATTTGATTCCTATTTTGAGGACAATCCCTCGCCAAATGACCCCTTCTATGACACCGATGACACTCCACTCCTTCAAAATGACATCTACCACCATGCCTCTTTCCATAAAAATGGCACACAGGAGGTGCACCAGTCCTGGAATTTTGAACCTGTTTTCCCTTAAAAGTTTGTTGCCTTGGTCTAAATTGTTGATTCGATCTCCCACGACCACTTTGATTCACCCTACTCAACTCTCCTTCTGCTTGCACTTTCTTTAAGCTATGCTCCGCCACATAACACTGTCGTAACAATTCAGCATAGTTAGTGAATTCCCTCTGCGACACGCTATGAGAAATTTCGGCCCTCAAACCAAAAAGAAACTGTTCTATCTTCCACCTCTCATCAAGAGCATACGTAGCCTGCCTAGAATAAGCAGCCATAACCTCGAACTTTTCTGCATAAGAAGCCACAGTCAAGTTGCCTTGTCTCAACTGTTGAAACTCGAATTCCTTCTGAGACCTTAAGGAACTTGGAAAATACTTCTCCGTAAAATTTATCTTCAACTGCTCCCATACTTTCGGTACCTCTTGAATTGTCATTAAGGCCGAAGCACTCTCCCACCACCTCATGGCAGGACCCTTCAACAAGTGAGAAGCGAAAACAACCTTATTTTCCTCACTGCACTGAACTATCAAGAAAATCCGCTCCATACCAGATATCCATTCATGAGCCTTTACTGGATCTAACCCTCCCTAAAACTCCAGAGGATTTATACGAATAAAATCCCTAAAGGTTCCCCCTGCAGCTTCGGAAACAACCACTGGAGGATGCACGCCACCAGCCATTTGCTGTACCATTTGTTGCATAAACTGATTCTGTTGTTGCTGCATCTGCTGCATGAATTGATACAAAGGGGCATTCCCTTCGTCCCCTGGCAGATTTGTCCCTGCTGGAGTAGTTCTCGGTCTATCATGGTTGTTTCTGCGCCCGTCGGCCATGTTCCTAAATGTCATACAGATAGGATTAAGTTGATCAGGCTCAATACCATAAATATAACACGTAAGACCAATGGTGACACAACGCATATGAAACGGAAGGAAATACTTATACTATTTCATGGCTAGGTCGAGGATACGACCTTCTCTGATACCAACTGTAACACCCATATATAACAACATACATCAAAGCATATATATTATACATGAATCCAAGTATTTGGTACTGAAATACCATAATTTCCTAGTTAACACATTATATACATTAAATGCCCTAAATACAAAGTTCTAAAGTCTACGGCATAACATATACAAGATGTCCCAAAATACACTAAGAACTAGATCAATACAATGATCTCAAAATAAAACGCCATAGCGGAAGCCATGCCATCTCAAAAGCTACGATCCGTAAGGAAAAGTCAAACCACTTTGTCCTTACCCTTCGCCGAACCTGTTGTACCTATGATGTAAACAACAACGTGGGGTGAGATACATCAAATCTCAGTGAGTTCGCTATCTTATAGTCCTCTCGGCTCTACAAGGTTCTAACAACCTAACTCAAGTCAAAAGGGAAGGGGGATGACTTTGAGTACACACACACTATATGGAAACATGCTCGTGAGTTCCGCTAACTCACAATACCACTAATCGATAACCTTACCAAGGCATCCCTTTTTCCCGTCCGCTTCTACGTCTAGAAGTCGACCCGAGTCATGGATCCTTGTAGTTACTTGGCATACGAATGGATTCAGAATTAAGGGACACATTATCACCTTAATTCGTCACTTTTCATGGCCTCTCATGCCATCACAAGTCTCTACCCGTAGGTTCCATCGTACTATAACATTGGGAATCAAACCTGCCAAGTAGTAATGCCTGCACTCAGAGGAGCTCGAGACTCATAAATGCCTCTCAAGGGCGATGGTTACGATTACATGATCATACACACAAATGTGATTGTATTCGACAATCACCCGGCCATATTAGCCTTAAGACCTCTCTTGTCTTATAAATTAAAACACAAATTAAACATGATCCATACTGGTGTAATTATTCCCATACCATTCGGTAATAGACGCACGCCTCAGCTTCTCTTGCACGAGCGTCGTCACCATGTTATTCAACCCTTCCTAGCCGTACTAGGTTCAATATTGTTCTATGGAAATCATCCTCACTCTACCTATTTCATTTCATTTTAGCATGCAGATTCACTCACAATTATGATACACAACAGTAGGGTAAGCACAGCATAACATATTGGCACAATAGAATCACATATGATAATTCAACATAATGGTAGCACTCTTGGTTTTTCCTCCGATTATTTAATCGGGCACTAAAACCAATAATTTCCACTTCCACTAGCTAGAGTATTCTCAAAGCTCTCATCGGTACCAAGAACGCCCCGATCGGAGTCACGGTTAAAAAGTTATGCAGGAAACAAAATGGGAAAATCTGCCATGTTCGTTAGGCGAACTTCCCAGCGAGCATTCGCTCCAGCCTTCGCTAGGCGAAGCTCCCGACGAATGAACAAACAGAGCAAAAACAGACCTAAAGTTCGCTTCGCGAACTCCCTGGCGAACATTCGCCTCGCCCTTCGCTTCGCGAACACCCTGGCGAAGCAAGGCAGAACCAAACAGCACTGAAAAGGCACAAAGTTCGCTAGGCAAACATCGTTGGCGAACCTTCACTAACCTTCGCTACCGGGTTCGCTAGGCGAACCCTCGAAAGTTTGTTCGCTGGGACTCGCCCCAGGTTCGCTAGGCGAAGCTTGGAAAACCCAACTTCCCAACAGCGCAGTTCTTCATCCAAAATCCATGGTTTTTCCATCCAAAACACATCCAACCCTTAACAAAACAATCAAAACACAATATAATCATAAAAACAATCATTTATATTGCATTTCATCCGTTAGATTCCTGATTTTAGCACAATTATTCATTTTCTCACAATTTCAACCTAACTCTAAAACTCATGAATTTCTACCACTAAGGTATCTATCTAGAACCCACCTTGAATAGATGACGATGATGAAGATTGAAAGATGATTTGATGAGGGATGGGTGATGTTCTTGATCTTTCTCTCTTCTAGGTTTTCACTTCTCTTTTTCCTTCCTTTCTCCTTCTTTCTCTCCAACTTCTTTCTATCCTTTTCTTCCTTTTGCTCTAAGTGTGGAAAAAGAGTGGAAAAGAAATGATATAGTAAGACATCATCAATTGTAATACTACTAATTGCCCAAAAAGTCTCTAAAGTTCCAAATATTAAAATATCTCAGAGTCAGATAATATTAATTAGATTTGCTCTGAGCTCAACCGTTACTCTAATCATCTTTGCAGATAATATCTCAGAGTACACTGAAACTCAGTAGATCACAACTAATATTATCCAGAGTAATTAAAATACGGGGTATTACAGTAAGTTTGTTGATATTTATGCGGCCATGCTTCTGATATATAGCAAAATTCGACTGTATGGCCATGTCTATGACAATGAGTGCAATATCTAGAATTACTTTTCCCATGATTGATCCCTTTGCCACGATCATAACTCTTCCTTGAGTCATATGCATTAGCAAGTGAAGGATCATTAACAACAGGTATAACATTACAATTACTCTCTTCTTGTGCCACTAAAGAATAAACTTTGTTGATCGATGGTTAACATCCCATCATCAAGATGAGGACAGGTGCATGATGGAATTGGTCGATACGCAGTGAGTTCATCCCATATTGCCTTCATCTCAATGAAGTATTCAAGGACAAATTTTGAGCCTTGCTTCATATTATTCAAATGAAAACGTAAATAAGCTACATGAACTCGATCTATCTTAGCAAATATTTCCTTAAGAGCATTCCAAACATTAATGAAATTTCCATGAAAGATTATGGTTTGTGCAATGGAATTAGAAACAGAGTTAATAAGCCAAGAATGTACTAAATGATTTCATCTTTCCCATGCTACTCGATTCAAATCATCAAGATCTGGAATCTCCATTGAACCGTCAATTATTCAAAGTTTGTTCTTAGCTCCAAGTGCTCTGTGCATGGATCAGCTCCAAATTGCATAGTTGTTGCCATCAAGCTTTAATGCAACTGTAACTGATTTCGGACCATCACTTGGATGAACATAATATGGTGAATTTGTTTGTGCAGGTGGCTGAACTTTGGGAGGCATGGTGAATCGAGGAACAAGATAGGGAAAAGTAACAAGAAATTCAGCGGGTGGACTGAAAGAAACATACAAGTTTCATAGTTTGCAAGCTAAAACTTGAAGAAAACAATGGCATTCAAGGATCTTGAAGGAAGAAACAAATCAAACACTTCAAGATGCTAAAAGAAAAAGAAAGAAGATCAACAAACCTCTCAAAGAGAGGGCTCTAGATACCATGTGATGACAAACATGAAAGTGGTGAAATGATCTTCAATTATAAGATAAGGGTTACATGGTATAGTTATGTAGTAGATTAATATGTTGCATGTTAGTTATGGTGGTGTTGCACTATACAATCAAAGCTTACTAACTACCAAAACTAACATTTGAATAACTCCTAATAAACTATGCATGAATAAACTTGTTCATGGTATAATAATCTAAAATTTTCATTTAAATCTATATTTTGCCTTTAATAGTGCATGTTATTATACTTCATATATTGTTAATAACTAAATCCCATCCCATTTAAGGGTCAGATGAATATATATGTTTTGACACGTGATTTTTTTTATTTAAATATATATTTTTGAACTTATGAAAGGTTTATTAAAAGTAATTTCATGATCATATTTGTCTTTTAAAATATTTTAAGGTTCACAATGAATCAAAGATTCCTTTTAATTTAATTTTCCCCCTTCTTACTTGAGCATTTTTCCTCCATTATTGAACTATCTTCCATCTTCCTTTTTTAAGTGACTTTCTTTCTAAATGCAACTTGTTTAATTTTAGTTTCTACAATCATACAAATTTTATAAAAAATTAATATAGAAATTGATAAAGATTTCAAAATTATAAAAACAAATAAATTGGTATGCATCAAATATCTGAGATGTATTTGCTTATATATTTTACAATACTTTGGTGGTTATGTTAGTTGAAATGGATATATCTTATATATATATATTTTTAAATGGCTCAAAAGTTCATTACGATTCAAATTATCCATGTGATTATCATTTTTGTAGAGAACCTTAATGAGGTGTTTTTTAATTATAAGAATTATGAGATTTTTTGTTGTGTGAAGGTGGTCGTTATTGCTTTTTTTCTCTCTCTCAGGTTTGTCTTCTATGTGTTCTCTGCTCCATTAGTTGAGAAGAAGATTTATCAGGATATTGTTATAGGATTCTAAACACCTTTAGAAATTCAAAGTCTTACCTTTATCTTTATCTTATATTGTAATTATGGGTCGTTGGAAGGGTGATGAGATGTGTGATTGTTGCTCTTTGATTAATGATTTTGGTTTTGTTTGTTTCTAGGTTTTCTCTTCAATATGGTTTGTTTCTCCATATTCTTCTTGAGATTTTAGGTCAAGAGGTTGAAGTTTGGTTTTCAATTAAAGGTGTTATTGAACTCTCTATGTAACTACGTAGTAGTATCGATACTTCACATTCTTTACATTGAAGTCGTGTCTAATAGGTCTTAGTGTCTTACATTGAAATAACATACACATAAACTCATGTTATTACATACAATTAGTTTTATTTTATTTTTTTCAAATTATCATTGGTGTTATTGTGTTGATGTCGTATTTGGTGTTTGTGTTGGGTATGTGAAGATGGATCATTTTGTTGTCTAATGCATATGTTACATGCATAGTATAATATGTTACAAATTATCAAATTCAAACTAGTTTGACTCAGAGTAGTCAATTGCAGCCAATAGTGGTGCTATCTAGCTATAACGGGGCAGAGCAAAGACCGATCATTATAGGAAAAGTCTTGGCAATGCAGAGCATTATAGCGACTGTTATAGGATAAATAGCCAGTAGCGAAGATGGAGCGGTTTTCGTTCCACTATCCTTTTTCACTTTGGAAAACCGAAATTACCCCTTAAATTTAAGGGTTAATTATATGAAACCCCCCTGTCATTAGGGCGACATTTGATGTTGCCCCCTTGAAGTTTGTTTTTTTAAACTCCCCCTTATAAAACCTAAAACCAACTTTTACCACACCCTTTTACTGAGCCTGCTGACTGGGCATGCTGACTGGGACTCCATTTCACCCTCTTCCTTTGCTTCATCTAGAACAACCATCCTATCTGCAAACTGGAGAAAACCAAAACTATTTCAACTGTTGTTTAACAAAACCGTTATCTGTTGCGGAATTTAGTGTGCATGCTACATTCAACATCTTTCCACAAATGAGTTATTGGATTTAAGCAACATTTATTTGCAGGTTTTATGCTATAGAAACTTTTCATCAAGATCTGATACACTTTGATTCAGTTTGATACACTTACGATGGCTTCAATATTCGACACTTCAATATTATGTGATCCGGGTAACCTTGTTCGTCTGAGGCATTGGCAGTCATGGTCGAAAACTAAATCATTAAGAAATTTCAATCTCACTCTCTCCCAAGAATATGATCTTCCATTAACAAATTAGAAATGAAAGTGAATTAGTAACAACAATGTCTTCTGGAGTGCCAACACAAGGATGTCTACCAGGAATAGGGAGGAAAACAAATACCCATTTCTGTTAATTGTTGTGGTTACTGTTGTTGTTACTGAAACTGTTCATATCCAAAACCCTAATTTCTGTTAATTGGGTGTTATTATCTCTTTGGGTTGTTGATTCATGGATGCTAGTGCGGGTTTATCTCTCGGGTTGAATGCGAGTGCGAATGCGAATGCTTCCTCGCCGTCTCATACAGGTTCTTCATCTGCTTCACTCAGTGATGGTTCTTTTTCGTTGCATTTGAGTTCCAAATCGAACTCTTCTCTGTCATGGCGGTTACTTCATGAAAAACAGAACAATGTTGTTGTGAAGAAACAAGAATTAGAGGATGATGATGATGATGGAGTTGTTGATGGTTGATGATGATGTAGTTGTTGTGAAGAAACAGAACAATGTTGTTGTGAAGAAACAAGAAGCATTTTGGTTGCTGTTGTGTTAACAGAAGTGAAATGAAATGAGGTTACTTTCAGTTTGACTTTTTGAGGAAGAAGAGAGAACTTGGAAATTAATATTCAATCCTTGCCCAGTCAGCATGCCCAGTCAGCAGGCTAAGTAAAAGGGTGTGGTAAAAGTTGGTTTTAGGTTTTATAAGGGGGAGTTTAAATAAAAAAAACTTCAAGGGGGCAACATCAAATGTCGCCCTAATGGCAGGGGGGTTTCATATAATTAACCCTAAATTTAAAATTTTTAAGGGTAATTTTGGATTTTTTTCAATCAGATTTAAGTTCTAACCATCCTTCAACGACGTTTTTGCACTTCCACCAAGAAGAATTACAAGTTCTTCACTCACCTCTCTCTGCATTTGTTATTCCATATGCACCATATGTTATCATTATTATTCGTGTAATTTGTCTAAATAAATGATCAAATAGCAGTCATTATGTTATTATTCGTGTAATTTATCCAAATAAATGATAAAATAGCGGTCATTCCGTTATACGCTATCCTGCTATCTCATTTTTGGGGTCAGGCGCTTAACTCCTTTATCCAGGATTGACTACACTGGTTTGAGTTTTTGAAATCAAAGGTAGCATAAGATTATCCTTATCATATTCCTTTTTGACAGTTTTGATAATTCTTGTAATATCTACGCGGCTTTCCAGGGGTATTGAATTATCAGTACATGTAGAGTGAGACCTATGTTCAAGCCGAAATACCTTAGCTTACCTTGAACGTGGCTACACTTAATGGAGACATCAAATTTTGCAATGGCTTGGTCCTTACGCTCCAATTCAGTACAGTTTAGTTTCTGAGTATAGGTGACAATTCAGTACTAGTTTCACTTCCTCGAGTCTAAGTGGCAGAGCTAGTTATGTATGCATTATACTGATGAATCCGTGACGGCAAAGAAAACACCTCTTAGGTGTGTGCATGATTGAGCCTAATTCAATCTTACAAAACCAACTTGTCAGGTAACCATTACCTCTACTTATAAATATATGTCCAATATATTGTTTGATGTGAAACTCTTAACAACATTATATGTCGGTTGTTACTCCAACTGTCTCGAATCATTAGCATTTTATTGACTTGAATAAAATGATTGTTACTTCTTTAACGCTTGCATTTTTTGTGCCTACTTTGTATAACCTATTTACGGATGCTATTTCCTCCTGTACGGTGGAAATGGTCAATAATTGGACCGAATTTTGTGGATAAGGAGACGTTCAAAACCGAAGCAAGTTTTCTATGGATTTTCACTCCTTGTGCTTATGGTGAATCAAGGAAGAAGATAGGGAAAATTAAAAGAAATGTAGCATGTGGATCAAAAGAAACGTACAAGTTTCAGAGTTTGCAAGATGAAACTTGAAGAAAATAATGACATTCAAGGATCTTGAATGAAAAAAACAAAGAAAACACTACAAGATGCTTGAAGAAGAAGAAAGAATTTCAACAAACCTCTCCAAGAGAGGGCTCTAGATACCATGTAATGACAAACATGAAAATGGTGAAATGATCTTCGATTATGAGATAAGGGTTACATGATAGTTATGTAGTAGATTAATATGGTGCATGTTTGTTATGGTGGTGTTGCACTATACAATCAAAGCTTACTAACTACCATAACTAACTTATGAATAAGTTCTAACAAACTATGCATGGATAACCACTATTAGCTACAATAGCTTGATGAACAAGTTAGTAATCTCTAACTTGTTCATGGTGTAATAATCCAAAATTTTCATGTAAATCTATATTTTGTCTTTAATAGTGCATGTTATTATACTTCATATATTGTTAAGAACTAAATCCCATCCCATTTAAGAGTCAGATGAATATATATTTTTCTACAGGTGATTTTTTTATTTAAATATATATTTTTGAACTTATGAAAGGTTTCTTAAAAGTAATTTCACGATCATATTTGTCTTTTAAAATATTTTAAGGTTCACAATGAATCAAAGATTCTTTTTACTTTAATTTTCCCCCTTCTTACTTGAGCGTTTTTCCTCCATTATTTAAACTATCTTCCATCTTCCTTTTTTAAGTGACTTTCTTTCCAAATGCAACTTGTTTAATTTTCAGTGTCAAATGTCTTCTCAGAACTATTGCTACTATCATATAAATTTTATCACAAATTAATATATAAATTGATAAATATTTCAAAATTATAAAATCAAATAAATTGGTATGCATCAAATATTAGAGATGTATTTGCTTATGTATTTTACTATACTTTGGTGGTTTTGTTAGTTGAAACATATATATTGTGAGATTTTGGATCGAACTCTAGTTAAGCATGCCGTCAAAGTTTGTTCACATGCTGTTGTCGAAGACCTACATGCTGTAGTCGAATTGTGTTCTAGTATGTAATTATTGAATTGGGCCGTGTGTTAAGGATCCAATTGTTTAAGTTAGCTTGTAACATAAGTTAGCTTGTAATGGGTAATTATTAAAAAGCCCATTAGTTTAGTATGTTAGGTTTTATTATAAATAACATACTAGTCTCTCATCTTAAGTGTGGTGCGGAAAATCCTAATTAGGGTGAGAGGGTTATTTGTTATTCTTGAGTATTTGTAATCTGATTTGAAGAGAAAGTAAAGAATAGTAGTTATAACCAATCCTTGTTTTTTTCCTTGTTAAGCCTAACCTTTGTGTGTTTCTTGCCTATAAATAAACTGAGTATATTTTGTTTTAAGGCATCCTAATTCACAAGAAATTGGTGTGGTGAGCGTGGAGAAGATGCCTTCAACAAAGTATGAGATTGAAAAACTTCACAGGAGTGAACGACTTCGATCTGTGGCACTTGAAGATGAAAGCCTTACTGGTTCAGCGGGGTTGTTTGGAAGCGTTGAAGGGAGAGGCAGCCATGGACGTTGCGTTAACGAAAAAGGAAAAGAGGCCATGATAGAGAAAGCCCATGGCGCAATATTGTTGAGTCTTGGTGATAAGGTTCTTCGACAGGTATCAAAGAAGACTACGGCATCGAGGTTATGGTTGAAACTTGAAAGTTTGTACATGACCAAATCTCTGGTGAATCGACTCTACCTGAAGCAAGCTTTGTATTCATTCAAGATGAGTGAAGACAAAGTGTTGGCTGAGCAGTGGATATGTTCAACAAGCTGATTCTTGATCTTGAAAATATTGATGTGAAGATCAATGATGAAGATCAAGCACTGTTGTTGTTATGCGCTTTGCCCAGAACACATGCTCACTTCAAAGAAACTTTCATGTATGGAAGGGAGTCCCTGAGCTTTGAAGAATTTCAATCAGCCTTGTATTCTGAGGACTTGAACGAATGAAAGGAGCATAAACCTTCGACTGTGGGTGAAGGTTTGGCCATTAAGGAAAAATTCTTGCGAAAGGATGGTAAGTTCGACAAGAAGAAAGGTAAAAGTCAACAGAAGTCTTATAGTGGCGAGGCATCTGGTATTCAATTTTATCACTGTAAGAAAGAGGGTCACTGTAAGAAGGAGGATCACACAAGAAAAGTGTGCCATGAACGCCTGAAAGATCATGGACGTAAGGATAATGGCAACGCAACCATTGTTCAAGATGACTTCAAATAATTTGATGTTTTTGTGGTTTCAAGCGGCGACTCAAGAAAGGAGTGGATTATGGATTCAGGTTGCACTTGGCACATGAATCCAAACAGAGAATTGTTCGAGGAGCTATGTGATCAAGATGGTGGATCAGTGATGCTGGGAAACAACAAAGCTTGCAAAATTGTAGGTATTGGATCTGTGAGATTCAAGCTCCATGATGAGTCAATAAGGTTATTGACTGAAGTCAGGTATGTACCTAATTTGAAGAGAAATTTGATTTCCCTTGGTGAATTTGACAAGAAGGGATATGTTTTTCAAGGAGATAAAAGTATCCTAAGAGTCATGAAGGGGTCTAAGGAAGTATTGAGAGGCATGAAGAAACAAGGCTTGTATACCCTTGAGGCTGAAGTTGTAAGTGGTTCGACAAATGTTACATCCATGAAACCTTCATCGAAGACAGAAATTTGGCACACGAGATTGGGCCATGTCAGTGAAAGGGGTCTGGTCGAATTGGGGAAACAAAATCTGCTTGGAGGAGACAAAGTCGAAAAGCTGAAATTTTGTGAACCCTGTGTACTTGGAAAATCTTACAGAGTGAAGTTCAACAAAGACAAACAAAGAACTCATGGATCCCTTTATTACATCCATGCTGATCTTTGGGGCCCTGCAAGGTGTCCATCACATTTAGGAGCAAAGTATTTTCTATTCATAGTCGATGATTATTCCAGAAAGTTATGGGTATTCATCCAGAAGAATAAGGATGAAACTTTTGAGAATTTCAAAGGTTGGAAGGCTATGGTCGAAAATCAAATTGGCGGAAAGGTCAAGAGGTTGAGAACCGACAATGGCCTTGAATTTTGCAACGAGGCGTTCTACAGCTTTTGTGCTAACTCAGGTATTGCAAGGCATAAAACTACTATAGGTACTCCACAACAAAATAGTTTGGCAGAAAGGTTTAATCGAACTATTTTGGAAAGAGTTAGATGCATGTTGACTAGTGCTGGATTAAAGAAGGTATTTTGGGTTGAGGCTGTTTCGACAACAACACATCTGATAAACAAATGTCCTTCGATTGTGTTAGATATGAAGACACCTGAAGAAGTTTGATCGGGATATCCACCTAGTCTCAACAGACTGAGACTATTTGGCTATGTGGCCTATGCTCGCATTAGGCAAGACAAGTTCGAACCTAGAGCTCTGAAATGCATGTTCATGGGATACCCTGAAGGAGTCAAAGCTTATAGGCTATGGTTCCTAGAGCCAAGTCACAGGAGGTGTATCACCAATCGAGATGTAGTTTTCAATGAAGCTGAGATGGCCTTCAAGAAAACTAATGATGCTGACGAAGAGGTGGAACAGGGAGAGATTCCTGTTGAAGTCGAGCATGCTGATGCTGAATTGCGTATCCCAGATGAAGTCGAAGAAGAAGCAGAAGATGCTTTCGAAGATAAAGAGACTGATAATGACTACCTTCTAGCAACATACAAGTCGAGGAGAATCATCAAGCCATCTTAGAGACTTGGGTATGCAAATCTTATAGCTTATGCCTTAATATCTGCAAGTGAGGTTCTTGACGAAGAACCTAGAGACTATAAGCAAGTTATGAGGAGTCGAAAGAAGACTGAATGGCTGAAGGACATGGATGGTGAGATGAAATCTCTTCATGATAATAACACCTGGGAACTGATCAAGAAACTTGTTGGAGCCAGGTTAGTCAGTTGTAAATGGATTTTCAAAGTTAAGGAAGGAATCAAAGGAGTGGCGTCGAAGAGATACAAGGCAAGATTGGTCACTAGGGGTTTCACTCAGAAAGAAGGTGTAGACTTCAATGACGTGTTCTCTCATGTTGTGAAGCACATATCCATTCGAATGTTGCTTGCCATAGTGGCACGGTTCGACCTTGAACTGGAACAGATGGATATGAAGACTGCGTTCTTGTATGGTGATCTAGATGAAACAATCCTAATGAGGCAGCCTGAAGGGTATGTCGAAAAAGGGAAGGAAGATTATGTGTGCAAGCTGAAGAGATCTTTATATGGACTGAAACAATCTCCTCGACAGTGGAATAGGAGATTTGACAAGTTCATGACACGCATAAGTTTCATTAGAAGTCAGTTCGACCACTGCGTTTACTTCAGATTTCGACCTGGTAATTCATTTGTTATTTTGTTTTTTTTATGTGGATGGTATTCTAATAGCAAGCAACAATGTCGAAGAGGTAATGAGGGTGAAGGCTGAACTCAATAAGGAGTTCGAAATGAAGGATCTGGGAGCTGCGTCCAAAATTCTTAGGATTGATATCCGAAGAGATAGAAAGTAATCGAAATTATGCTTATCTCAAGAGGCATACCTACGAAAGATTCTCGAAAAGTATGGTATGTCGAATTCAAATCCTGTTGTGACTCCGACAAACTCTCAATTCAAGCTAAGTATAGATCAGTGTCCTAGTACTGATGTCAAAAGAGCTTATATGAATAGCATTCTATATGCTAATATAGTGGGTTCTTTGTTGTATACTATGCTCTGTACTAGACCCGACATAACATATGCAGTAAGTCTTATAAGCAGGTACATGGCGAATCCTGGAAAGGCTCACTGGTAAACATTGAAGTGGATTCTAAGGTACATAAATGGGTCTCTGAACAGAGTCCTAATTTATGGTGGAGCCTTGGTTGAAGATAGTAAAGCAGCAATCGAAGGATATGTCGACTCTGATTATGTAGTTTGTATGGATTCCAGAAAATCTATTTCTGGATATGTATTCACTATGTTTCGCATAACAATCAACTGGAAAGCGACTCTTCAGAAAGTTGTTGCCTTATCAACCATTGAAGCGGAATATATTGCCCTAACTGAAGCTGTGAAGGAAGCATTGTGGCTTGAAGGTTTTGCAAAGGAGCTGAAACTTCAAGGTCGAGTTGTCACTGTTAAATGTGATAGTCAAAGTGCAATACACCTGTCGAAGAATTCAGCCAACCATGAGCGAACCAAGCACATTGATGTGAGGCTGCATTTCGTCAGAGGGGTAATCGAGCGTGGAGAAGTCCAAGTGCTGAAGGTTTCGACAGATCATAATTCTGCTGATATGATCACCAAGACGTTGCCCAGTTGCAAGTTTTTCCATTGTATGCAGTTGATAAAGCTGCATGAAGAAAACTAGTTTGTTTCTTAATGTTATAGAGTTAGATACAAGGTGGAGATTTGTGAGATTTTGGATCGAACTCTAGTTAAGCATGTCGTCAAAGTTTATTCACATGCTGTTGTCAAAGACCTACTTGTTGTAGTCGAATTGTGTTCTAGTATGTAGTTATCGAATTGGGCCTTGTGTTAAGGATCCAAATGTTTAAGTTAGCTTGTACTCTAAGTTAGCTTGTAATGAGTAATTATTAAAAAGTCCAGTAGTTTAGTATGTTAGGTTTTATTATAAATAGCATACTAGTCTCTCATCTTAAGTGTGGTATGGAAAATCCTAATTAGGGTGAGAGGGTTATTTGTTATTCTTGAGTACTTGTAATCTGATTTGAAGAGAAAGTAAAGAATAACAGTTATAACCAATCCTTGTTGTTTTTTTCCTTATTTTTCCTTGTTAACCTTAACCCTTGTGTGTTTCTTGCCTATAAAAAAACCGCGTATATTTTGTTTTAAGTCATCCTAATTCACAACATATATCTTATATTTTTTTCAAATGGCTCAAAAGTTCATTACGATTCAAATTCTCCATGTGGTTATCATTTTTGTAGAGAACATTAATAAGGTGTTTTGTAATTATAAGAATTATGAGATTTCTTGTTGTGTGAAGGTGGTCGCTATTGCTGTTTTTTTCTCTCTCAGGTTTGTCTTTTATGTGTTCTTTGCCCCATTTGTTGAGAAGAAGATTTATCAGTATATTGTTACAGGATTTTAAACACCTTTAGAAAATTAAAGTCTTACCTTTATCTTATTTTTATTACTTATTTTAAAATGGGCCGGTGGAAGGGTGATGAGATGTGTGATTGTTTCTCTTTGATTAATGATTTTGGTTTTGTTCGGTTTTATCTTTAATATGGTTTGTTTCTCCATATTCTTCTTGAGATTTTAGGTTAATAGGTTGAATTTTGGTGTTCAATTAAAGGTGGGCAAAATTTTTTTTTCCATTAACTATACTTTGGCGTTTATTTTGTTCACTTAACTTTAAAAGGGCCATGTTGGTTCCTTAACTCTTCAAAACATTTCATATGAGTTCTTTTTGTCTAATTAGCGACGAATTTAACGACCGATTTTTGAATTTTTTCGTCGCTAATAGGATAAAAATGACTAATATAGAACGTTTTGAAGAGTTAAGGGACCAATATGAACTTTTTTAAAGTTAAGCGACTAAAATAAATCCCGAGGTATAGTTAAGAGACAAAAAAAGATATTTTGCCATTAAAGGTGTTATTGAACTCTCCATGTAACTACGTAGTAGTATCGATACTTCACATTCTTTACATTGAAGTCGTGTCTAATAGGTCTCAGTGTCTTACATTGACATAACATAGACACCAACACATGTTATTACATACAATTAATTTTATTTTATTTTTTTCAAATTATCATAGGTGTTAGTGTGTTGATGTCGTATTTGGTGTTTGTGTCGGTATGTAAAGATAGATCATTTTGTTGTCTAATGCATATGTTACATGCATAGTATAATATGTTACAAATTATCAAATTCAGACTAGTTTGACTCAGAGTAGTCAATTGCGGTCAATAGTGGTGCTATATAGCTATAACGAGGCAGAGCAAAGACCTATCATTATAGGAAAAGTCTTAGCAATGCAGAGCATTATAGCGACTGTTTATAGGATAAATATCCAGTAGCGAAGATGGAGCGGTTTTCGTTCAACTATCCTTTTTCTCTTACGAAAACTAAAATTACCCCTTAAATTTAAAATGTTTAAGGATAATTTTGGATTTTTTCAATCAAATTTGAGTTCTAACCATCCTTCAACGACGTTTCTGCACTTTCACCAAGAAGAATTACAAGTTCTTCACTCACCTCTCTCTGCATTTGTTCTTCCATATGCACCATATGTTATAATTATTTTAATTATTATTTGTGTAATTTGTCTAAAGAAATGATCAAATAGCAGTCATTCTATTATTATTCGTGTAATTTATCCAAAGAAATGATAAAATAGCGGTCATTCCGTTATAGGCTATCTTGCTATCTCATTTTTGGGGTCAGCCGCTCAGCTCCGCTATCCAGGATTGACTACACTGGTTTGAGTTTTTGAAATCAAAGGTAGCATAAGACTATCCTTATCATATTCCTTTTTGACAGTTTTGATAATTCTTGTAATATCTACGTGGCTTTCGAGAGGTATTGAATTATCAGTACATGTAGAGTAAGACCTATGTTCAAGCCGAAATACCTTACCTTACCTTGAACGTGGCTACACTTAAAGGCGACATCAAATTTTGCAATGGCTTGGTCATTACGCTCCAATTCAGTACAGTTTAGTTTCTGAGTATAGGTGACAATTCAGTACTAGTTTCACTTCCTCGAGTCTAAGTGGCAGAGCTAGTTATGTATGCATTATACTGATGAATCTGTGACGGCAAAGAAAACACCTCTTAGGTGTGTGTATGATTGAGCCTAATTCAATCTTACAAACTATATATTGTTCAATGTGATACTCTTAACAACATTATATGTCGGTTGTTACTCCAACTGTCACTGAATCATTAGCATTTTTTTGACTTGAACAAAATGCTTGTTAATTCTTTAAGCTTGCATTTTTTGTGCCTGCTTTGTATAACCTATTTACGGCTCCTATTGCCTCGTGCACGGTGGAAATGCTCAATAATTGGACCGAATTCTGTGGATAAGGAGACGTTTGGGACCGAAGCAAGTTTACTATGGCTTTTCACTCCTTGTGCTTATGTATGCAGCTGCTCTAGTTCACATGAAGAATCTTCTGATCAACAAGCTATTGGAGACGGCATGTTCTACTTCAGTTTGTGTGAAGTTGAGGTTTGTAAACACATTTGAATTTTGAATGAAAACACTATTTCTCTTGGTTCATTTTGTAGTATGTTTTGGATATAAACAGACAATTTTACTTAATAATACTAAATTCAAAACCGAGATAATGCCATTGTGCATTCCATCAATGTTTTGTTTAAAAATTAATAGTATGTTGAAATGATTTTATCTTGGTATGAAATGATTTGTGACAAGTGTGTTGATTTTGCAGTGGCTTAACAACTGCATTGGGAAAAAGAACTACCGAAATTTTGTCACCCTTATCGTTGCGGCTCTTCTCTTGGTAAGTAAAATTGTCCCTATATGCCTAACCTATCATGTAGGTGTTCATCCCTAGCAATACCTCGCATAAACTCAACTTTATACCAACTTCTCTAGATCATTGTGGAGACCTCAGTTCTTAAAATACTATTCCCTCGTTCCCGATCAAATACTTAACCACTCTCTACCATCGACACCTCTAAAAAATATGTGTTTGTGCATGTGTTAGTGTCCGAAACTGACACCGACACTTGCGATTACGTTTAATTTATTATTACCACTGTCAACTTGCCCTGTTTTTGGTGTATGTGCTTCATAGGTTAAACATTCTTTCTATTGATTGTCAAAACATGAACCTTCCTAAGCCCAACTTACCACATGCTATGACCAAAAGAAAACCTCATAGTAAGCATTTTAAGATTTACTCTTGACAGATATGTACATGGTTTGTACACTTTGGGATTGAGAATGACAGGGATAGCTGACTTATTTTTGTTATTGTACTGGTGAGCATTCTGCTCATAGTCTTGGCTTATATTATGCCATTTTTGTACTAATTTATTGGTTATGCACGCCGAATATTCATTCTTTTACAAGCAGTTTGCATCTTTTTGGCTTTGATCGCTACCTTACCCCTTGTTCAGCTTTTCTTCTTTCATATTCTTCTCATTATATAGGTAAGCAATTATTCATTACTACAAACTGTACTTCCATACTTATTTTCATTTGTAATTTGCGATACAATCATTCATATAAGTCAAAATGTGTCAGTGTTAGTGCCACGTTTCCGTATCTATTTGGTGTTTCATATGATGGTAGTGCTAATTCTTATGGTTATTGTGGAGTACTTAGAGAATCAGCACATATGTTCAGTATTGTCGATGGCGGATTATGGCGGAAATACCCGTAATATGGACCGATTTTTACCATTGTGGCAGCCCAAAAACTGCCATGTATATCCGTCATAGTGGCCATCGTGCTGCTATTTGATAACACTGCATATGATTACATCATAGCCTTGAGGGAGAAGGATCAGCAGGGAGTGGGAGGTCAGTAGAGTCCTCAAATGTCACCTGTTAGCTCGATTCGGCTAAGCAGTGCAAGCTCCATTTCTACTTCCCACCATGGTAATATGGTGCACGCCATCACACATGTTTATTGACCGATCAGGTAACTTTTTATCATTTCAATAATGTTTTATTTGTTAATGTTTCTGAAATACGGTATGATGAATAATCGATATCAAGATACACTTTGCATGTTATAGTTTGATGTAATGCCACCAGAAACAGCTTCTGTAAGTTCTCTAGGAAAGAAGTAAATTCGAGAAGAACCAGTTAAGAAAAAGAATCTTGGAGCAGTCAAAATTAGTTTGTGGACATTGGGCCGATTAAATGCAAAAGAGGTTTCAAGGGCTACCGCATAAGCAAGAAAAAAATCAAAAATTCTGCAGCCTGTAGTGAGACATAACAATGAGCCATTCAGGCTAGAAGCGGATCACATCTCTGGAAGCTGTGGACGAAGAATGGCGGTCCAAAGGTGGCCAAGGTAAACGCATTTGCTTACTTTCCGACTTACCTATGGAAGCCTTAACAAAATATTTCTCTTGTAACATCAACAAAGCTTCAACAGAATGTCTAGTCTAGTACCTCTCCAGCTCAAAGAACGGACAGTTCAAGTCCTGTCAAGCTCAAGCGGCATTGTTGCGTCTTCTCTGAAAAGCAATTTAGACTCAACATATATCCATCCGTTTTGCGCGCTTCCGGTAGAAGGCAATCAACAAGACGGATTGGAAGTCTTTCAGTCGGTGGTTTGATGACAACGATAAGGTACCCTGTGATTGCTTATATGGTTTTTGTATAACTTGCATATAAATCCTTGATGACCGAGGCTGCTTGTAATTTTGGATCCAATTTCTTACTAAAGAATGCGATTGGGTGGCCCTGTTGCTTCAACACAACTTCGATACCGAAATTTGACGCGTGTCTCAATAATAAATTCTTTCGAAATATTAGGGATACGAAGAACAAGAGCATCAATCATAGATTTTTTAAGGATCGTAATGCCGTTTCTGTAGAATCATACCAAACAAATGAATCGTGACGCAATAAGTCGGTCAAAGGGGCTACAATACTTGCATAATTAGCAATTATCCATTGGTACGGTTAAAAAAAACCCTTACCTTCTTGACATTCTCAAGAACGGGCCACATAGCCATAACTTTCAACTTTCTCGGGTCGGCATGGACTCCTTGAGAAGAGACAACGTGGCCGAGGTAATCAATTGATTCCGGACAAAAGAGACATTTAGACATCTTATCATATAAAAAATTGTTCAATAAACATTCCAACACCAATTCCAAATGCACCGAATGATCCTCCAAGGATGTGTTATAAATCAATATATCGTCGAGAATACGATGACAAATCGACAAAGAAACGGCGATAATATGCTATTCACGATGGCTTGGAATGTGGATGGGCATTAGTCAAGCCGAATGTCATGATGTAAAACTCAAAGTGACTATCATGGGTCTGAAATGTTGTCTTATAAGTATCTCGTGGATGAACCAGGATCTGATAATAACCCGCACGAAGTTCAAGTTTAGTGAAAACGTAGGCACCTCCAATCTCGTCTAGTAGATCGTCAATTGTGGGAATGGGAAACTGTAGTACCAACACAGAACCACCATGAATTGTTATTCTTTTGTACCAACAACACTAGTGACGAAAACGGGCTATCAATAGGAAAATATAATACCTTGATCAAGCATCTCACGAATCAATTTCTCCATTTCCATTTTTTGAAATTGAGGATAACGATAAGGGCGAACATTTAGAGTGTGTTTGGATGAATAATTTTAACCAGAGAAAGTAATTTTTTGAGAGAATTTAAAATGACTTAATCAAAATTAATTATTTAGATAAAAAATATGGAGAATTGTTAAAATAATGTAAATTTATGGAGTATTTTATTTATGTTAAATTTAAGTAATTTAAAATGACATCACAAAGTAAACAATTTCAAATTGCTTCTTAACTCTATATATTATGAATGTTAAATTGTTTATTATTAATTTTTTAAATTTTACAAGATAGTCCTCATATTTTATGAAAATTTAAAATTCACCTTCAAAATTTTCAAAAAATTGCAAATTAGTCTCTAATATTTTTCAAATTTTATAAATTGGTCCCTTCAAATTTTTAAAAATTACAAATTGGTCTCTATTTGTCATATTTTAAATTTGACCCAAAAACATTAAAAAAATTATGAAAATGGCACCAAATTTTTTACATTGAATCATTTTAATACTCCATCCAAACAATAAAATTTAAAAATGAATGAATTTCAATTGAATCATTTGAATTACTTAGAATTTTAAATTCCCTAAAAATTCTCAAATTTCTCATCCAAACACACTCTTAAGGATTTTAATGAGAGAATGTAATTTTTTGAGAAAATTTAAAATGATTTGATCAAAATCTATTGTTTTGATAAAAAATATGAAGAATTGTTAAAATGATGTAAATTTATAGAGTATTTTATTCATGTTAAATTTAAAAAATTTAAAATGACACCAAAAAGTAAAGAATTTCAAATTGCTTCTTAACTCTATATAATATAAATGTTAAATTGTTTATTATTAATTTTTCAAATTTTGCAAGATGGTCCTCATATTTTATGAAAATTTCAAATTCACACCAAAATTTTAAAAAAATTGCAATTAGTCCCTAATAATTTTCAAATTTTACACATTGGTCCTTCAAATTTTCAAAAATTACAAATTGGTCTCTATTTTTCATATTTTAAATTTGACCCAAAAGCTTTAAAAATTATGAAAATGACCCCAATTTTTTTTACATTAAATCATTTTAATACTCCATCCAAACAAAAACATTTAAAAATGAATGGATTTCAATTGAATCATTTAAATTACTTAGAATTATAAATTTCCTAAAAATTCTCAAATTCCTCATCCAAACACACTCTTAGAGTGTATTTGGATGAAGGATTTTAATCAAGGAAAGTAATTTTTTGAGGGAATTTGAAATGACTTGATCAAAATTTATTATTTGGATAAAAAATATGGAGAATTGTTAAAATGATGTAAATTTATGGAGTATTTTAATCGTGTTAAATTTAAGAAATTTAAAATGACACCAAAAAGTAAAGAATTTCAAATTGCTTCTTAACTCTATATAATATTAATATTAATTTGTTTATTATTAATTTTCCAAATTTTGGAAAATGGTCCTTATATTTTATGAAAATTTTAAATTCACCTCCAAAATTTTTAAAAAATTGCAAATAAATCCTTAATAATTTTCAAATTTTACAAATTGGTCTCTTCAAATTTTCAAAAATTACAAATTGGTCCCTATTTTTCATATTTTAAATTTGACCCAAAAACTATAAAAATTATAAAAATGGCCCCAAATTTTTTACATTAAATCATTTTAATACTCCATCCAAACAAAAGAATTTAAAAATGAATGAATTTCAATTGAATCATTTGAATTACTTAGAATTTTAAATAACCTAAAATTTCTCAAATTCTTCATCTAAACACACTCTAATGGGATTCAGGGCCGGCCCTGTGCAAGTGCAGCAAGCGCTACCGCACAGGCCCCAAATTTTAGAGGGCCCCAAAATTTAAAAGCTTCAATTTTTTTTTCATAAATATTAATAAAAATAAATAAAATATTATAATAAAAACTCAATAAATAAATAAAAATGATATGATAAAATTCCAATATATATATACAAAAAAATAAGATTGATCTAAACTCAAAATAATTATAACTAAATTTATTTTTAATTAATACATAATTGTATTTTTGGGTTTTTTTAATTATTATAATACTTTTTTTTAAAATTTAGGGTCATTTTTGAAATTAGAACGGGACCTCTGAGATGAATGGGCCGGCCCTGATGGGATTTATGCCTTCTACCAAGTGGATGCAATGGTCGCAGCCATGAAAATGCTCTAAAAAAGTTGTAGGACATTAATGATATTAGAGGGTAGGTTGGGAAGAAATTTTGGCTTGTTGTTTACAGCGTGTGGGGGTCTGGTGTGAATGAGGTGATGCTAAACAGGCCTGAACTTCATCACTATGCAAGAGAGCTGGAATATTTTGGATAGTTCTGGTTAGTTCTGGAAGGTTCTGGAAGTATTGAGTTGATTAAATGTTGTTTCATTCTTTATACGCAGACACAGATGAGTTCTCAGAACATGGTCATCTGTGTATCAAATTTGGATTGAAGGGCTTTCATGATATCAGAAGGGTCCTTGATCAACAAAAGCACCAATGATACACATTGTAGTCTAAGTGATCGGAAATTGCACTCTTCAAGAGAGTGTAAGCTCCAAGACAATAAGAGAAGAGGGAAGAATGCATCTCCAAACTATTCACAACACTCCAGCAACATACATAAAAACATTAGAGTTTTTTTATTTATTTTTTATAAATGGGGTATTATATATCAAAAGACATAGTTTTCATATCTGATGTTATAGAATTAAATCTATTTTAATAGATTCATATATTGGCGTATTGAGAAACTACGAAATAATATCACAAGCAATCATATGAAGCAATCGAAGTTGTATACATCTACTTTAAGGAATCAACAAACAACAGGTTTAAGTTAACACACATGCATAATCTATTTAGAAAAGTATCAAAATAAACCAAAGTTACACAGACCAAAGTTAAATACGGAAACACAATAGTTTTTATGCAAACATCATGAAATTGTTTTTGAGATTCAACTGCTTTTCTCAAAGCTAACAATTCTCCTCTGCTGCAAATTTCTCTTCACACTTTTGGACCTAAAGTATATACAACAAAAACTATTGTCAAACAATCTCTTTTAACAAATTTATGCCATATGTTATCATGTCATGTTTCTACTTACAACCAGATGCAGTCCTTTTTTTGGTTCCAGAAGTTGATGCTTTTTCAATATCATCATTTTTCTTTTTCTTAATAGTTTTCTTCCTTGAACCACTGCATCAATTGTACATAGTTAATAAAAAATCAACTTCTAATGTGTTGTAACAATTAACTTATGTCTATGAATTTTGATTATACCTTGCAGTTGGGGATGGCATAACATCTGCACGTTTTGCCATACTACGCAAAGTTTCCAATTGAGTCATATAGTCTATGCTATCATCAGTTTTGTATTGAATCTGCATCCATATGATTGTCAAACAACTATTTAGTTAACTCAATATGACACTAACACATATCATTATACTAAATTATGTTATTTTCTTAAACTATTAATTATAAATGTCAAACATGTCGGTAAATGTATTGTGTTTGGCGTATGTGTTTGTATCATTGATGTTTACGAGTATAATCAACGTTTTAAATAACAGTTTTATAAACTAGAAGTTAAAGAAAAACATACTATGAGTTTGTTCTTTTCAGGACAATAACCAATAACAGTTCCAAGAGATCTGATTCCATTATGTTCTTTGCAGATATAGAGTCCTCTGAATTGATAAGGCTCATAAGGTTCTTCTTCAGTTGCATTTTCTCGCTTAGCGTGCCAGGGTCTGTGCTTTGTTTCAGATTCTTTTTTGGTCTGTCAAATAATATATAACATTTTTCATCAAAATTCAAATAAAAAATATACTAGTTTTATTTTAAGCCAAAGATAAAAATAAAAATATATTAATTCAAATCAAGAGAATGCAATGAAATACAGATTTCTGATCAAATTTTGAATTTTCATTCTTTTTGCTCTTAGCACACTCCTTTAGTTGTGGGGTAACTTCAGTTTCTTCAATATTGATAGCTTTATTGCTTGAAGAAGGACCACCTTTAAAAATAAAAAATAAAAAATCAAATTTAAAAATTAGTAGAATTTAATTTACATTGCATAAATTTAAAAATTTACAGTGATAATGTACGATAAACAATTATTCAAACTTTCCACTTAAGTCTATAATATGTTTTTACACTAATAGACCATAATATATTGTTGAAAACGAAATTCCGTCTAGTCTAATAGTTAGATAAATATATACGTTATGACACAATATTTTTTATTTAAATAATTATTTTTGAAATCATGAAAGATTTCTTAAAAGCAATTTTACTATGCTATTTGTCATAAGAAATATTTTAAAGTCCACAATGAATCAAAATTTCCTCTTACTTGATGTTTTTCCTTTCTTGCTTGAGTTTTTTCTCTCCATTATGAAACTATCGTCCATCTTCCATTTTGAAGTGACCTCCTCTCCAAATACATGTACAGCTAATTCCCTTAAAAATTCAAGTCTCACTTCTAATCTATCTCTACAATCATAAACATTTCATATAAAATTAATATAGATATCGATAAAGATTTCAAAATTATAATTATGAATAAAGTAGTAGATATTCAATATGAAAAGAGGTATTTGCATATATATTTTATTTTACCTTTCCGGTTTTGTTAGTTGAATCTCGTATATCTTATCCTTTTCTGCCAAATGACTCAAAACTTCATTATAATTCAAATACTCCAAGCGGCCATCATTTTTGTACGTAACCTAAATATTCAAATAATCAATGTTACTGAATAGGTTAATTAATAATGAGATTATAGAAAAATCAACATTACGCAGAAGTTTCAATAAAAGTTCTAAAGGATTATAGTTTATCAAGGTTAAAGATATCATACTTCAAACAATTTGAGAGAAGCAATGTAAGTAGTAACAGTTCCAAGGGATTTAACTCCTTCAAATTCTTTGTAGATATCACACCCTATAAGTTTTTTAAAATCTATCATTGCCTTCGTTTCTTCATTGATTTCATCCTCGTTTAGTTTGACTTTTTTTGAATTCTTCTCTTCTTTAGCGGTGTCATACTCATTTGGATTGACTTCTTTTGAATTCTATACAAAAAAAACATAAAAATATAAAATTTAAGTCATTATACTAAAATTTCTTACAAACATATTAAATGTTTAGGTTTAACCCTAACTTTTTCAACAATATCATTTGTTTTTTCACTTGAAATAATGTCTTGGACAACTCCAGCTGAAGCAGATCCTTCTTCATCTATGATTTATATGAAATTTAGAAATTAGTAAAATGAAATATGCATATTATATACGCCCATGAATGACTTTATTTTCGTGCAACTAATTAAATTAACTAGTTATGTTTTGTTTTTAAAGTTGTCTTACTTGAACTATTTTTCATCCAACTTGCAATCATTTTGCTTGTCCTTTTTGAAGCTGTTGGCTCAGTAAGCATAGATATTTCCATTTTACTTTCACTAGGCTTCTCTAAATTCCTGCCACAGTTATTTACATTTTATTACAAATTAATATAATTTAAACATAAACAAAAGATTAAAACAGTAACAAATACATTAATAAATAAATTAAAAGGCATTCGAATCAAACAACAAATCATAAATTAACTCAAAACCATATATTAACATCAACACCATTGATTTTTATACATATTAAATATACCTTGGTGGTGCTCCTTGTTCAGAATTGTCATTCAGTTGAACTCCATTTATATTCTATGCAAAGAAAACATAAAAATTATATAAAAATGTATAAAATTCAACACAATTATTGATCTAATAATACTTAGTTTTTATCAAAAGCATGCAGGCATATGATATTTGAGCCTAGCTTTAAGGATAACCTCAATTATACTGTTATTAACAAGTCCTTCAGCAGAAGATCCACCTTCAACAACAACGAAATATTTATGTTAGAAAATTGATAGAATAACAAATATCAAAAAAAATTTAACACGACTTAATCCATTTTTGAAACTACATATATTTGATTTCAACATTTTTAATAATCTAAAAGACATGTTTTTTTAGATTAAGTGAATTTAGATAAATGAATTTACATCTAAATAATAACTCTGGTTTGATTAACAAAAGTTAGAAATTTCTCTTTTAAACACAAATCGAGTTCTATTGCTTATGCTTTCTCGTTTTTTTTTTACTGATATTATCCAGTACAATAGATCAATTTCGAAAATTCGATAATACATTTAATTTCTCTACTTTGCCTCTAACGAGATAAAATCAAATCAAATTAAATAAAAATAACATTTAATTTGTAGCACAAATATTTAAGGTTTAATCAAACACAATAATCATATCAACAAATATAACATAAACTATATATTGATTAAAAGTGTATAAATCAAACATAAATATTATATACCATAAACTAGATTTCGATTAATTGAAACAAAATGATTTACCTTCAGTAGTAATACTTTGAGCATTATCATTGTCTCCCATTTTCAAGTGATGCTTTTTAAATCCCTAACCAATTATTCCATCCGAAAATAAAAAAATATCACATTGATTTAATCATGGTTAGAAGATCAAGAAGCTAACCAAACAATAAATTTATAAAACATGCTATTGTGATTAAATCAAGCAATACCTCTTTACACCCTTAAGAATTGAGGAAGAAATTTTATCCTCACCAAATGAATCTTTACGAAAAAATATTTGTAACCCTAATTTTCATAATTTTATATGAGTTTTGTTCATTTAGATAGATACATTATGTCTCTAGAATATTCCCCAAATGAAATTTGAATTTCATAAATTTTTTGCCCCGCTAATTTTTGCCATGTGTAAGTTTACTAAAAGAAAATATATTTATTAATTTTATATTCAAACCAAATAAAAATAAAAGTACATATAGTAGTATATCATATTTTTCTTTTCCTTGAAAAACATTTCCATAAATAATATTATTGTATTTGGTTTATTATATATATATATATATATATATATATATATATATATATATATATATATATATATATATATATATATATATATATATATATATATATATATAACACCTCTTACACACATTTATAATACTACATACATGGCGTTAAATATTGGTACTGAAATTCAAATCATAAGTGTCTACGTGATATTAGATTAAAGTACAATACAAAATATAAGTACGGTACATGGAAATATAGGTGATATCCCAAAATATTACAAGATCTCAAATTACAGCGGAAACTAAAATAACTGAAACATCATGAAAACCTTGCTCATGCCATATTATCCTTGCCTTTGTCTTGCCTCGAGGTATCTGAAACAACAAAATAAGTGGGATGAGATTACTAAACCTCAGTGAGTTCTAGACCAAACCATTGAGTCCGCTCGGATCTACAGGGTGTACTAGTTCACTGACTCAAAGACTAAGCTAACTTGCACGCCACATGGTCGTACAAGTAACAGGTATGAGATGTAGACGATCCCATCATAAGTATAATTGTCATCTAACGGTCTTACACTACGCTTCGGTTACCTCAAGAGTCTCATCGAAAATTGAATTTCTTTCCCCGATCAGTACTCGACATTCGAGTGGAATTCGAGTCATAGAGCATTCAGAAATCGAGGCAAAATATTTCCCTGACCATACTCGTCATTTGAATGGGACTCAAGTCACATATTTCCCTCACGATGTGAAAAGTATTTCTCCAGCCCATAACTCCACGTTCGAGTTGGGATTCAGGTCATTGAATCACTTCACAAAGTGTATTGCTTTCTGCAACCAATACTCGTCACTTTAGTGGAATTCTAGTCACGAACACACTTCATCAAACTATAATATCTTTTCCCGGCAAATAAATTCATGTTCGAGTTGGGATTCTAGTAACAAATATACTAATAGGCTATTCAGAACGACTTTCTATGACCAATCTTGTCACTTGAGTGGGTTTCGAGTCACGGTAGTTCACTAGCCACAATCCGTCCTTTTCATGGTCAAACAATGTATAACATGAACTCAGTTTGAAGGCACTATTCGCATCTCCCATAATGGTAACCGTCTGTAGGCACTAGCTTGGGCATCCCTATCAATAGCCTACAATAGTTTCGTATGAAGCTTAAAGTTCACTTTTCATAATGACTAGGGTGTGTCGTTGCGTTCAAACAATCCAACAATCGTGAAACTCGGTTTGGCCTAAGGTTTCCCACCGTTTAGTTTACATTACTCATTAATGACTAAAGGGAACTTATTTCTTTAGTTCTTATTCTTGTTTCCATGAACAAATCTCAATATTTTAATAGAGAAACCATGAACGCGTATTTTTCCGCACAATGCATTCGAACATGATCTCTATAATTGTACTAGGGGTTGGGATACAAAAGGGGTCGAATGGGGAACCAAAATGGCATAGGTAGTGCCAAGTCAATGGAAAAACACGGCTTGGTCGTGTGAGGCCACACGAGTTGTATCAGACAACTCCCATTTTCCTTAATATCTGGAATCAACACGTGCTTGCTGTGTCATGTGACACGGCCCGTGTTGCACCAAAAAATATGTCATTTCTCCTTTTGTGCATTTTCACAGCATTTTGGCCCAAGGTACATGCATTAAATCACACATCCAACTAGAAAACACCAAAACATTGTGATCAACAAGCCTATGGCAACTATTCTCATTGCAAGGAACACAAACAACAACATACATAATTGTCATTGACCTAATTCATGCATATGGTGCGACTAACTTAATGCATCACAAGGAGAAAAAGAGGACCTAATTCATACATAATTGTCATTGACCTAATTCATGCATATATAATTGTCATTGACCTAATTCATGCATATGGTGCTACTAACTTAACGCTCAACCTATTTCTTCAAGTATACATTGGGACAAGAATATTTCACCATTTTTCTAATTTCTCAAAATATACATTCCAAATATCCTCTTATAAATACCGAGTAACTTCATCTAAAATTTACTGTCAAATTTCTTCTTTAGCGTATCAATCTCACCATTAATAGAACTTTCTATCAAGATATCGTCCACATATAGAACTAAGAACTAAGTAGAAAATGAATTTCTCGTTTTCTTCTATATGTAAAGACAACTACAATATTTGAATCTCATATAATTATTTTTCATAAGAAATTGATACCATTTCCTAGGAATTTGTTCCATCCCATACAAATATTTCTTCAAAAGACACCCTTATACTCATCCTTTACAAAACCCTTAGATATATCCATGTATATATATTGTCTCTTCAATATCTCCATGTAAGAAAACAATATGCACATCATAGTACCACTTCACCACAGCCTTAGGAGCCCTTATGGAACAATGCTTTACCACTACAAAGAAATTTTCAGTAAAATAACTCCCCTACTCGAGTAATATCTTTTGCCACAAGTCTTTCTTTGTACCTTAATTCTATAATTTTTTAAAAGCCACTCTTATTTTTGAAGATCCATTTTCATCCAACTACCCTTTGGTTCTTAGGTATTTTGAAAATTTTACAAGTATGGTTGTTTTGAAATGAATACATTTCCCCATTCAATTGTTTCAACCATTTATTATTTTCTTCGATATGAAATGCTTCCCCAAAGTTCTTGAGTTCATAGACGTTTTTTTCCAGTTATATTTAGGTGATAACAAGTAATAAGGTCATCGTCATATATATATATATATATATATATATATATATATATATATATATATAAAAGTGAAACAATATTCATACTCACCCTATCTCTAGCCAGCTGATAGTCAAGATCCATTGTTGGATAGCAGTCAAAATCACATTCTCGTTTCAGATTCTATACTCTACAAGTTTTTGTATTTAATTCTCGTTTCAGTTTCATTAAAAGACTTCACACTAACTGACACAACATAGTGGATTTTCGAGTCACACCGCATCACAATCGACTATGTAGTGCTTACACTAATAATTTCAGGGGGAAAATAGAAAATATGTAAGCTATAATAAGTAATAAATTATAATATTTTACATTAATAAAAGCATGAATTCACATCGTGAAAAATGAACCATATCAGAACCATCACACACTATGTAATATAATGCTCGTAATGGTGAATTTTCAATGATGTTAGACTAAATATATCCACATTGTATCACAATTAAATATCTGCATGGCATTATAAGTAGTAGGAATTAAAGGTTATTTGGCCTAAAAAATATTTATTTATTAATCTAACTATTGTGATTAATTATCACGTAAGTTATTTAAAAAAAAAACAAATTCTAAGAATTTAATCCTTATAAGAATGTCAAAATTAATCATTTTAATCTAACTCTAAAATAATATATAAATTAACTTAAAGAAAACAAATAATCATTGATAAATTATATGACTCAAAATGCTCATACCTTAACTTCATTATGATCTCTTAATGTTGTTGGCTCTGACAGTTTGAGGTTAGAGTGTCTTGATGCTTCACCAGATATCCTAGAAGACAACATTTTCTTGCTCAGTATTAATTTTTGAGTGGACACTTTTTGAAGTCTATAAAAAAATCATAAAAAGTAATAATTTCTTTTAAATTATTTTAATTAATTATACCCAAGATAAAATTGTAGAACAATTCATTAATAATATATAGTACTAAATCTTCCTCTAGAGTATGCAAGCACAATATATTTGTGTATTGTTTTAGGCCTTACCTCTATTTTTTTAAGAGTTCTTAAAGTAAATTTTTTTACAATTTAAGTTGAAGACATTTGGTTGGTTAGGAATGAAATCATTTTTTGTAATTTGAAGTGGAATATTTTAGATATAGTGTGGAAGATTAAGGTTTCCTTATGGAAATGGCGTTTGTTCGGGGAAATTGCTCATCCCAATTGCAAATTATACGAATTTGACAAGGATCCCTTGTTTTTCTTGTCTTAGCGCAATTTGGTTAGTAATTTCTTTTGATTTTGGCGAGTTTTGTCTCGGCGTTTGTTTGTTTCAGGTAGAGTACTTTTTGTACTCTTTGTTTATTATATATTCCTTGCTTTCTAAAAAAAAACAATTTAAGTTGAAGAAGAACCATCTTTAACTATAAATAAAATAAACTTTAGAATTTAGTATAAAAAAGTTTACATAGTATAAAATACATAAGTGTTTAAACTCCTAATTTTAGGATTAGAGGCCTTGGTTTCGGGGTTGTTGTTTTGGATTGCGAGAGTGTCTTCGAAAACCTCTTCTTTCGGTGTTTTGTTGTCTTTCTTTTGCGCCGGTCAAGTTCGTTTTTTTCTGGGTCGGGAGGTTGGGTCGGCTCTTTGTGGTGGGGCTCTTTGTGGTTCTGTGTTGCGACATGGAGTGGGCTGCGGTTAGGAAAAAGGGTTTTAGAAACATTGTTGTCAAATGGGATGTTCATCCCTTCGGAAGGAGGTTGAATGAGGCAGAAATTTCAAAGCTATCTACTGTTTTCTTTTCGGAATTTCCAAATAGGGTGAAGGCTTCTGATATTTTCTAGCTATTTGGATGTGTTGGTGATATCGTTGAGGTGGTGATACCTCCTAAGAGGAATAGATTGGGTAAGAGATATGATTTTGCAAGGTTCATGAATGTAGAAGACATTAGGATTTTGGCTGTCAAACTTGATAATATCATTATAGAAGGGAGGAAAATCCACGCTAACCCGCCAAGATTTGGAAGGGGGGAAGTCCGGCGAACAACATGGCCAAAGGAGGTACTATAGTTAACTCTGCTCAGGCGATTCCGAAGGGCAATGCTGCTTTAGTTGGTGGATCAGGGTGCAGAACTTATACGGAGACTGTAGCTAACAGGGTTTCGGAGGTGCTTAGCGTACCGAAACACTTGGTAGAGTGTACTTCTGTGTCGGAGGATTTGGATCGACTGAAGAAAGCTTATGTCGGAGTAGTGGTGAGGCCGGGAATGTCATATAACGTGTAAACATGTTTCGAAATGGAGGGCTACTTCTCTGTGAAAGTAACACCGATGGGAGCTAATTTGTGTCTTCTGGTAGATTTGGTGGAATGGGAGATAACAGACTTGATAGGTGAAGGGGAAACATGGTGGAAGTAGTGGTTTAGCGTTATTAGACCGTGGAAGGAGCGTGAAGTTGATAATGATAGGGTGGTGTGGCTTCGATTATACGGAGTTCCTTGTCACTGGTGGAATATGGAGTTTTTCTCTAAGTTAGGGGATGCTATCGGCAAGTTTGTGTATGAGGATGAAAACACCATGAAAGGCACAAATAAGGATATCGCTCGCGTGTTGGTGAAGGTTCCTTATTCTTACTTGTTGATGGAGTCTGTGGATGTTTTGATTGATAATTGCTCTTTCAAAATTTTGATTCGAGAAGACAGTCTTGGTCCGGTCCGCGTCGCCCCTATCATCAGCCCGACAATTGCTGCAGAATCGGAGTCGTCTGGTTTTACGACGGATAGCAGCGGAACTCGTTTGAGTAACTTCGAAATTTCGGAGTCGGGCGAGGTTGAGGCTTGGTCCGATGAGGCAAATTCTCCTTTTTTGCAGAAGGACACAACTGAGTCTCCGGTTGGTATGGTCGTTGTTTACCCGGGTAAAGTTAGGAAAAGAAGTACAAGGAAAAAGAAATCCAAAAATAAAGCAATAAAAGGTGATGGTGATTTTACAAGTAAAGTAACAAGGAAGTCTGGTTTAGGTGTGTTTGATGGGGCTTTGGTTTCTCTAAAAGGTAATTTATGTCATCTAGTGGATGGTGTAGTTGGTAATAGCGATGGGGAAGTCTCAAGGTGTTTGGGAGAATCTGTAGTACCTTGCTCTCTTTGTTCAAAGGATAGTGTGGGGTCTCTTGTAGTAAGGAGAGAGAATAAAGTGATTTTACCCTTTGAATCTGTACCACATGGGAAGAAGAGGAATAAAGTTTTGAAAAAGGTGAAATTTAAGAGCCTTTGTAAGATGGGTGGGCCCCCTTTCTTTAAAAGAAAGTCAAAATTTAAAAAGAAAGTGGAAAGGAGGGCAAAAGTAAAAAAATAAAAAAGCTGTTTCAGGAGGGAGTGTTGTGCCAGTTACTTCCTTGAATATTATGCCAAATGTTGTGATTTCCATGGGGGAGGGAGAGCCGGCTATCGTTTTTCATGGTGAAATTTCTGGAGAATCGGATATTGCTAGATGCAACCTTAGATCTTTTGGTAACCTTGATTCCAACTTGGGTAAGAATTTATGGAGGGTAATTACAAACTTAGGTGTGGAAGCCGGGCCGGCAAAGAGTGATATTATTAAAAGAATTGATGAATTGGAGAATAATGATAGAATTAAAGTGTTAGGAGGGAAGGTGCATCCTAGATCCTTACAATGATTATCGGATCCTTTAACATCAGAGGAGGAGGCAATAGTGCTAAAAGGAAAATAATTTCTCATATTATTTCTCGTGGTAAGGCCGACATGTTTTTGATTCAAGAAACCAAGATTCGGGAGATGTCAAATTTGAAGGCGAATAGTTTTTGTAGGCAAGAGACGGTTGGGTATTCATACTCCAATTCGGAAGGTCTCTCGGGTGGATTGTTGATTTTATGGAAGTTAGGGTCCGTGGAAGTTCTTGGTAGTTTTAGAGGTGATGGCTTCTTGGGAGTCAAGGTTAGTTGGAAACATAATATTTTCTATATTGTAAATATTTATTCTCCTTGTTCTTTGGCTTTGAAAAGAATTTTGTGGAGTAAACTATTGGATTTGAAGAATAGATTTTCAGATGGAGCGTGGTTGTTCGGAGGAGACTTTAATGCGATCAAAAGCGTTAGTGAGTGGAGGGGGAGGACCGTTTATAATCTTAGTTCGGAAGGGCGCGAGTTTGAAGTTTTTATAAAGGATAGCAAAATGGTGGATTTACCTTGTAAAGGGAAGAAGTTTTGTTGGTATGGAGGTGGGGGAATAGCCAAAAGTAGGATTGGCCGTTTTCTCGTGGACGATTTCATCATTGACAAGTGGGGAGTGATGGGGAAATTGATTGGTGATATAGATATTTTGGATCATTGTCCGATTTGGCTTGTTGTGGATAAATCGGATTGGGGACCTAAGCCTTTTATGGTCAATAATGAATGGTTTACTAATAAAGATTTTATTCCCTTTGTCGAAAAGGAGTGGAAGAAGTTAGAGGTGGAAGGAAGAGGTGACTATGTTTTTAAAGAAAAGCTTAGACTTCTTAAAGTTAGACTTAAATGGTGGAATGTTAATGTCTTTAGGAAGATTGATTTGGAGATTGAGGAGGAAGTGAGGGTTATTAATGAAGGTGATGATGTGGGAGGCGAGGGCGGTGATTTGGTGGGTGATGATTTTTGGTCTAATAAAAAGAAGGCGGGTAGTAGATTTTGGTTGAAACTTAATATCAAGAAAAACATGATCATCCAAAAATATAGAATAAAGTGGCTTAATGATGGAGGTTCTAATAGCAAGTTCTTCCATAGGGCTTTGAAGGAGAGAAGAAGGGGAAACCATATTGGGCACTTAATGTCGGAAAGAGGCATCATTGAGGAAGTTAAAGAAGTGAAGGAGGAGGTGTGTCACCATTTTGAATCTAAATTCTTGGAACCAGATTTAGATCGACCGATTCTTGTAGGCACATCGCTCAAGGAGATTAGTCCCTTGGATTGTGGCTTTCTTGAAGCTCCTTTTTTGGAGGAAAAAATTAAAGAAGCGGTTTGGGGTTGTGAGGGTTCTAAGAGCCCGGGACCGGACGGATTCTCTTTTCTTTTTATCAAAAAGTGTTGGTTTATCTTGAAGGATGATTTTGTTAGGTGTATCCAAGGTTTCCACTCCGGAGCGGTTTTGTCCAAATCGGTTACTTCCTCTTTTTTTACTCTTATTCCCAAAAATTCTAACCCTTTGGGATTGGATGACTATAGACCCATTTGTCTTGTCGGGTGTGTGTATAAAGCTATTGCTAAACTTTTGGCGGCTAGACTTAAGAAGATTTTACACTTGGTTGTCTCCGATAATCAAAGTGCTTTTGTGTCGGGAAGACAACTTCTTGATGGGGTCCTTGTGGCAAACGAAATGGTGGATTTCGCTAAAAACGAGGGAAAGAGTTGCTTACTTTTCAAAGTCGATTTTGAAAAAGCTTATGACAAGGTTAGTTGGAGTTTCCTTAGATTTATTTTAAGGAAGATGGGCTTTGGTGTTGTTTGGCTTAAATGGATGGAAGCTTTAATTTTCAATAGTAAGATGTCCGTTTTGGTTAATGGGAGTCCCACCAAAGATTTTACGGTGGAAAGAGGCTTGAGACAAGGAGATCCTCTCTCCCCTTTTCTCTTTGTGCTTATTATGGAAGGTTTACGTAGCTTGGTTAGTAAGTCGGTAGGGAACGGTGACTTTGAGGGTTTTAATTTAAATGGCAAGTGTTTCGTTGGTATCCTTCAATTTGCGGATGACATGCTTTTGGTTGGAGATGGTAGTTGAAAGAATTTGTGAGCCATCAAAGCGGTTTTGAGAGGTTTTGAACTTGTTTCGGAGTTAGGTATTAATTTTTTCAAAAGCAAGCTCATTGGCATTAACATTAATTCCCATTTTTTGGAAGTGGTCACTTCTTTCTTATCTTGTAGGAGGAAGGAGAACAAATTTATGTTTCTCGGTATTCCGGTTGGTTTTGAATCAAATTGTGAGTCCTTGTGGGAAAGCTTGGTGTTGAAATTGAAAAAGAGACTTTCTTGTTGGAATAACCGTTTCTTTAGTTACGGAGGAAGGCTTACGCTTTTGAAATCGGTCCTTTCTAGTATTCCGGTTTTTTTTCTTTCCTTTTATAAGGCTCCGGTGAAGATTATAAAAGAGATCACAAGGCTTCAAAGCAATTTCCTTTGGGGTGGTTCGGAGGGGAAGAGAAAAATCCATTGGGTTAGTTGGAAGAAGGTTTGTTATCTGATTGATAAAGGGGGTTTAGGCTTGAGAAGAATTGATGACTTTAATGTTGCTCTTCTTAACAAGTGGAGGTGGAGAATATTAGTGGAATCCAAGGCTCTTTGGTACAAGGTTTTGAAGGCGCGCTATGGTGACATCAACTTGAAGGTAATCGATTCTGGAAATTTTATTAAAGCCTCTAGGAATGAATCTTTTTGGTGGAAGAATTTGATTGAGTTATTTAAACGGTATCCGGAAGATTATTTTGTTCCAAATGTTAAATTTGAGATTGGTAATGGTTTCTTGGTCTCTATTTAGCATTCTTGTTGGTTGGGACGTTCTCGCTTGAAAGATGATTTTCCTCTGTTATTTAATCTTTCGAGTCTTAAGAATGTTGCGGTGGCTTGCATAGGTGGTTGGGTAGGATCAGAATGGTTTTGGGGGGATTTCAGTGTGGTTGAAGCTGGCTCGGATAGGGCTGCTGTCGAGCTGCTTCTGCTGAAACAGAAGCTGGCACACGCCAGACAAGCTGCTGCCACGGCTGATGTTGTCGCGTGGGAATCTGTTTCGGAAGGTTTGTTCACGGTAGCAAGCTGCGTAGATATTATCAACAAATCCTGTGTGCCGTTGGGTCCTAATAATTCTTTTAATGAGGCTTTATGCAAGATTTGGAATTTGAAAATTCCTTCTAAGTCTAAATTCTTTTCTTGGAGAGTCTTTATCAATTGTCTTCCCACTAAGACCGCTCTTAGTAAAAAAGGGTGTTTATCTAACCTTGGGGTTGGTTGTGTTCTTTACTTGAACGGTGATGAAACGGTTAACCATCTCTTCTTGTTTTGTTGTGTTTCAAAGTTGGTGTGGGCGGAGATAGCCGTTTGGATTGATTTCAAAGGTTTTGATGCGGTAAACGTCAAAGAAAGCTTCTTGAAGTGGGCAAGTTTTTGCAAAAGAAATAGAGTGAGGAAAGGTGTGGAAGGGACCTTTTGGGTGGCTATAGCATGGAGCATTTGGAATTTGAGAAATTGCATTATTTTTCGAAACGCTTCTTGGAATGTTTACGACACGGTTTGGAACATCAAAGCTTTAATTTGGAGATGGTCTATCATCAGGAATATTACTCGATCCAATTATAACTTTTACGATTAGGGGTGTTCGCAGACCGGTTTGGTTCGGTTTTGAGTGAATCCGTTATCCAAACCGATAAAAAATATATGGATTGGTTTGGATTGGATTTTCATATTTTTTCTATAAATTCCAAACCGAACCAAACCGAGAAATAACGGGTTGGTTTGGGTTGGATTGATCGGATACATTAGAAACAAATATGCGAAAATATTTTTAAAATTTTCTAATTTACATCAACTAATTTTCTATAATAATATAGTTTTTTTTTATGTATTTTCGTATTTTCATATGGATTGTGAATGTCACAAATATGTTTCATTTTTCTTCCTTCTTAAAGTTGAATATCTTACACTATTTTCCATTATAAATGATATAAATTATATGAATTAATATAGTTGGTTCGGGTAGACGGGTTTGCGGATAAAATTTTGAAAATCCGTTGCTTTAACCAATTAACATCGGGTTTCATTGGTTTGGTTCGGTTAATGCCCGAACTAAAAAAATGTCCGACCCAAACACCATGGTTTGGTTTGGAATCCGATTTAGTTCAGATTTGCCTGAACCAATGAACACCCCTAGATCCGATGAACAAATTTGCATCATCTCTTAATCACACTATTTTTAGTGGGATAAATATAATAATCCAACTTAAGTGATCATGTACAAAACTTTAATTCATTCTTCCTAAAATAATGAGTTGAATAAGATCAGCCCGTTTTACCATTATTTATATAACTTATTATACATTTGTGGTGACACTTGCATAGAATTCTCATTTGGTGTGACTTCATTTTTATTTGTGCAAAGAAATCATAAAACAAAATATAAGTTTTCTTAAAAGTAATTGTGATTCATTAAAACAAATATGAAAATAAAATTCTACAACAATAAATTAGTGAACTTATAGTATTTAAATGCATTCAAAGACATTATAATCATATATAGTTTAGGGATAACCTCTATTTTTCTCCCAATGCTTGAAGTAATGTTATTGAGAACTCCAAGTAGAGAAGAACAACCTTGATCTATAAATGAAATTAACTTTAAAAATTAATGAAATTATATTTATATAACTTAAATATATGTGTATATATTATGCAGATACATATATACATATTAGTGTCTATCTTAAAATAAATTAAACAATGTATAAATTAAAGTAATGTTCCAAGTATCAAGTTGTGGGTACTATAGGGATAAAAATAAAAATAAAGTTCACTTACTTGAACTATTTTGATTCTTTTCTTAATAACTCTTCTCCTCCTTATTTGGTCAGGTGTCTCGTGCGTGGAAGAGATTAATGAAGGTGAAATATGGAAACCTTGCTTTGAATATCAATTGTTACGAAGGTGAGGCAGCAAGAAAGTCAGAATCCATCTGGTGGAGGGATTTGAGGAGTATTGGTTTTGATAAAGTTTCTTGTAGAGACCTTTTTGTTGCTAATGTTAGCAGTAAGTTGGGGAAAGGAGAGGATACTTCGTTTTGGCATAATAAATGGGCCATTGACATTCCGTTTAAAGAAGTATTTCCAAACCTTTATCAGTTTGCAGTTGATCCTAAATGTTCGGTTGCAGGGTTAGGTACTTGGATTGGAGATGAATGGTATTGAAACTTGTCTTTCTATGCTTTTCCTGCATGGACTGTTATGGCCAGGGAGAAGGAAGAAATGATGGACATCTTGGAGCCAATAATACCATCGTGTAATGATGATGTTTTCAGATGGGATCTTGAAAAAACTATTAGCTCTGATTCTTGTGTAGGATTCTCTGTCAAGTCCATTTATGAATTACTTTGGAAGGATAGAGAGGCAACATCCATGGAGGAAAAGGCTTTGTTGCCTTTGAATAAGATTTGGAAGACGAAGTTGTCCTTAAAGGTGAAAGTTTTCATGTGGCGTGTAGCTAAGAATAGATTGGCTACAAAGGATCAATTAGCCAGGAGAAGTATTGTTATAGCAGACAGAGATTTAGCTTGTGTAGAGTGTGGGTGCGAAGAGGAAAATCTAAACCATGTGCTGATACAGTGTCCTAAAGAAATTGAGGTTTGGAAGGGCATGGAGAGATGGTTGGGAATCGTCAACAGTGATCATCGTAATTGGATTGAGTATGTGCTTAGTTTTCATGATGCAGTGAAAAAAGAGTCTGGGAGTTCAGCAGGGATTTTAATTTGGTGCACTGCTGTTTGGTTTCTCTGGTATAGCAGAAATGTTAGGATATTTGAGTCTAAATGTCTGTCTGTGGTAGATGTCTTAAACTCAATTAAATATTTCAGTTGGAAATGTAGTGTACAAGATAGGTCCTCTAAATTTGTTTCTTTTTATGAATGGTACACTGTCCCTATTGAAAGTTGTAAAGGGATCTAGTGCTTGTCTGCTTTGTTGGGTTTCTGAACCCCTTGTGCAGTTAGTTGTTTAATTCAACATTGCTTTCAGAAGAAAAAAAAGTGTAGTAGCCTCTGCCATTTTCTTTTTAATAGTCTTCTCCGAACTCTTTCTACAATCATACACGTTTTATCATAAATTATAAGTTTTCATAAAAAATATGTAAGTATATTATATCTTTCAACTTTACCTCAGTTTTGTCACTCGTGCCCCTTGTAGAAAGGTTATTGACAAACTCCCTTTGAAAAAGAACCACCTTTGACAAATTTTCAAAAAAACTTAATATACTATAGGAGCTACATTTTCTTTTTCTTATTCACATGACAACGATGTGTCGGGCGCAATGAACTAGTCTATCAAAGAATTGACGATCTCATATAATTGATTAATTTTAATATTTTGATTTGATTTTTCTAATTTGTTTACTATTCTCCCAAGATTAAATCAAATTAAATTTTAACAACAAATTTATATTGCTACACACATATTCATAGTTTTATCAAATACGAGAATCATTTCAACAAAAGAAAATTGTAAAAGTAATAATAAAAACAACGTAATCCATAAGTTAGATCTAAATTTATTAAAATTGTATGACTCAAACATAAATATTACATGTATCAAGAGATATCGAAGCTCTGCTCGATTTCAAGAACGTCTCCGGCGCCATCAAATGTCGACTATTCCCTACGACTCTTCGGAAAGGGGCCATGGCCTGGTATAAAAACCTAGCTTCTGAGTCAATTACGTCGTGGAGGGTCCTGAGGGAACTCTTTCAAAAACACTTTACGGCGTCTCGTCAACATCCGAAGACGATAGCCTCCCTAGAAGCCATCTTTCAGGGGAAGGATGAACCTCTCCGGAGCTACATAGAGAGGTTCAACAAAGAGGCAGTCGAGATCCACGTGACCGACCACATCAAAATGTATCTCATCATCAAGGGTTTGAGGATAGGATCCAAGTTCGCAAAATCCGTCGGGCTGCACCGTCCCCGCAGCTTTGAAGGCCTCCTCGAGAGGGCTCAGTCGCATATTAAGTTTGAGGAAGCTGAGGCTGCGCAAGTTGCCCTCGACTCGAGGCGCAGAGAAGGCCCCCGCGGCAACAAGGAAGAAGACTCCCCTCCACCCAGGCGAGGCGGAGACAGGAGAAGAGGAGACTCCCCTCCACCCAGGCAAGGCGGGGAAAGAAAGAAAGAAGCCCGGACCAAAGAGCCCCGCGAATCACGGGGACCGTCTGGCCTTTTCAAAGATTACACACCACTGAACGTGTCCCGCTCGCGCATTTTCAGCGACTGTGTCAATTCGGAGTTCGTCAAAGGGGGAATCCGCTTCCCGAAACCGACGGCTTCCAAACTAAATGCTGACAAGTCCAAGTATTGCCGGTTCCATCGCAGTCACGGGCACGTTACTGAAGACTGCGTCCACCTTAAGGACGCAATCGAGATGCTGATTAAGGAAGGGTACCTGAAAAAGTACGCCAAGCAGCAGGAGGCCCCCCGCCCCAGGGGCCAGGAGGCCCAGAATGTCGAGGAGTCAACTCCCTCTCCCAACAACGGATCGCTGCAAGTCGTGTTGAGCATCACGCAACCTGAAGACTTCGGCTTTTCGGGAGAACCCGACAGCCCTGAAGCTGTCCGGGACATGTGGAAGAACTTCTCGGCGGAAGACTCGATAAGTGCCCGAAGCACCTGGGAGTCTTTCCCCCAAGCCCTGGTCATATCGGGCGGAGCCCCTGACCGCTTGACCGTGGGGTCAATAAAGAGGAAGTTTGACGAGCTGAAAGCAACAACTCCTCGAGCCCCTACCCTCGAGAGGGTTAAAGGAAGATCAAATCCGATTACCTTCTACCTCGAGGAACTTCCCAGCGGAGCACCGAACGCCAACATCCCCCTCCTGATCCGGGCACAGATGGCCAACTTCGACGTCCACAGAATTTTGGTTGACCAGGGGAGCTCGGTGGACATCATGTACGTCCACCTTTTCGAGACCCTCCAGCTGACCAAGCAACACTTGTCCCCGTACGTAGGATCAGACCTACAAGGTTTCAACGGCGCGACCACCAGACCGTGGGGTTTCGTGGAATTGATGGTCACCTTCGGGATTGAGGAAACTGCTCGACAGGTGAAGACGCGTTTCTTGGTGGTGGACTGCCCGTCCCTCTACAACTGTATAATGGGGAGAACCACGTTGGCGAAGCTAACGGCAGTACCATCAACGGTCCACCTGAAAATGAAATACTACACGAAGCGCGGACGTGTGGTCACCCTCCACGGAGACATCAACGCGGCCAGAAGATGTTTCGACGCAGTAATCAGGGGTCTGAGCGTCGTTGGCGGCATCAAATCTAAGACTTAGGCTGAGACACCTTCCGACGTCGTGCAGGCTCCACTCCCGCCGGTCAGCGCGGTCGACCTTGACAGCCGATTTCCCGGGGAGCAGGAAGAAACTGCTGGCGAGGACCTCCCACTTGAAGTCAATGGGCAGCCACTCCACCCAATGCGCCCCATTCCAAATGGAGATTTCGAGCTGGTTCCTCTCGGCGACAGCCTAGACCGAAGCGTGAAGATTGGCTCTGGACTCCCCGACCTAGCGAAGAGGCAACTGAAGGCGTGTCTCCAAGAAAATGCTGATTTGTTCGCCTGGAGTGCTGCAGAGATGCCTGGACTGGACCCTGAAGTAGCTTGTCATCAGCTGACTATAGATCCGGCCGCTAGGGCCGTAGCTCAACGTAGGCGTAGGCAGTCTCTGGAAAAAATGGAGGCTGCTAAAAAAGCTGTAAAAGACCTCCTAGAGGCAAATTTTATTTCTGAGGCCAAATACACAACTTGGCTCTCAAATGTTGTACTCGTTAAGAAAAATAATGGAAAATGGAGGATGTGCGTTGACTACACGGATCTTAACCGGGCATGCCCGAAGGACTCTTATCCTTCACCTAACATCGACCAACTAGTCGATAATTCTGCAGGATTTAAATTACTATCCTTTATGGACGCTTATTCGGGGTACAACCAAATCCCCATGGACGAGGCCGACAAACGGCATACAGCCTTCATGACCGAGTCAGGCAATTATTACTATAACGTAATGCCCTTCGGCTTGAAAAATGCTAGCGCCACCTACCAACGGATGATGAACAAGGTCTTCCGGGCAGATATCGGCGACGTGCTCGAGGTTTACATGGATGACATGATCGTCAAATCCGCAGAGGAAATCGACCATGCCGCTCATCTCCATAAAGTGTTCGACACGGCGAGGAAATGTCGCATGAGGTTCAACCCCGACAAATGCACCTTCGGTGTTCGCGCAGGGAAGTTCCTCGGCTTCTACCTCACGGAGAGGGGCATCGAGGCGAACCCCGACAAATGCAGGGCATTCTCCGAAATCCCCACCCCGAACTCGAAGAAGTCGATCCAGTCGCTTAACGGAATGCTGACGTCTCTCTCCCATTTCGTAGCCAAATCCGCTCAGTACGCACTCCCCTTCTTCAGGCTTCTAAGGCAGAAGGCGACATTTGAATGGAGTGAGGAGTGCGAACAAGCCTGATAAGTGCAAATTGTACCTATTTTTGTATATATGTTTTGTTGCACTTATCGATTCTTTTTGGTAAATATCGTGCGAATAAAACCCAATTTGTTTGTAAATACGATTACTTTACGTTTTCGGTGTATAGTGCGTTATCGTGTAAATATCATTGAGTTTAATCAATTTTCATTTATTTTTGTAGGTGTTCCAGCAATGGGATATTTCCATATTCATAAAGAGCATTGAATAAGCTTTCAAACGCTTCAAACCGTGCGTCAATCGGAGTTACGGTTCAAGAGTTATGATGAAAACAAGTTCTGGTTTTCTATCATGCTCGCTAGGCGAGCCCCCGTAGCGAACACTCGCTAGCTTGTTCGCTAGGCGAACCGGGGCGAACGAAAAGTTCCAGAATCGTGAAAAAACTCAACAGAAAGGCGGTTTACGTTCGCCTAGCGAACGGGGACTCGCTAGGCGAACCTGGAAATGCAGAATTGCCCATTTAAGCCATTTTTCATCATTTTTTAGTTATGGGTTTGATATTTTTAGTTCCAAATCCATCCAATAGCATTTTTTGAGTAGAATTAGGCTAGAAAACACATTGGAGCATGAATTAGGATGATCCGGAGTCGAATCCTTCATGAATCGGAGCCGACAACTTTTGAGATGTTTGGTTTTTCTCCATTTCTTCTCTATGTATTTCTCTATTTTGTGGGTTATGTTTGTATTGTTACTCTAAACCTATGTACATGTATTGATCATGGTTGTATAATATATATGCTTTACAAATCATTATCGATGTTTTCCTTGATCTTTTTGCATTTATGTTTGGATTTGTGTTGTGTTAGAGATAAACATCATGAATCTTGATTAAGGATGGATATCTATTGTCTAGACTCTAGAGATAGATTTAGATAATAATCTTTATGGTGTCGGAACTTAATGTCTTCCGTGTTTCGAGGAGTCGTGCGCGAGAGCGTCGACGAGAGTAATACGGTTGCTCTCTCAACTGTGCGTTAGACATAACCTTTGTTGTGAGCGATACGTGATGATTTTGATGAGTATTGTATGTTGAATGCAACCGATCGATAGGTTTACGTTTGTTCTGAGTAGTGTATATTCATGCTTGATAGGTTTCTTCTCTTCAAAGAATGTACTCTTTTTATGTTCATCTTTACTTTTCTGTTTGTTTTTACTTGTAAACCATTTTAATCCAAACTCATTAACGCGAGAGATTGTCGAACGGCATTCTTTCCCTCGAACCGATCTCTGTGGACACGATATAAATCCCGGAGGGAATTCTTCCGAAAATAAATATTTTTGCTTGCTTGCCCTATTCTGCAACCAACAAAGCCCTCCTCCATCTAAAGCAAGTCTTGTCCCAACCCCCGGTCTTATCCCGACCAGATACCGGGGAAACACTTTTCTTGTACCTGGCCGCCAGCGGCGAAGCGGTGAGCGATGTCCTTATACAGGAGACCCCCGACGGACAGAAACCGATTTACTTCACGAGCAGAGCTCTTCAGGGCCCCGAGCTCAGATACCATCAGATTGAAAAGGTCGCCTTGGCCCTCGTATCTGCAGCCAGAAGATTATGTCATTACTTCCTGTCCCACACAATCGTGGTCAGGACAGAGCAGCCTATCCGACAGCTCGTCAGTCGGCCGGATATGGTGGGGAGAATGCTCCGATGGTCTCTCGAGCTATCCGAGTTCAACCTTCGATACGAAGGAAGAAAAGCCTTGAAAACCCAAGTACTGGCCGACTTCGTGGCAGAAATGACCACACCGGAACCCTAAACCGCTACACACCAGGTACTTGCTTCGAAATTGATATTTTTCTTACATTTCTCTTTAATTTCATCTAGTATATGGCATTTCCTTGATGGACTGATGATGTTCTCACGAGAAATGAGAGGATTCCTGGCGAACACGGCGGGAATCTTCTGTTGTTGAGAGAGGGGGTGCTAAGAACTTCACCCGCTCTCGTTGAATATTTCGGGGACTAGGGATGAACATGTCGGGGACCCGTTGAATGTCTCAGGGTCCTCAATAGTTGCTCTTTTCCTTAGGGTCACGGGGACACGGGGCAGAATCTCCCGGGGAGGCGATGAGTTCTCTGGCGAACGTGTCGATCCTCGACCGGTTATGTCGGGGAACCGAGAGAGCCTTGCCCCTTCCTCGCCCATTCGCTTGAACAGCGGTGGAGGGGTGAATTTGATACGACCCATCGAATTCACCGTTTCCTTCTGCTTTTCAGGTAAATGGACGATTTGTCTGCGAAGGTGGCCATAGGATCATTCGAAGAAGACGACGACCAACCCGAATCCCCCATGGCCCACATGGCATTATTACTATAACGTAATGCCCTTCGGCTTGAAAAATGCTGGCGCCACCTACCAACGGATGATGAACAAGGTCTTCTGGACAGATATCGGCGACGTGCTCGAGGTTTACATGGATGACATGATCGTCAAATCCGCAGAGGAAATCGACCATGCCGCTCATCTCCATAAAGTGTTCGACACGGCGAGGAAATGTCGTATGAGGTTCAACCCCGACAAATGCACCTTTGGTGTTCGCGCAGGGAAGTTCCTCGGCTTCTACCTCACGGAGAGGGGCATCGAGGCGAACCCTGACAAATGAAGGGAGTTCTCCGAAATCCCCACCCCAAACTCAAAGAAGTCGATCCAGTCGCTTAACGGAATGCTGGCGTCTCTCTCCCGTTTCGTAGCCAAATTCGCTCAGTACGCACTCCCCTTCTTCAGGCTTCTAAGGCAGAAGGCGACATTTGAATGGAGTGAGGAGTGCGAACAAGTCCTCCTCCATCTAAAGCAAGTCTTGTCCCAGCCCCCGGTCTTATCCCGACCAGATACCGGGGAAACACTTTTCTTGTACCTGGCCGTCAGCGGCGAAGCGGTGAGCGCTGTCCTTATACGGGAGACCCCCGACGGACAGAAACCGATTTACTTCACGAGCAGAGCTCTTCAGGGCCCCGAGCTCAGATACCAACAGATTGAAAAGGTCCCCTTGGCCCTCGTATCCGCAGCCAGAAGATTACGTCATTACTTCCTGGCCCACACAATCGTGGTAAGGACAGAGCAGCCTATCCGACAGCTCCTCAGCCGGCCGGATATGGTGGGGAGAATGCTCTGATGGTCTCTCGAGCTATCCGAGTTCGACCTTCGATACGAAGGAAGAAAAGCCTTGAAAGCCCAAGTACTGGCCGACTTCGTGGCAGAAATGACCACACCGGAATCCTCGACCAACGACTCCCAGAAATGGACGATTTACGTCGACGGGGCTTCCAGCGCAAAAGGCAGCGGAGCGGGCATTATCCTCGAAAACGAACAGGGCATCCTGATAGAGGTCTCCCTCGAACTATCCTTCAAGACATCGAATAACCAAGCTGAATACGAGGCCTTCCTCGCGGGACTTCGACTCGCAGAAGACCTCGGCGCAAGAGAAGTCAAAATCTTTACAGACTCCCAACTCATGGCATCGCAGGTGCGGGGAGAATTCCAGGCCAAAAACTATAGTCTCGTCGAGTACCTAACCTTGGTGCAAGAAAGGTTGAAGAAATTCGTCTCCGCGGAGGTGGTTCACATACCGCGCGAGCACAACACTCGGGCAGACGTGCTCTCCAAGCTTGCGAGCACTAAGAAAAAAGGAGGGAACAAATCAGTTATCCAGGAGATACTGACCCAACCGAGCATAACCAAAGCCGCACCGACCACGGAAGTCAACGCAATCGGAGACGCAAACTGTTGGATGACCCCGGTTTACGAATATTTGACGATGGGCAAACTGCCCGACGATCTTAAAGAAGCAGGGATAGTCAAGAGGCGGGCATGTGCGTATACCATCATCGAAGGTAAGCTATACTGTCGAGGATTCTCCATTCCCTTGCTCCGGCTCATCGAAGAAGGAAAAGTGTCTGGGATCCTCCAAGAGATCCACGAAGGGATCAACGCCCAGCACCTCGGCGGAAGGTCCTTAGCCCGAAAAGCACTCCGAGCAGGGTATTATTGGCCCACTATGCAACATGATGCAAAGGAGCACGTTAAGAAATGTGACCGCTGCCAAAGACACGGGGACATGCACCTCACTCCCCTAAACGAGCTTAGGTCATTGGCGTCCCCGTGGCCATTTGCGTGGTGCGGAATGGATATCCTCGGACCCTTCGTCATGGGGTCATACCAAAACAAGTACCTCATAGTCGGGGTGGATTACTTCACGAAGTGGATTGAGGCCGAGACGCTGGCCAAAATCACTGCTTTCAACATACTCCGTTTCTAGAAGAGAAACATCCTCGCCCGATTCGGGGTGCCCCAAGCCATTGTCACGGAAAACGGGACACAGTTCACCGACAGGAACTTCCAAGACTTCGTCACCAAATTAGGCACAAAGCAGCACTTCACGTCGGTCGAACACCCTCAAACTAACGGGCAGGCCGAAGCAGCGAACAGAGTGATACTCCGGGGACTCAAGCGACGACTCGGCGAGGCCAAACAACGGTGGGTCGAGGAGTTGCACAGCGTCCTCTGGGCGTATCGAACGACCCCACACTCTACGACCGGGGAGACCCCATTTCGCCTAACGTATGGAACCGAAGCAGTTATCCCCGTCGAGATTAGGGAACCCTCGAGGAGAACAGAAGCTCCCCTCGACGATGAAACGAACGACGAAGCCCTGTGCGAGGAACTCGACCTTGTCGAAGAGATAATGACCGGCGCTTCCCTCCGAGAAGCCTCTTTAAAACAAAAAATAACTTTGCGTTATAATGACAAAGTTATCAAACGAGACTTCCAAGTAGGCAGTCTTGTCCTGCGAAGAAATCAAAAAGATTCACGCGAAGGAAAGCTGGCCGCAAACTGGGAGGGCCTGTACCGCGTCACTGCTAAGACGGGGACGGGTGCCTATTACCTCGAGAACCTCCACAGTGAACAACTTGCTCGACCATGGAATGCTGAGAAGCTCAAGCAATACTACAGTTAGACACTGCCCGGGACAATACAACGTCGCGAACACGGGGGCGTGCAACGGTACATGCGCGACACCTCTATATAGCACGCGGCGGCCAAAAACCACGAATTGTGTGCGTGAGACTTTTTGGCCCGGCGAGGAGTCCTCAACCGATCTCCGTCGTCGACGTACCAAATAGGCGGAACACCCAGCTCGCGATGGGAGGTTCACGCCACGAAGCTAAGAAATCGACCGCTTTCTTAGCCTCGTCGAAGGTCGGGGTACAACCCCTGACCACTCGGCTAAGCTCTCTACGCAGTCGAGCATCATCAGAGTCGAGCAACAGCCCAAGGCGCCAGTGATCTCAACTACTTAGACAAAAATAAGTAATGCATAAAATATCACACACAAGCAAAATTAATAAAGAGACATAACGAAGTAGGAAAATCGGGCAAAACCCTTAGTACAAAAAATGTTACGGATACAAGCCCACAAGTCGGGCGAAAACAACCATTGTGCTAATAGTACATCAAATAAGCCCACAAGCCGAGCAAAAACAAAAGGGCACGCAGGCCAAGAAAACTATGTCCCTACTCTGCGGCAGTCTCGGTGGCGTCCGGTCCACCTCCCTCGTTGGCGTCTCCTCCTTGCCCAGGCGGAACTATCCGGCCGTCGACCACTTCAAAATCAGCATCTGCACCCTCGGTCACCAGGTCGGGGTTTAGGACCCGAAGCTGCGCCACCGCATTCTGGAACCCTATGCCCGCAGTTTCAAGAGCATCGTCCTCTGATAACCGGAGATCCTGCTCGAGTTTCCTGAGTTGAGCCACCAGCGCTGCTCGAGTGGTTAGGAGCCTGTCCTCCTCAGTTTCGCCTTCGGCCGGCCGCACAGCATCCTCCAACTCGGCGATCCTCTCCTTGAGCCGCTTCTCCTCTGCCTCCAGCTCGGCGATTCGGGCAAGGTGGCCTTTCTCCTTCTCCTCGACTTCCTTCAGCTTCCTCTCAGCCCGCTGCTGCTGCTCGCTTTGTTCTTTGTTCAGGTACCTGCACTCCTTCAACTCCTTGCGCAGGTCGAGCATCTTAGCATCCAATTTCTCGAGCTTTTCTTGCAGTCGAGAAAACTCAGCAGCAGGGCAAGTCTCGTCGTTTAGGACAATGGCGGTCGAGCAAAGCCGCATGACCGCAGACAGGTCCTCGAAGATCGTCGTCCTCCTCGCCTCCGCGGCCGCTCCCAGCACAACTTGGACTTCAGAGGGAGGGACACGAGGGTAGATGACGTCGGAGAAGAAGCAAGGCTTTTGATGGCATGGTGGAAGCTCAAACCTTGAAGGAGGTAGGGGACTGTCTTCGTGGCCTAGGTCGACGATCTCCACGCTCGAAACCCGTTGTCGTTTTGGCGTCCCTTGAGTGCCCGGAGACTGGCTCCCAGCAGGAGGTGTCCGCCTCTCTGAAATCTCCGACACAGTGGCAGCAGGCTGAGACTGACTGGAACCTTCGGGCATAGCGGCCGAGGAACCACCCTCAGGCATGGCCCCGGAAGGAGCAACATCTTGACCTTTTGAGCGGGACGCCTCTCCCCGGGCTTGCTCTTCCCTAGCCCTCTTCGCCTTTAATTTCTTGAACCTCTCCTCGGCTCCGACCATTTTTCCTGCAAAAAGAAAGCAAATGTTAGTAAGGCAAAGAATGAAAAGAATACAGATGCGAGGAAAGCTTAGATCGTGGATGTTTTCACCACCTAACAACTCGATGGCCTCTTCGTCGGAGAAGGTCTCGAGCAGAACGCGGGTATTGATCAGACGACGCTGTTTCTTCACCTGCCCATCTGCTTCCAGTATAGGCTGGCCGTCCAGCGTTTCGTGCTGAGCCTCGTTGAAGGTCGCGACGAACGCGACGATCTTATCGTAAGCTTCCCGCTCATAGACATCCAACTGATTATGCTTCACCTTGTATTTGTCGACCCCCTTTTTGAAGTGTTCCTCCGTCCAGTATAGGGGGAACCTCGGCTCTAGAACCTCCTCGGAGACACCGTCGACCTTGCGAGTGACTTTCTAGTACAACGAGTATACGGCCCCGATGGTGACCGGCTTCACGAAATAATAACGGAACTTGAAGTCCCGGATGGAGTATAAATATGTATGAAACAGAGCTTTGCTCTGCTTGAAGGACACCCATCCATGTCGTCCACCGGCCGACGACCTTTGTAGATGGAATATCTGGAAAAAGAGGGACGCCGTCGGGACGATTTCTAAATACTTACAGACAAGCTCGAAGGCCCGGATAAAAGCCAAGGAGTTTGGATGAATTTGCGAGGGGGCCAGCTGCAACCAGGAGAAGATTCCCTCTTGTAAGTCCGTGAAGGGCAACCTCCACCCCGCCTTGTCGAACATAAATTCATATAACGGGATGCGCATTCCCCGGTAAGGCGAGCATATCCGATGACGCTCCTCTGGACGAAAAACTTTCCAAGATTTGTCGGACCCGATGAGCCTGTGCTCGACGGTGCAGAACGCGTCGTCCACGTCTTTGTAGACGAAGATAGACGGCATCTCCAGGGCTTCTTTACAGACCCACTCTTCGAGCGGGCGCTCCTGCGCGAAAGCCATGTGGGCCATGGGGGATTCGGGTTGGTCGTCGTCTTCTTCGAATGATCCTACAGCCACCTTCGCAGATAAATCGTCCATTTACCTGAAAAGCAGAAGGAAACGGTGAATTCGATGGGTCGTATCAAATTCACCCCTCCACCGCTGTTCAAGCAAACGGGCGAGGAAGGGGCAAGGCTCTCTCGGTTCCCCGACATAACCGGCCGAGGATCGACACGTTCGCCGGGGAACTCATCACCTCCCCGGGAGATTCTGCCCCGTGTCCCCGTGACGCTAAGGAAAAGAGCAACTATTGAGGACCCCGAGACATTCAACGGGTCCCTGACATGTTCATCCCTAGTCCCCGAAATATTCAACGTGAGCGGGTGAAGTTCTTAGCACCCCCTCTCTCAACAACAGAAGATTCCCGCCGTGTTCGCCAGGAATCCTCTCATTTCTCTTGAGAACATCATCAGTCCATCAAGGAAATGCCATATACTAGGTGAAATTAAAGAGAAATGTAAGAAAAAGATCAATTTCGAAGCAAGTACCTGGTGAGTAGCGGTTTAGGGTTCCGACACGGAGTCTCCGACAGCTTTACGGCGGCGAACGACTGTTGTAGGAGAGACTAGGTTTTCGGCACGGAGTGTCCGACGGTTGACGGCGGCGAACGGCAACTAAAGAGGGTAAAGAGAGAAGGAGAGAGATTCTTGAGAGAGAAGCGGAAAAGTGAAAAATGAACGAGGGGAGCGGCTTTTATAGGCGATTCTCGCGGAACTCGAGGGGCATAGGGCACTCGAGTGCGCTACCCTAGCCAGCCGCCCTAGCCTCCCTAGGTAATGATGGCAGGCGACACGTGGCACACATGCAACCACGCATCTTCCCACGCGTGTCGTTCCAGTTTTCCCCAACGCTTTGAATCTGAGACCCCTCATCTCCCCGGCGTGCCGACCGAACGCAGCTGAATGATGCCCGACTTATGTGCAACCGCATGGACGTCGACTACGAGAATGGCCTCCTCGGTTCTTCTCTGGGCGCATCCCCAACATGCCAATAACCCTTAAGTCATTGCTCTGACACCTCTGAGCAACGAATTGGGGGGCTCCTGTTCTAGACTGGGCCAAGGCTGCCCAGCAGTCGAGCAGGCCCAACCCATACTGCCTGGGGAGGCCCAATAAGGTAAGGTCCTTCTGCGGACACGCGACTGCCACGTGTTAACCATAGAGCTTTTCCGGGCACTCAGGTAGTGTCGGGCACGTGGGACAATATGGGGTCGGGGACGTCCCATCCCGCTGAGATACGACTCCTCGACAAGCTAGTTTCTCCCCCGCGAGCATGCTACGCGTCCCTACTCGACGGACACTGTCCCTCCTCACGAGGTCTGCCTTTCCTACGGGCTTCACATCTCCTCGACACATAAGGCTCCTCCCCGCGAGGAGCACCCAACGGTCCACCCCGCATGGACACGTTCCAAGTAACCTCCCACTTCCGAAAGATTCGGTCTGCCCTACTTCCGGAAATCTAGGAGCAGTTACTCTAGGGCGAAGACCACGTGCTGGTCTTCACTACTACACGTAAGGCCTAGCAGTTACCCGGAGTGGGCCTAGTTGATCCAGCCCATTGCAGGTAACCGTTGGCCCCGTGCTGGGGGCTCTCTATAAATACCCTCTAATTTGAGAGGGTCAGGTTAGACATTTTTCTTCCTACCATTCTCACTTCTTGTATTTGCTGATATTCTGTACACTCTCTCATTTGAGCGTCGGAGTACCTTGCAGGTACACCCCCCCCCCCCCCCCCCCCCCCCCCCCCCGCCGTCTCTCACCATCACCAGGAGCTGCCGTTCCAGACGCCGTTGGCCACCATCACTGTCTGATCCAGGTACGATCAATATATATATATATATAATAAAATTTGTTGACACTAAATTTTGGCACATTATATGTGTTTATCTAAAGACTTAATTAGATTCAATTAAATATGAATTCGATCCACCTAATTTATATAATTTATTTTCCTTTTAGTATTAGATACAATTTATTTTATAATGAAATATTTAGTGGAAACACTCTCTCCTTTCTAAATAATTTACATTTTTGATGTTAAAAATTTCAATTTAAATTACAATTTCACTAATTTAATAACTATAAATTTATGTTTTTTTTCATAAAATTATTTTAATTTATTTGATGGAGCGAAATAATTTCTAATTAATCATAATATTTATAATTTTAAAATACTATATCTCTACAAAAGATAATATTAAATTGTTGTGAATTGATGTCGTCAAGAATAGTCCAAAATATGAGATAAAGATTGAATTTCTTAAACAAACACAAGAAACCCTATTAGGACTTATGAAAGATTTAAAATTGTTTTGCTATTCACTTTCTCAATAAGGGTTCAAAGATTACAAGTGAATACTAACAGTTAATCTCTCTCAACAACCTGAGAGAACTAGTCTATTTATAGACTACTAAGCTAACTTAGGCTACAAGCTAAATTAACAATTGGGCTTACAAGTAAGGCTTAATTCAACATGTTAACTTAAACACAAAGCTAACATAGTGGTCGAACTGGCTCCTAGTAAAACTAATGTGTCCCATGAACTTGTTCAATCTCCTATTTCATTGTCAAGGAGATTGTTTCAGGCCATACAAATACCTATTTATCTTGCACACATAATTTTCCTTTCCCTTCTCTTCATACCCTTCAGGTTGCCTCATCAGGATTGTTTCATCAATATCACCAAACATGAAGGTTGTTTTTACATCCATCTGTTCAAGTTCAAGGTCGAACTTCGCCACCATGGCTAACAACATTCTAATGGATTTACACTTTACAAAAGGTGAGAACACGTCATTGAAGTTGATACCTTCTTTCTAAGTGAACCCCTAGCAACAAATCTTGCTTTAAAACATTTCGACATCACTCCTTCGATTCCTTCCTTAACATTTTATATCATCATCCATGGATTTCACTCATTTAGTCTTATTTTGACTTTTCATAAATTCTTTGTAGTCTCTAGGTTATTCGTGAAGAACCTCACTTGCAAAAATTAAGGCATAAGCTATGAGATCTGCATAACCAAGTCTCTGAGGTGGCTTGATGACTTTTCTCGACCCGTCTCTTTCCAGCAGGTAGTCAATATCAGTCTCCTTATCTTTATCAGCAACTTGAGATTCTTATTTGACTTCATCTTGGTTATGCAATTCAACATCACTATGCTCCACCTCAACAAGAATCTCTTCACGCTCCAACTCTTCTTCAGAGATCTTTGAACTTAGAACAATGTCATCAGATTTCTTGAAATCTCTCTCAACTTCATTGAAAACTAAATCTCGACTACTGATACACCTCCTGTGACTTGGCTCTAGGCACCACAGTCTATAAGCTTTGACTTCTTCAGGGTATTTAAGGAACATACATCTCAGAGCTCTAGGTTCGACCTTGTCTTGCCTAACATGAGCATAGGTTAAACAACTAAATACTCTAAGTCTGTCGAGACTAGGTGGATGTCCCGACCAGACTTCTTCAGGTGTCTTTATTCCCAAGGCCATCGAGGGACACCTATTTATCAAATATGTTGCAGTTATAACAACTTCTCCCCAAAACACCTTCTTTAATCCTGCACTTAGCAACATTCACCTCACCCTTTTCTAGAATGGTTCGATTAAACCTTTCAGCCAAACCATTTTGTTGGGAACTCTCTGTTATAGTTATGTGACTTGCAATACTAGACGCAATACAATAGTTGTTGAAACTCTCATTGCAAAATTCAAGACCATGGTCGGTCCTTAACCTCTTGACTTTCCTGCCAGTTTGGTTTTCGACCAGAGTCTTCCGACTTTTGAAATTTCAAAAGTTTTATACTTAGTCTTCTGGATGAATACCCATAACTTTCTGGAGTAATCATCGACTATGAATAGAAAATATTTTGCACCTGAGTGTGAAAGATTCCTTGCTGGTCCCTAAAGATCAGCATGAATGTAATCAAGGGATTCATATGTTCTTTGTTTACCTTTGTTAAATTTAATTCTACAGGATTTATCAAATACACAAGGTTAACAAAACTCCAGTTTTTCGACCTTATCACCACCCAGCAGATTTTATTTCGACAATTAGACCAAGCCGCTTTAACTAACATGGCCAAGTCTCTTGTGTTATAGATCAGTCTTAGACACAGGTTTCGTGGATGCCACATTTACTGAACAAATTACAACCTCAGCCTCAAGGGTATACAAACCTTGTTTCTTCGCGTCTCTCAGGACTTCCTTTGACCCCTTCATTACCCTTAGGATGCTTTGTTATCCTTTGAAAACATGTCCTTTATTGTCGAATTCACCAAGAGAAATTAAATTCCTTTTAAGATCAGCTACATACATAACATATGTCAACAACCTTATTGACTCATCATGGAGCTTGAATCTCACAGATCCAATACCTGTAATTTTTCAAGCTTTGTTGTTTCCCAGTAGCACTTATCCACCATCTTGATCACACAATTCCTCAAACACATCTTTATTTGGTGTCATGTGCCAAATACACCATGAATCCATATTTCACTCTTTGCTAGAGTCGCTGCTTGAAACCACCAAGACATCAAATGATTCATAACCATCTTGCGCAATGGTTGCATTACCATTATCCTTTTCACCATGACCATTCAGACGATCAGGGTATACTTTTCTTGTATGACCTTCCTTCTTACAATGATAACACTTAATAGTAGGAATATTACCACCATAATAATTTTGTAGAACTTTACCCTTCTTGTTCTCAAGCCTACCATATTTCTTTAAGAAATTTCCCTAACGGATAAACCTTCACCAACAGAAGATGGCGTGTGCTCTTTTCGTTCGTTCAAATCCTTAGAGTACAAGGCAGATTAAACATCTTCAAAGGTCAACGACTCACTTCCATACAAGAGAGCTTCTTTGAAGTGACCATGAGACTTAGGTAAAGAGCACAACAACAGCAACACTTGATCTTCATCATCAATCTTGACCTCGATATTATCAATATCAAGAACTAACTTGCTGAACATATTCAGCTGCTCAGCCAAGGCTTTGTCTTCACTAATATTGAATGAATACAAAGCTTGCTTCAGGTAGAGAAGATTAACCAACTATTTTGTCATGTACAAACCTTCAAGTTTTGTCTGCACACCCACTACTGTTTTCTCCTTTGAAACATGTTGGATAACCTTTTCACCAAGGCTCAATACAATGGCACTGAGGTCTTTTTCAATCATCATTGTATTCTCTTTCTCTGATAGGGCCGCATCCATCTTCTCTGATCCTTTCAATGCTTCTAACAAGCGTTGTTGAACAAGAAGGGCTTGCATCTTCAAGCGCCACAAACCGAAATCATTCACTTCAGTAAATTTCTCAATCTCATACTTTGTTGACGAGATCTTTTTCTCCATGCTCACCGCCCCAATTTGTTATGAATTGATTTCGTCAAGAACAAACCAAAATATGAGATAAAGATTGATTTTGAAGGTGAGAAAAATACACAAGAAGGGGGTTGAATTGTGTTTTTCGTTTCTTTAGTTTGTATCTGATCAGAGTTCGGAATCTAAACTGGTGTTCAGATTCTGATTATACGTTGCAGCAGATGTTAACAAAAACAAGTAAATAATAACAGAACATACAGAGATTTATACTGGTTCCTCCCAAATGAGAGTAGTCCAGTCCCCTTGCAGCACAAGAGATTTTCACTACAATCAAAATATGATTACAATCGCCTATGCACTTAAGCATAAGACTTTTCTTTGCTCAGACCCTCAGCTCGAGACTTCCAGCTTAAACCCCTCAGGTCCAAGACTTCTGCTAAGGTTCCACGAACCAAAGATTTCCCTGCTTAAGCCCCTCATACTCAAGGCTTCTGCTCAGACCCTCGGTCCAAGACTTCCCTGCTCAGATTCCTCAAATCCAAGACTTCTGCTCAAGCCCCTCATGCCGAAGGCTTCCTTTCTCAAGTTCCACCAACTCAAGACTTCCATTCGTAGGTTCCACGAACCCAATACTTTTGCTCAAGCCCCTCAGGCCCAAGACTTCCTTCCTCATAGTCATAGTCCAAGACTTCCTTGCTTAAACCCCACAGATTCAAGACTTCTGCTCAATCAACAATTGATTAAGATTATCAATGTTCTAGCATATAGCAGGAGACTTACTTGGCTCAAGCTTCTCAGCAAGAGACTTTCCTGCTCAAGCACATATCAAAGACTTTATCTAAGCTACTAAACAATCATGTTTAGCATAATAGAGAACAAGGTGTACTTTATACAACTATCGGAGGTATATGGTAATCACCTTAACAAAAACCTCTAAGCACTTAAGATTTCTAAGATGTTCAATGTTTAAGAAATCGTAAGTCTTATTACAATTTACAACATATAACAGAAAATCTGCATACTAGATTGTGTTGCTTATTGTATGATCTTGTTATTCATCCATCCAGAAAGAAGTGTTGAACACTTCTATCCTTCTTGGCTTTCCTTTTATATTTGCCCTTTTGATTACTCCCTTGTTCGAGGCTTCAGTTTTAATCTTCAGTAGCTTATATGGTAGTTGTAGAAGATAAGTCGTTGGAAGAGATAACTTGAACAAGTATCTTTGTTTCTCCATAATACAAGAGACGTTGAAGAGAGATACTCCAAAAGATCTCAATCCATTGTGTAATATGTTTCACCATTTCGTCTTTCATGTAATCTTGTAATATAGAGCCGTTGAGAGTAGATATCTGTAAAGCATGACAACTCTTCTTGAGCCTTGTGAACTTAGACTCTAGGTAACAAACTAATTTGACAATGCAGCTTGCTTTCTGCGGTACAGATAACTTTAGCTTTATCACTAATTCTGAATAATCACCAGAAGCTAATTACATTCACCAAGTGTAGAGAAAATATGTTGCTTCTTCTGATGCTGAGACCTTCAGCTTTAGAGTCTATGCTAGACATCACTTAGAGAGTGTTCTTCAGATTCTGCACCACCAGAAGCTAGTAATTCAGTTACTCTCAAGTGCGTCCTTATATATCATATTCTGAATATATAACTTGAAGCATTAGAACTTGCATACTTGGAACACACACTAGATAACACCATTGTTCTTTTAATACTTTGTTATCATCAAAACCCAAGAAATATATGTCATGAACAACTCTTGTTCTACTAATCTTCCCCTTTTTGATGATGACAAACATAAGTATTTAAAGGACAATGTTGGGCTATTTTAATTTTCTTAGTTTCATCAGAGTTAGAGGTTTGTAAGCTTCCTCTGAGTTTGATAGTTCAAAGGTTGAGATTTGTAAGCTCCCCTTAAGTTTTATCTTTAAGAAAACTAAAATATATCTTAATTTTCTTTGCAACATCAAGGTACGAGGTTTGTAATCTCCCCCTGAGTCTAATAGTCTAAGGTTAAATTCTGTAAACTCGCCTAAATACTTCAAGAAAACTAAAATATTTTAACTTTCTTAGCAACATCAGAATCTGAGGTTTGTAAGCTCCACCTGAATCTAGTAGTCGAAGATTGAGGTTTGTAAGCTCCCCTTTATAACTACTTTTAAGAAATCTAAAATATGTTTCTTGGGTAACATAACCAAAATAACAAAATTTAAATATCAAAAATTTAAAATAGACAATATGTACAAACTGAATGGGTTCAGTTTCTAATTAGATACTACTATATCTTTTCTCCCCCTTTTGTCACATTAAAAAGAATAAAAGGAAAATAAAAGAATTAAAGTCATAAATGCGTAGCAGAGAATCATTACTTGATCAGTTCCTAAGGAAGAAAAATCGATCAAGTAACAGAGATCATTAAGGATTGTACAGTGCATGCTAAATATTTATTGGTCCTAACAGTTCCGAGAATCAAGTGAAGGATTTTATTTCATCATTTAGGTTACCCATAATCCACTATAAAAGCAACTGAAACCAAAATCATTTTCATCAATATCCATCAAAACATCACGGAGTCCTCAGCTTAGAGCAAAAAAATATGTTGTGACAGAAGTCATGGAGAACTCTACAAGTCTGAAAACCCGAGACCTTCAGAAGCTAATCATTTCTAAAGCATCCATAACTGGGCATGTATCCTCTGCACTGAAAACTTCAAACGAGGCTTTGTCCTCAGCACCTCAAAGACCAATAGAAGCAGGTCCATCAGCTGATGTTTTGAAGCCAAGGAAGAAATCCATGAAGAAGACACAGGAGAAGAGGATAAACAAGAGGTTTTATCAACTTGTTATCCCATAAGTAAAATAGGAGGATATTGATGAGGATGAACTTGATATCAGTTGGGATAACTGGATGTATTACAAGGTAATGGATGATGTAGATTAGGTTTAATATTTAGATCAATCCAGTCCTCTTTTAATGTAATCATTTCAATGCTTGATTAATGAAAATTTTATTTTGATCATTTCATATTATGCAGTCGTACAATCACTTTATTTTCCCTTTAGATTTTCTAACAAAAGCATCAGTGAAGTAAGGAGATGAATAGAAACAATTGTTAACTTATTAACAATAAAATTTACAGCTGTTAAGAGGGTCTTAATAGGTCGAAATACTAGACATCATTTCCAAGAGTCGGTATTTAAAAATCCATTTGACTTAATCAATATTAAAATAATGAATACTTAGGGTAATGAATATAATGATTCTATAAAAACCCTTATCAAACGCACTTTCATAATCACTTAATCTTCTGAACACAAAGATGTATAAACAAAAACAAATTTGGGTTCCAAAGAGAGATTTCAGAAAGATAGAAATGCTAAATGCAGCAGCTCGAGCAAAAAAGAGTAATGAAGCATCTGAAGGATCTAAAATCAAGCAGATAACTTCAGAAGCACATACTTCATCAGCATCCTTCATTGAGACACAAAGAAGAAGAACTTCTAGGTCAAAACGCAGAAACCAACTGAGAAATGATGCTGTAGAACTTTCAAAGGAAGAATGGCAAGATTATTTTTACAATCTAGATATGTCGGATGATCCTAGGGAATACCTTAGGAAAAATCACTACAACATTTGTTGTCTCTGGCAACACTTTTTTAGGTAACATGTAAAAATTGTTGCCTAAAATTCGTATAGGCAACAATTTATGGCTGTTGACAAAAATATATTTGCAACCCTTGATAATCGTTGCCTAAAATACTTTTGGGGACATTTTTAGAGCGTCACTCTTTTATTTTTTTCGCAACGATTGTTAATTGTACCCTTAACTACTTTTGGGGACGATTTTGGAGAGTCATTATACTATTTGTTTAGCAATATTTGATAATTGTTCCCTTAAATACTTTTGGGGACATTTTTAGATTATTCCATTAGTTCTAATAAAAGGCTACATTCCTTCAATGTTGCATAAAATTTTAGCAACATTAAATTTTTGGTGGCACTCTTCCCTCCAAACTTATCCATTAAAAAATTATTTCCCTCTAAACATTATCAAAAAAATATTTAAATATAAAAAAAAAATCATCTAACACATAATATAATAATATAGTAGTATATTAATATATTATGTGTTAGATAATTTTTTATATTTAGAAAATTTTTTTATATTATTATCTAACACATCCCACCATTTAAGGAATGTTTTGATATAAAAAATCACTAATCTCTATCTGATCACGTTTCATAATAAAATATATATAAATTTAAATTTGTTGAAAACCGAAAAAAGAAATAGTACACACTTTTTATTTATTTATTATTGAGAAAAGGCTTAATCATACTATGAAGCACCACATAACTCATTGAATCAAATATAACAAATTAATGGGATTTGAATAAAAATATTTTATCTTAAATTAAAAAATAATTTCAAAATCAAAATATTAGTAACATAAATAATTATATAACAACACATTTTTCGCGTATTTAGATTCATATATTAGTGAAATGATTAGTAACATATTAAAATAAAAGAAATTTTAAAATAAAAATATTAGTAACATAAATAATAATAAAAAACACATTTTTCCGTGTTCGGATTCATAAATTATTTCTATTTTTTTTTATTTTCTTTAATTATACAAAAAAATGTAATAACTCGTGTGTTTGCACGAATTCTGGTCTGGATACCCGTGCGTTCGCACGAATACTAATGTGTTACGTGTATTTGTTTTTAAAATGTACTTCCTCCATAGCTGTTTATAAGCAAAAAAAAAAACACTCATCTTTCTTGTAACAAATTTTACACAAATAACATCAATTATATCTCATTTAAGTATCTATTTCTAAAAAATGCATATTTTCCAAAATAAAATTAATTGCAATTGCATTTTATTTGGTTTCTCTCTCATTTTTTCCATAAAAGAGTTTAATATTTTTAAAGAAAAGACACATTTTCAGATACATCAATTTGCAAAAGAAATTTTAAAATAATATACTATTTAAAATTTTTTTTAAATAATGTTAATAAACTAATTAAGAAATAGCTCAACAATTCAGTCTCTTTAACTGAAAAATTATATATATATATATATATATATATATATATATATATATATATATATATATATATATATATATATATATATATATATATATTACTGCTCCTGTTAGTATGATATATATTAATTCACAATTAAAATAATTAAAATCTATTAAACAATAATTTAAAAAAATTATAAAAATAATACAACATCATGATTTTATCTGGCATCACCATCATCATTTTACTCATACGGTGTAATGACCCTATGTGCCAAAATTCCAATTCTTTTAATGACTATCATTGTTTTAGAAGCAGTATTTCTTGAAGATTATATTAAGACTAATGACTATGCTAATGCAAAATTCCAACCTATGGGTCATTTAATTTAAGAAATTAACTAAAATGGAATATACTCTTATAAACATGTTTAAATATTTATGACATGTGCATTTTTTATTTTCGCATCAATTATTCAAACATTAATAATAATTAATGTAATTATTATTGAATATTATAAATAGTATAAAATAATATTAACCTCTTATCAATCAATAAATATATTACAAATGGTATAAAACAACATATTAGATATTAATAATTATATTTCCACACTTTGAAAATCTAATATTTCTATAAAAAAAACATATGTAATTATTATATTTAGAAGGATGAAAAACAAAATTATTATATTTTAAAAGATTAAAAATGTATTTAATTATTTAATTAAATGTTATTAAATCTTAAATTTAAATTAAAAATAAGTATTTAATATAGTTGATCAAAATTAATTGAATAATTTAATATTAATATTGTTAATTTATATAAATATTAAATTTTCTTTTAAATTTCGAACAGTTACTTTAAAATTTCAAATATTAAGTAACAAAAAAATATAGTTGATTACTTTTAATTTTCATTTTCAAATTTCAATTACTTTACACGTGTATTACAGGTTCGATAGTATTCCAGAAACAAAACTCTAGATACTACTTCAAGAAACAATTACTTTTTGTAATAATAATAATAATTAAATAAATTTAATAACTTTTCATTAAAAATAATTAAGTATTCAATGCCACCTAATACACTAACCCATTTGACTAAAAGATAGTAAGCTAAAAATTTATGATCTATAATATATAATAATATTACTAATTACTAAATCATATTTAGTTAATTAAATTTGTATGATTAATTAATTATTTATTGATTAAAATATGATTTAGTAATTAATTATTAATTAAAATATTATAATCCTATAATGTCTCTTGCAAGCTTCTATAAAAAAAACTATTACTATTAATTCACTTATTATAGAATTTTTTTTTTAACATTAAACCATTAAAACAAATTTATGTGGGTATTATAGAATAATCAATTTATGCATTGAACCTTCAAGTATCATCAAAACTCTGAAACCTTTTCTTACTGTAAAAAAAACCATCGAACGTCCTCAAAATCGAACCTCACAAATTCATCAAATCCATTCCGTAAATTTTCAAATCGCTCATCAAATCCAAATCTTTCAATAATTCTTCAAATCAAACCAAAATCCCAAATCAAACCAGAATCCCAATTGTTCTGTAATTCTTCAAATCTCTCATCAAATCCGTCCCAAATCAAACCAGAATCCCGATCGTTACTCAAACCCAAAACCGCTACCTTAAATCCTAATCTCACAGACTGCTCAAACCCCATAAGAGCTTCTTGTTGCTCATCTTCCTCAATTCTGATCTCGTTCGATAATTTTTCTTCTCTTCTTCATCCTCCATTTATTTTATTATTTTTTTTATAAAAAATTGTATGTTTGTTAAGAGGAAAAACCATGCTCATTGGGGGTGGTTTGCAACATGAGTAATAGTGGTGGTCTTTCTCTCTATCTTTATGTGTTTGTTGACCCTTTTGTGGATTATAGTTTTATTGTTTTGGGATGGATATTCAATATTACAAAAAACAATTATGATGTATTTTGTTTTATTTTCTTATGCAGCAAGGTATCAGTGAAGATGTTGAAAAGGACGATATAAATAATGAAATTCAAGAAGACGACGTAGAAGATGGATTCAAGAGGACGTTGTAGGGGACGAATTTCAAGAGGAAGACATTGATGTCGATGATGAATTTAAAAAGGATGATATAGATGGTGAATTTTAAGAGGACGACGTAGATGAAGAATTTTTGGAGAACGACATATGTGATGAATTTCAAGAGGACGGTATGGATGATGAATTTCAAGAAGACAAACTTGAATGACTTGGATGATGTCTTTCTTTTGACTTGTAGTTGAAAGCATTAAACTAAAACTATATTTTTTGTTATTTTGCTAGGGTCATACTTCAAAGTATTAAACTTATTATTATAATTAATTTTACGTTAGGCATTTTGTTTACTGGCTACTCTCTTGAATGAATGTTTAAACTCAATTTTATTATAATACAACTTTTGTGGATGTATGGTTAAATTTGATATTGTTTAAGTTATAATCTACATTTTTTTGAAGCCAGTCATCATCAATTATATTATTTAGAAAATAATTACAAAATTTTATATTTTATGGAGACACCGTAAAAACAATCCTCCTGATTCTGAAGGCGTGGACACTTTAAAAACAATCCTCCTTATTTTATGGGGACACTTAAAAACAATCCTCTTGATTCAGATTTAAGGCAACACTTACTAATTGTAGCCGCATTTTGCAACACTTAAAAAGTGTCGTCTCAGAGGCCACGAATAATTGTCCCATATTCCTTTTGTGGCAACACTTAAAAAGCATCACCTCAGAAGCCACGGATAATCGTCCCCTATTCCTTTTGTGGCAATAGTTAAAAAGCGTCGCCTCAGAGGCCACAAATAATCGTCCGCTATTCCTTTTATTTAGGCAACATTTTTAAAAATTGTGCCCAAAGATCATGAATAAATGTCGCCTTAGACAATAGGCAACGCTCGCACAGGAGACGCCTAGAAAACGTCCCCTATTCTTTTAGGCAACATTTATCAGAGTTTTGGCAAGGTTTTTCAGTGGTTGCTAGAAAGTCTAAATGTTGTAGTGAATCCAAATGCCTAGAGAGTTTTAAAAATTTGTAGTATCTTCCATTTTAATGAGAATGTTGCATGTTTTGAGTTTATAATCTTATTTAATTTATCCTCTTGAGTTTATAGGATATGATTCTTACAATTTTGACAATTTTGACGTTGTTATTAACATTTGTTACTGAAAACTAGGGGTATTGATACTAATTAATTTTATAGTTGTACAGTTAATAACTTAATATTGTCCATTGTTCTAGCATTTGGTGTTTCCTGATTCAAAACAGTGACAAAATATGCAATCTAGAACCATTTTACCTTTTCTAAAAGATTTAGAATATTTCAATCTTTGCTTTGCAATTGATGTATACTTGGTGATGTGTGAACTAATGAGTGTGTCTTTAGCCAATGAGTGTGTCATGATCCTAAGCAATTTGAAGAGTGAAAAAAAGAAGAAAAAAAAACTCTATAACTCTTGTCATAAGTAGGGGTGTGCAAAATATTCGGTTATTAGATCCAAATCCATAACCAAATCCAAACCGGCCCATTTAAAATATCCGGATATAATTAAATTGTTATTAACTAGTTAAATTATTAATGGTTGGTTTTCCAACCATATTTTATTTTTGGATCCGGATATTATCCAAAATCCAAATATTTAATTCAATTATATATTTTTGAATAAAAAATTAATTTTTTTAGAAAAAAAATGTTTTTTTTTGAATTTTTTCGGGAAAAAAAATTAATTTTTATAAAAAATTAATTTTTACAAAAAATAATGAAATATTTTTAAAAAATAAATAATTTTTGTAAAAATAATTAACTTTTTCGAAAAAAATATATTTTTTGGAAAAAAATTTAATTTTTTGAAAAAAAAAATATTTTTTTTGAAAAAAAATAATTCTTTTGAAAAAAAAATTAAGTATTTTGAAAAAATAAATTCAATTTTTCGAAAAAAATAATCAATTTTTTTGAAAAAAAAAATATTTTTTTAAAAACTAATTAAATTTTTTGGAAAAAGAAATAATTTTTTTTTGGAAAAAAATATTTTTAAAAAGAAAATAATATTTTTGAAAAAGAAATTAATAGCCGATTTTATAACCATAACCAAACTTATAACCGGTTTTATAACCAATTTTGATTGAAATTTGCTTATGGTTATGAATTCAAACCATTTAATTGGTTTAAAAATGATTATGATCTGGTTTTTAAAAATAACCAACCATGCACACCCCTAGTCATAAGGATTGAACTGGTGCTATGATTATATATGTGCGTGTTTGTTTGGTCATTTCTATATATATGTTGGTACAAAGGACAAATAAGGTGGTAGTTAACATGTTATTATGTGACTAGTTCGAATTCAAAATTCTGAAAAAATTCCTTAAATATGATATATAATTTTTTTTCAAAAATAATTTCAGTCTTATTAATTCTAATATTTTACAAGTCTCATGAAATGTATAATATTTACTTAATAAACTATTAAAATTATAATGTTATGTATAGCACATATTTTAAAACATAAACATAAGAGAAAATTAGAAGATATAGTTGTAGCAGAAATCTAATTACAACATAAACATAAGAGAAAAAAGAATTTGCAATGTATGTAGTTTGACAAGATATTTTTTAATGTTTAGTAACTCACATGTTAATTGTTTGCCATATAGAAAATGGATCGTACTTGGATGTATAATAGAGCATATTCCGATAGACACGGATTGAAAGAAGAGTTTGTTCGTCGGGTTAAAAAATTTGTGAAGAGGGCTTTGAAACAACTCATTTGTAAATCTGAGGGAGGGATAAGGTGTCCGTGCATAAATTGCAAGTGTTGCAAGATAAGTTCAGCAACTAATGTAAGACTTCACATGTATCGAGATGGATTTCAACCAGACTATTGGATTTGGACTCAACATGGAGAAGTGGAGCTCAATGTTGATACAGGGGGTGGTTTAAATAGTAGTGAACATGTGCGTCAGGCTGACCAGTTTGAGGCAATGGATCAAATGGTGTATGATGCTTTTAGGCCTCATGGAGGTTTCTCTCAAGCGAATGATAACATAGAACAAGATGAATTTTCGAAGGATGAGTTTCCCAATGAAGAAGCTAAACAGTTTTATGACAAGCTTATATCTTTCAACAAGCCCATCTATGAGGGAGCTACCCAGTTTATGTTATCAATATCTACTCAACTTCTTGAAATTAGGTCTAACTGGCATGTTCCACAAAAAGGTTTAGATTTTGTTGCACAAATGCTTAAAAGTGTATGCCCAGTTCAAAAGTGTTTACCTGAGAACTATTACCAAGCATCACAGTTGGTGTCTAAGTTAGGGTTAAAGGTTAAGAAAATTGATTGTTGTAAGAATTGTTGTATGTTATACTACAAGGATGATAGCAAGTTATCTGTCTGCAAATTTTGTAATGCTCCTAGGTTCATTCCTCGCAAGACTGGCATGGGAAAGTACAAAGATATCCCAATGAAGAGGATGCTTTATTTCCCAATCATTCCTAGATTACAAAGACTATATGCATCAACCGAGTCGGCAGCTGAAATGAGATGGCATCACATGAACAAAAATAGTTCCAACATCCTTCACCATCCGTCTGATGGAAAAGCGTGGAAACATTTTGATGATGTATATCCTGACTTTGTTGGGGATCCCAGAAATGTAAGATTGGGTATGTGTTCAGATGGATTTACTCCTTACATTCAAGCATCTGCTTCTTCATACTCATGTTGGCCATTAATAGTTAATCCATACAATCTCCCCCCTGAAATGTGCATGACCAAACCATACTTGTTTCTGGCTTGTCTCATACCCGGACCTCACAATCCTAAATTGAAGATAGATGTCTACTTACAACAATTGATTGATGATCTATGTCTATTATGGTCCAATGGAGTTTAGACATATGATATATCCATAAAACAAAACTTCATCATGAAAGCCTGCTTGATGTGGACAATTAATGATTTTCTGGCCTATGGTATGTTATCTGGATGGGGAACACAAGGTAAGCTGGCATGCCCTCATTGTATGGAACACACAGATGCTTTTACCTTGAAAAGTGGCCATAAGAATTCCTGGTTTGACTGTCAACGTCGTTTCTTGCCAACTAATCACTCTTTCAGAAGGAGTAAAAGAAGTTTCATAAAAAAATAGGGTTGTGAAAGACGACCCAACTCCCATTTCCACAGGGCAAGATATATGGCCAGTAATAAGTAATTTTCCAAAAGTGGATGAAATTGGATGGGAAGCCAAATGGAAAGAGTTCGAAGGGTATGGAGTTTATCATAATTGGAAAAAGCGAAGTATTTTTTGGGATCTCCCATATTGGAAGGATAACTTGTTAAGGCACAACCTTGATGTGATGCACATAGAAAAAAATGTCTTTGATAATATATTTAACACAGTCATGAATGTTAAGGACAAAACAAAGGATAACGAAAAGGCGAGAGAAGACTTGGCTAAATTATGCTTTCGTGAGGACTTGGAGCTCCAACCCTTAGCTAACGGAAAAAGGGGTAAACCAAAGGCAAGCTACACTCTAACCAAACCTGAAGTCAAGTTGGTTTGTAAATGGCTGAAGGAATTGAAAATGTCAGATGGCTATGCTTCAAACCTCTCTAGGTGTTCCAATGTCGAAAAGGGTACGGTGCATGGGATGAAGAGCCATGATTGTCATGTTTTCATGGAGTGTTTACTCCCAATTGCATTTCGTTCATTGCCAGATTTGGTTTGGAAACCATTAACTGAGCTATGTCGATTCTTCAAAGATCTTTGTTGCAATACGTTAAGGATGGAAAACTTAGTTAAGTTGGATGAGAACATTTCAATTATCATATGCAAGTTAGAAAGGATTTTTCCACCGGGTTTCTTTGATTCAATGTAGCATTTGTGCTTTTCACCAAAGAGATACGTCTTGTGTGGTTGAATGATAATTTCACATCACATATCATGTCCGAAAAGAATTAGACTATGAAGTAGAATATAGTATCATGTTAGTATATAAATAATTAAGTATAATTGTTTCTTGACTACGTTGCGAGATAACGTTTATTCTGATGTAAGTAATGTTTATTTTAGGAATCTCCATGGTATGTAATATACTTTGGTCCTGCTCTATAAAAGATAGTAAATGTTAATTAGACTATTTTAATTATTTTTAAGACAAGGTTTCATGGGATCCTCGATATGAGATGTTAGTCAAGAAAGCTTTTTATTCAAAGGCAGTTATTCGACTAAATGACATAATGAGGAAGGTGAGGTTAAGAGGGACCCGTCCTTCATGGATTGGTGAGGATGCTTGGAATGAGCTTCAAACTTATTGGAAGAGTGATGTGTTCCTAAAATTGTCCTCTCAAAACAAGGCCAATCGAAGTTCGGTAAGAGGAGAAGCGGTCTACACCTCAGGCCGTAAGGCTCATGTTGATGTAGCGCTTGAGCTTGTAAGTAATAAAGTCGATTTTTGTTTCAACCTTTAATAATTTATACTATCAAATTTACTCAAATTTATATTTGTAGTCCCAAGAACTTCAAAGGGATGTGCGGCCCGATGAGTTATTTTTAAAGACCCATAAGAAGAAAAATGGAGAATGGGTTGATCATCGTGCTGAGTCTACATATGTAAGTTTTCGTTCATTGTGAACTCAATTTAAGTGGTGAAGTCCTACAAAAAAATAGGAACCCATGGTTATATAGATTTCTCATGTACTGTTTTGTGTAACTCATGTCGGCACAATTGAAATGTTGTAGTAAACTTCCCATGTTTCATAATCAGACACATGTGAAACTTAATTTTTTCTTTAATATGTGGTATTGGTTACAACAAATGCGTGAATGGTTTTTATTTGGTATAGCTTACTCTTTATTTGGTAGAGTAGTTGCTATAATGGTTCTTATTAACCTATATTTAGGAATGACTCATTGTTTTGTTTTACAGTATATTTTTAAAGAACAAGCTGGAGATGATGTCGAGAGGTTAGATGGAGGGACTATTTTTAAGTTATGGACAGATTCTGCCGGGGGTCATAGTCATGGCCGTGTCTATGGAACGGGAGATTTAGCTATCAATCTGAAGCATGGATCCACATCCTTTATCCAACAACCTCAAAATTCCCATGGATATATGTTTGGGACATCCTTTGAATCAAAGAGAGCAACTAGAATCAGAGCTGAACAATTGGCTGCAGCTACAGCAGCTCGACTCCAAGAGGCTACCGAAGTTATTCGGGCGTCAAATGAGATTGCTCGGAAGGCAATGAAACAATATCAAGCATCTAATGAGTTTGCTAAGAAGATGGAGTCTGAATTGAATGTTTTAAAAACATTTATCATGCAGAAGCATGATACTACAAATGTTCAATCTGCTAGCGTTGTCATTCGACTGTCAAATTCTCACTATGATGATGATTTGGATGACCAATCATTAAGTGAAGATTGATCATGTAGTGTTAGTAGAAGAAGTCTCGGATGTATATTTTTTTGGACATGATCTTCAATGTATTCCGAGTTTTTGGGGCTGTTTTTTGTTGTAGCTATGACTACTTTTTTTTGTTTCAATCTATGTACTATTTGGATATTTGTTACTTCAAATGTTCTATGTTAAAGAATTATGTCCTTTTGCTTCTGAATTTTATGTGTCATTTGCTTATTATCTATATTTTGTTGCATGTGCTTTTGTTTTTTGGTTATTTTTTGAAGGAAAAGACATGATATGGTTTGTGATCTTGATAAAATTGATTGAAGGAGAAGACATGACATGACATAATTGTTATCTATTTGACTGATCTATTTCCAAACAAGGTAAGTATCTATAGATTATACACACACACACATAATTGTTATCTTCTCCATGGAAACACATTATTGTTATCTTCCTATTGCAGAGAAAACCAAGACAGCGACGGAGAAAGCCAAGTGTGCGGTTGTTTAGGAAAAGGATGTTACCTAGAGAAAGGGAAGACTGCTGTAAAGGATGTTTCACCAAAGGCTTCTCAACCTAAGGTTATCTTCTTTATATTCATACCTTTTATTACACTTTTTATCATTTTATTATGTATAAGCTATAAATTGAGTTTTGATTTTAGGAAGGTGAATAAGTCTTGCCATTATCATAAGGTACCGCCAAAAATGTGAGCGATTATAGAGATAGGTTTTGTTTATATCATCAGAAGGAGAAAATATGAGGTATGCAAATTGACCTTGTATTTAGAGAAATTTCTATCTTTTTCCACTATCTATGGGTTAGCTCAAAATCTATATTTATTGTGTTTCCTTCAACTATTGAAATGTTAGAATGGAGTGAGTTGAAACTGTTAATAACAGACAAAAACTGTTGTGTTTACTTAGCTTCAGATGTTGGTAGAGTTTGTTGTCGTCTTGTCATTGCTGACAAAGGAGTATCAAGAGTCAAAGCTTATCATATGAAAGAGTTAAAGGTACTCTTATCATATGCTTTTATATTGAAATAGAGAATGAAAGTTGTTTATGAGAATATTAGTTCAAATGTGTTTTCAGGATGGAGTGTACACATTTTGTGACTTTTTAAGTAATGGCTTGATTGAGTATCTTGATATCAACGAGGAAAACAATGTTATGGTGTGTTTTTCTCAAAGTTACATTCTCAAATAGGATATTGGTTGTCAATATTTCTAAAATTGTGAGTTCTAATTGTACTCTTTGTTTTAGTTTTTTAATAGAATCAATTCATGAGGTCATGCCGGTTTTTATTTTTTTATTGAAAAAAAACAAGGGAATAAATGAGAATTGAGTATGTTTTATATGACTGTTGCAATTTTGTTGCTTAATTCTTAAGTTATAGGCATAATATTCAGTATTAGCTATATAAAAAACAAAAATCTAGATTTGAGTTGCAGTCTAATAACATGTATTGTCTATTATAGATAGTCTATCATATAATATGGACTTCACAAACAAGCAAGATTGCAAGAAAGTGTTTGTATCCTCTATGAGGCATTTAACAAAATGTTTCACTCTTCAAGGCTACAACATGGTTGTGAGTATTTTTTAAAGAAGATACCAATTTGTATTTGATGCATATCTATTCACTCCAACATGAGAGGAAATCTAGTGAATCTATTTATCTATGTTTTCTATATGCAAATATAATGTGTAGTTTCTTATTATAAATGATATGTTTTCTAGACTGTGTCATATCAGTGTAAGCCTTTGACATTCACGTGCATTATTAACTTACATGAGCCTTTAAAATTCATGTGCATTATTAACTAACATGGTTTTCATATCAGATGCAGTTTATAATCCTGCCCCAACTGCAGTTTATATTGATCAGTTCAGGAAGTAATACATGAGGTTCAGGAAGTGACTAATAATTATTATGAATTTTTTCTAATACAACAATTATTATGACTTTTTCTCGGCTCCTCATTTGTTCACAATTTATCTCTGCTTTAAGTTTGTATATTACAAAGTTATTGTTACTTACTGCAAGTCTATCTTGCACATTTTGGTATGGCTTGAATTGTCTATGTTATTGTTACTTATGAAAGGTGTTTGTTAAAAATATGTTGGATTGTGGCATGTCTTGTGGGAGGAAGGAATTTGTTTAAGATGATAATTTTGGCACATGAATTTGAAGGCACCTTGAGAGTCCTGTTAGCTCTACTGTTTTATTTTCTTCTAATTGGTTTTCTCCCAGTTGATGCACTGCGTGTAAATAGATCAAAATTGAAGGAGTGTCAATAATTCTTCTCTGTTTGGATATTTCAAATGTATTTTTTGACATTATTCCATCACTTAGAATGTTGCACACTTTTGACATTACTCCTCATTTGTTCATGACTTATATCGGCTTTAAGTTTATATATTACAATGTTACAATAACTATGATCGGAATGCTGCATTGTTGCCTTATCTTTTGTTTGCTGCAACTTAGGGTCTTAATGTCTCACAGTTGTCGAGCCACTTCACTGACATGGATGATTTTGTGGTTGTTGAAAAGTCATAGAATTTGTGTAGGACTATTAGAATTACCAAGAATTTGTGTAGGACTACTAAAATTACCAAGAATCAGTAAGGTCTATAATTTGAATTTAGCCTCGGTTAGGCCGAAGTTAATTATTTTGTTGACGTTCGACTTTAGCCTCGACCAAATCGAGGCTAAATATTTTGTTGATGACCTTAGCCTTGAAGTATCTGAGGCTAAATATTTTGTTAGCCTCGACCAAGCCCATGGCTAAATATTTTGTTAACTTATGAAGTTTGACTTTAGCCTCGGCCAGACCTAGGCTATTTTTTGTTGACTTTGACTTTTAAGCGTTGGCTTTAGGGTAGCCTCGATTTAGACTCTGCTAAACCAAGGCTAAATTAGACATGACTCATTTTGGCCGAAGCTAAATATTAGCTTCGATTGATTTAGACTTCCCCAGACACCGAGGCTACACCGAGGCTAATTATTTAGTAGCGTCGGTTTTTTGCCTTATAACGTTGAAAAATGGCCGAGGCTAAATACAGTATTTCTAATAGTGGGAGTTGCTTCATTGCTAGCTTCTGGTGGCAGAGTCTGAAGAACAATTGCTAGTGTGGCTTGACGCAAACTCTGAGCTGAAGGCCTCAATATTCGGACGAGTTACTACACTTGGTAATTGTATATCAGCATGGTACCATTCAGAGTTGGTGATAAAGCTGTGGATTATCCATACTGCAGAAAGCAAGCTGTATTGTCTTATCAACTTGTCATCTCGAGTCTACAAGATTGCAAGGCTTAAGAAAGGCTGATACGTTCTACGGATGTCTGCTCCCAACGACTCTATCAGTACAAGATCCAGTGTTTTAAAAACCGAACCGGATCGGCCGGTCGGACCGGTTGAACCAGGAACCGGCTAGGTTCGCTTGTTCGATCGCCCATGTCTTCGAACCGGAGGGAACCGGTGTGAACCGGTGCGAACCGGGAAAACCGGTGGTTTTTGCAAACCGGTGGTTCAACTGCTTATTTTTTAAAAAAAAATTATTTATTTTTACTCAAATACATATGAACTTTTCCCCAAGAATAATAGTGATAATTCATTTGATTCAAGTGATACACAAATTAAGTTTCGTAATATCCACAAAACTATTTTTACTATTTTGTATTTATATTGATTGAAAAACCATCATACAAATATTTGTAAAGAAATTTAAGAACACAGATTAAGAAACTAAATATAATATAATTTTAGACTTAACTGATTTCCATTATATATATATATATATATAGATTTGGAAAATTTATTATTTAGAATAATGTTAATATTTGTATTGTTTTAATTATTAACATTAAAACTGATTTTCTATTAACATTAAAACTATGAATTTCAATTAGACTCTGTTTAATTTAGACTCTGTTTAAAATTTACAATTAGACTCTGTTTAAAATTTGCATTTAAATTATGAACCTGTGAATTTATGATATGATATTTTCAAAAAATTTAAGTGTTAGTTATATTTTTTAGAGACTGAATCATCCGGTTCGACCGGTTTTATCGGTTTTATACCTATTATAATGTCAGGTTTATTCAACCGAGTTATCCGGTTTGGTCATGCGATTCGACCAATGACCCAGTGGTTCGGCCGATAAACCAGTGACCCAGTACCCTCACCGGTTTGATGACCGGTCTGGTTTTTAAAACACTGACAAGATCTCTTGAAGACTCAAAGGTTAAACATGTTACACACTGGATTCAGAATATGTTGTACATCCATCTTCAACGCCTCTTGTACAATGGAGTAAAGGAAAATACACTTAATCAAAACACTTCCTCAACGACTAGTTTCTGAAAAGGCTACATATATGGCTGAAGATTCAAGTTTGAATCTTAACAAGGATTCTTCTGATGAAGTAATAGCAAGATCAAGCAATTATCAACTCTAATGTAATATGAAAATTTTCTGTTTTAGGTTCTAATTGTAAAAGCCTTAAGATTTCTTATCATTAATATCTTAGAAATCTTAAGAGCTTCAGGTATTTGTTATGGTGATTTCTCGTACCCCTGATGCTTGCATCATGTACACCTTATTCTCTATTCTGCTGAGCCTTTAGTAGTTTAGATTAAGTCTCTTGCTATGTGCTTCAGCAAAACGTCTTGTCTCACTGGGATTCAAGCAACAAGTCTTGAGTTAAGATGCTTAAGCCACGTAAGTCTCATTACTTAAGTGCTTGAGCTGTGAAAGTCTTATTCAGCTAGTTTGATTGAGCAGTGGGGAAGACTTCGTCTGAGGGGCTTGAGCAAGAAGTCTCAAGAGAGTTTGAGCAAGGGGAAGTCTCAGTCTGATGACTAGAAGAGCAGGTGGCTTGGTCAGAGGGCGTGAGCAAGAGAAGTCTTAGACATGTGTTCTAAGCAAGGGGAAGTCTCAACCTGAAGACCTTGGAGCAGTTGCCTAGGTCTGAAGGTGTGAGCCAGGGAAAGTCTTAGACTTGTCCTCTAAGCAAAGGAAGTCTCAGACAGTTGATCTGAGCAGTTGTAAAAGTCTTATGCAGAAGCATAAGCGATTGTAATCATGAAGTAGTTAGAATGAAAATCTCTTGCGAGGCAAGGACACTAGAGTACTCTCAGTTAGGGGAGGAACCAGGATAAGTCTTTTGTGTCTTCTGCTGTTATTTTATTTACTTTTGTTATATATTGCTGCTAATGAATTAAACAGAATCTGAACACCTGTTCTAATTCTAAAACTCTGATCAGAAGTTAAATTAAAAGAAAACACGAAACACAATTCAACCCCCCTTCTTGTGTACTTTTCACACTTTCATGATCGAAAATTATATTTTAATGCATCAAAAATAAAATATTATTATTATTATTATTATTATTATTATTATTATTAAAAGCATATGTTGTTTGATAGGTATTTTAATAATAAATAATAAGAAAATGGTCGAATACTATTTTTTTAAAACATTTAGTCTTTTATTTATTAATTTATATATTTAGTTTCATTATTATGCATTCTATGATCAAGTAGGAAGAACTTCCCTTCAAAATGAAAATTATGATGATTTTTATTTTGCAAATAAACTTATATTTATAAGACTAATAAACTTATACTATAAATTGAAAATCTTAATATCAAGTTCGACAAGAATCCCTTGTTTTATTTGTCTTAAGTGCATTTGGTTTGTAATCTCTTTTTTCATTTAGGCGAGCTTTTTAGTCTCGGCTTATTTGTTTTTGTATCCAGGTGGAGTACCTTTTGTACTCGTTTCTAATATATCACTTGCTTACAAAAAAAATGAATAAATAGGAAGAGAGAGATATTTTTAAAGAAAAAAAATCACATTTTAGAAAATCAATTGTATTTAAATTTGAAAAATAAAATTAAAATAGACAAATTAAAAGCTAAACAAATAAACATAAACCTTTAGATTTAAAATATAAAAGGATAAAATTTGGTGTCAAAATAAATTTTGACACCGGATCTCAACAGACTATTTCTCTTTTTTTCTCTCTCAATTAAAATATAAATAATTGATAGAATTAGAGAGATAAATAAATATAATAAATAAAAATATATTTAGTGTATAAAATTAAAAACAAAGTAACATTCTAGAATTATGGCATAAATAATGTAGTATAAATTATCATTAAATGAATGTGTAATTCTATTTTCTCAATATGACTATTTATATGAATTCAATGCTAATAATGTCAAAATTGTGCATCTAAATTTAGATATGAATAATATTTAAATTGTATTAAAAGAAAATTTATACTATATCCGTTCATTTTGTTATACTCCAAATTTTACCCTTTAGATGTCATAACATCTTGCACTTGCATGTAGGGTTCAATCATCTATGCATTGTTAACTATCCAATATCTTTCTAGTTTGTTCTTTTATGTGAAAGCTAGGGTTTGCACAAGAAAGATGAAAGGGTCATTTATCCAAGTTCTCACATACTCCAAAGTCTCCTAAGACACTACTTGGCTCCATACAACCATCACAAGTGTTCACTAGTTGATTGAGATTGATAATTGAAGTCATCTGTTCAAGAAAGCCAACTGAGCCTCCAAGGTTCAACCGTTTGTTCTTACAAGCTAATCATGAAGTCCTCAAGTCATATGCCATGACCTCTTATGTTTGGATCAAGGGAAATCAAGAAGAGACTATCAAATCAAGAGTTGTGGAATTAGGATTTTAACTTGAAGAATCATCAGGAATCTTGGTGTGATCAGTCAATGCCTTGATTGGTTCATCAACCAATTGAGCTCACATTTATCCAAGAGATCTTATTCAACAAGAAATCAAGAGTGTTTGACTCCTATCACAAGTGAAATGAACCTCAAAGTTCATCTGGCCCCAGATTAGGGTTTTCTTCAGGAGAAAGTCGACTGTGCCCTAACTCATGGTCAAAGCATGACCCCAAGCCATGGGACATGATCCATTGTATTCACAAACATCCTTGGAACTCATCTAAAGTATTGGAGAAGTTCAAAATTGCAAATTCATTGAGGATCGCACTGAAGCATTCATCTGACCTAATTTTCGTCTGATAAAGTCAACCCTTTGACTTTTGATATCTTGACCCAAGATGAAACATTCAATCTATATTTCATCAAGACATGCTTGAGTTTTGAGTTAGAGCATGACAAATCACCATTTTAAGGTTTCTTGCAAAAAGGGCAAGGTTTGGTTCTTAAATTTTTCTAAGTGTGGAAGAATTCACTCCTTATGCAAACTTTTAAGAGTCATAACTTTCAAAACCACACATCCAATTTTTGTGACTCAAAGCTCAAATTGAAGCTCTCATCATGAACTTCAAAACATATTAGAGGGTCCTTCTTCAAAAGAAGCTTGGTTTTTAATTTAGGAGGCTTGGAAGTTCAAGGCAGTCAAAGACTTAGTGAAATTTCACCACTTTTGGCATTAATTTTCAGCCAATTTCATCTCCATTTTTCACCATGATCCCTTTGGATATAGAATTTGGAGTGAACATGAAAGTTATAGGGGACATTTGGGGCTTTCCAAAAAGTACCAAAACTCCCAAATCCATTAAATGAGCTTGGAGTTTCGAAGGATTGAGTTTGGTGTCCATTTCTTGATTTACAAGTTTTCAGCATATGCATAATGATGCATAACCATTCCTAATCACCAAAATCTCACATTTTCTGATGTTTAGAGGCTAGGTTAGTGTTTGTTGAACCTCTGCCACAAAAATGCAAGCTGCCATATTAAAAATAGTTTTATACAAAGTTAATGCAAGTTGATTCATGAAAGAGAAACTTTGTCATTAAAGCATGGGCAGTCCAACTTTCTTGCAGCCTAGGGCCATGCTCCAATCCCATCAACACACATCAATAGTTCCAACCCTACTACTGATCAGTTCTAGAGCTCTAAACCCAGCTAGCTCACTTGCATAAAGGAAATTTGGAAAAGGGCAATTTTGGCATGTAGTAACATCTGCCCATGCTGCAAACCTTCCAGTTTTCCCTATAAATAGAGGATTGTTCCTCAAAGAAAAGGGGAAGAAAACCAGAAAGAAATCTGAGCATACTTTCTTTTCCAACCCTTCTTGGATTCAAACCACTCTTTGTCAAGAAACCACCATTTTTTGTTTCTGCATAAACATTTCCAAACACCAAACCATAAAACCAACCACTCTAACACACCACAAAACATGCGTTAGAGCTGCTCAAATCATCATCCAACTGTCCAGACCTTACTTTTGCACCTGTAACTCCATTTCTTAAAGTTTCAGTTTTGTTTGCTCTTGTAGTTCTTACAAGAGGGAATCCATTTTCTGTTGCACTGGTTTTTCTTGGTGTTTAAGCATTCAATCAATCTTTTTGAAATATATTGGAGGTGTCCAAGACTTGATCTTTATTCTGTAACATCTTTTGGAGGTTTTGTGAAGTTGACTACAAGAGGTAAGTTCATTTCAAACTACTACTCTTTGAAATAATGATGATTTTTGATGTTCACTGAGCATGGATAGCTTAAATGTGATGTTTAGGACATGTTTAATCCATTGAAATTGCTTAGCATGATTGCATTTTTTTTCTGCAACTGTCATATTTCGATATGCGACACATAGCGACCTTCAAGCGAAGTCCTTCGCTTCCTCTCGCTACTTCCGCTTCAGGAGAGGCTTGATCATTTTGATTCTGTTTGACTCTGGTAAACCTCACTTCATTTCGCATAGCGATCTCTCGCGTAGCGAGGCATTTGGTCACGACGCGAAGGTGTCAAGTTTTTGTTTTCTTTATGATCAACTAGTTTCCTTCATGACTAGGGTACCTGAACATCCTCCTTTTCTTAAAAGTGGACTCTAACTTTAACTTAGGTGATAGGTTCCCTTGGACACTAGGTTTAGGCTAAATATGTCCCTCTTTTGTAGGTCATCACCTACTCGCTAGACATGCCTAGGTTTACATCATGCTCCCTTTAGGTCTTTACCTCATCCAAGTGACGATTTGTTTCTTCGTGTTAATACTCATGTTTTCTTTAAGATATTTGTCATTGAATGTCATCACATTCACCATACTTGCTCATGTGTTATACCCATGTATTTTTGCCATGTGATTATTATTGTTAACTTCATTAAGTTATCCCCTTAAGCGAGATTAGCTCATTAGCTCTTCTCCTTAACCTTCTTTGTCCCCCTCCTTCCAAAGGAAAGTCTCTCTATTGACCTCAAAAACATAGATAGCTCATTACCATCTTGGCCTCATAGCCATCTTCAACCTTTGACCTCATAGTCATAGGATCCCATCTTGGCCTCATAGCCATCTTTAACCTTTGACCTCATAGTCATAGGTTACCATCTTGACCTCATAGTCATAGGTAATCTTTCCAACCTTGACTTCATAGTCAAAGGTAATCTTCAACCCTTGACCTCATAGTCCTAGGTAACCATCTTACCCCTTAACCTCAAAGTCATATATTACCATCTTGGCCTCATAGCCATCTTTCCTTGACCTCATAGTCATGGGTTACCATCTTGGCCTCATAGCCATCTTCCACCTTGACCTCATAGTCATAGGTAACCATCTTGGCCTCATAGCCATCTTTTAACCTTGACCTCATAGTCATAGGTAACATCTATCCACCTTGACCTCAAAGTCATATATTACCATCTTCGCGTCATAGCCATCTTTCCTTGACCTCAAAGTCACAGATTACCATCTTGGCCTCATAGCCATCTTTCCTTGACCTCGTAGTCATAGGTTACCATTTTGACGTCATAGTCATAGGTAATCTTTCCACCCTTGACCTCATAGTCATTGGCAATCTTCAACCCTTGACCTCATAGTCATAGGTAACCATCTTACCCCTTGACCTCAAAGTCATAGATTATCATCTTGGCCTCATAGCCATCTTACCTTGACCTCATAGTCATAGGTTACCATCTTGGCCTTATAGCCATCTTCCCTTGACCTCATAGTCATAGTTTACCATCTTGACCTCATAGTCATCTTACCATCTTGACCTCATAGTCATCTTACCATCTTGGCCTCATAGCCATCTTCCCTTGACCTATTAGTCATAGGTTATCATCTTGGCCTCATAGCCCTCTTCCCTTGACCTCATAGTCATAGGATATCATCTTGGACTCATAGCCATCTTCCCTCCTTGACCTCATAGTCATAGGAAACCATATTAACCTTATAGTCATTGGTAAATATACATCTTCCCTTGACCTCATAGTCATAGGATATCATCTTGGCCTCATAACCATCTTCCCTCCTTAAACTCATAGTCATAGGAAACCATGTTGGCCTCATAGCCATCTTCCACCTTGACCTTATAGTCATAGGTAACCATCTTCTCTTGAACTCATAGTCATAGGCCTCATAGCCATCCTCTCTTGACCTCATAGTCATAGGCCTCATAGCCATTCACCTATCACAACTTAGACTTAGAGAGTTCTTAAACTCTATATGAGTATCATACTCATTCCCCTTGGAACTTTGGCCATAGTCAATGATTCCTCACCCTTATTGAGTGAACTACGAATGCTCAAATTCTTTAGTCAGAATACGTAGGCACAAGATGCGACGTCTTGGCGAGCATACTTAGTGTATATATCCGTAGGTCTTTACCATAGGTCTTTTACCTTTACCCTTTACCACAGATCCCTTAACAATCAAACATAACATAACACAAATACAAACAAGAGGTTCTTGTAGAGTACTACAGATACTTAGGGTGCTAATACCTTCCCTTAGTATAACCAACCCCCGATCCCCGATCTCTTAGCTGTGTCTTCACATAGCGCAATTAGGGTTTTCTTCGATCTTTACCCTTTCCTTTGGATAAATCAAAGCTCGGTGGTGAATTTCAAAGATGTGTGATTCAAGTTAATTAATCCCTTGATATCCGATTCTCACCGCAACAGAAATGGCGACTTCATTGGGGAATACCAATTTGAGGGTTAAGCCTACTTTGTTTGTGTTTTGTTATATGTTTTACTTGCTTGATTGTACATATCTGTATATATCTGGATATCTGCTTGGGTTTTTCTGTTTGGCAGGGTTGTTACCATGAGTGGTGAGGATAAGTCCTAACCCGGACTTGAGAGCACACATATGATAGGATAGTGGATATAGTCAAGGAGACTTCGAGGGAGTAATCCCAAAGGAGTTGACTTGAGATTCCACACTCAGTTGAGGCCCCCTCGAGGGTGGTATATGTTGAACGCGCTATCATGAATGCATTGCCACTTTCGACCTAGGAGCCCGTGATACTGACGACCTTTAGTTACCCTTTTACCCCTCACTTGGCTCTTTTTAGGATGTAGTGCGATGACTATGAGGGAGTAATCCTGAAATGGTTGATACGCGATACTACACTCAGACGAGACTCTCTTGAGAATATTATTGACTATCAAGTAATTGGGAAATCGATAATATCCGAAAGATGGGTTGTTGACTCTAAGAACTTTTTAGAACCCTGTTCTACAGATCGTAAACCAATAGTACACACCTATTGGGATGGGTAGACCATTGGCTCCACTCATGTGACTCCTAAACTTAGGACTTGTGTGCTTTGATGTGTGTACATATGTTTGTGTTTATGCATACATCCATCCATTCATGTTAACCCTTTGGTTTCAAGGAATTCAAGTGCTTTTTCCCTTGCAAATCAATAGTGATCAATGGATTTTAAAGAAAAACTTTTCAGTTTTTCCAAAAATGATTGCAAGTTGTTGTTCAGTTCCTTGAAACCATTTGGTTTGCATTTTCATGTGCATGTCATCGCATTCGCATGCGGATTTCTCAGCCTTGAGTCTCTTCTTCTTCTATTTCTGAAGGATACCTAGCCCACATTCTAGACAAATGACAACGATGAACGAGATTTTGGAAAATCAGGAAGCCTTGAAAGAGGAGATCAAAATCCTCAAAAGTCAGATGAACTGGGTCTTGGAGACCTTGTAAACCATGATGAGGAAGGAAGGGCACGTTCACCCTGTTACTCTCAAAGAAGTCATCACTTCACCATCTCCTATGGTTCTTCCACGCCAAGAGCATGCCTTTAAGGGAACCTCGCATCAACCAACATTTGGTCATGCACCCAAATGTCACTCTCATCAGGTGTTTACCAAAAGAGCATTTCATTCTCCACAGGTTGCTTTTCCTCTTGGTTCTCGAAGTCAGAACAAGAAGAGGTATTCTGTCAAAGGGGACAAGGCTCACTACAAGCCAATTCCTGTGCCACTGAGCAAACTTTTCCCACTGCTGATTCAGAACGAGTTGGTGACTCCTCAACCTCACAACCCGGTGCTAGGACCTTGGCACAATGCGAATTTGACTTGTGAGTTTCACAAGGGGGCTGAAGGGAATAACCTGGATACCTGCTTGGCCTTAGAAGCTACTGTGCAAAAGCTGATCCATGACAAGGATTTGATCCTTGAAGAAGACCATCCCGAGGTTGAGTGCAAATTCCATACTGGTACAACGGGGCATCTAGTCGAAGAATGCAAGGACTTCGAAGAGCGACTGCTAAGTTTGCTAAAGCTACTGAAACCTCAAGAAGGTGGGTCAGATGCCAATGTCCCTACTCCCGAAGCAAAAGACAAAGGACTTGTGAGGCCTCTTAAGGTTATGTATCACAAGGAGCGAGTGATCAAGGATGAAGGTGTTCCCCTGTCTGGACCCGGAAACTGAAAGCTACTGAAGTCAATTTGCCAAAGCCGGCTGTATTTTGTTTTTTTCAGTTGTATTTTTCTTTGCATGTTGAACTTGTATTTGCTTATAAGCTGTTGTTTTTCGAATTGGCAAGATTAATGAAATGTTCATGCATTTTTTGGGTTAATCCATTCATTTCACTCCTTTACTGTTATTTTCATAAAAGCAAAAAATATTTATCTTGTTTCCATTAAACTGTTTGTTTAAGCAAAGATTGGGGAGGTTGATGAAAACATCATATCAATAACTGATGTGGTATGCTGCCAATGAAACCTTGCTGATGATGTAAGGCATTATTTCAATTCCCAAGCACTGGAGAAATAAGGAAGATAATCCCTCGTTAACCCCTTAGAGCCTAGAAGTAGGAGTTTTCTTTCCTTACAAAAAACCCATAATCTCAACCTTGGGTGGGTAGTTCTCAATTTAACTTGGTTATGCATTCTAATGCAAGCGCCTCATGCAAGACACCAGTCAGCTCTCTCAAATCAAATGAATAAATGTTGTACAAGTTATTCCCGAAGCGACAAATAAGGAAGGATAGTTACAAAATCTTTACCCAAAGAATGAGCTGAGTCCCTTTCAAGGCAAAAGCTAAGAAGGATGGGAAGCTCATAATCACCGCCTTATACAAAAATGGCTTGTATGACAACCAAAAAGAAGAGATCTCAAAACCTCAACCAAAAAGAAGAGGTCTCAAAACCTCAGCAAAGACAAGAAGAGGTCTCAAAACCTCAGCAAAAACAAGAAGATGTCTCAAAACCTCAACAAAGACAAGAAGAGGTCTCAAAACCTTAGAAAAGACAAGAAGAGGTCTCAAAACCTCAACAAAGACAAGAAGAGGTCTCAAAACCTCAGCAAAAAAATCCTCGACAATAAAGGACAATCAAATGTTGTAAGGGAGTAATGGCTACCCTAGGTGTCTGAATCTTCGTCAACGATCATCAGTTCAATTCCTAGCATATAGGAACCTGAATGTATAGCCTAAGTTAACTGAGCGTAGGATTGAAGTTCATCACGAAGTTTGGGTAAGGACAAATAAACTTTGAGCCTTTATCCTTTGTTTCATGAACCGTGAACCAAGCCATGTTACAACCCTTAAAAGACCTAATTGAGGTAAGGTTGTTTTGAGAGCATACTACAGCAAGGTTGATTAACCTGACTCCTAATGATCTTTGCTATTGTTTTTGTTGATCACTTCATCTGTCATTCCGTAAATGACTAGATCCGCATTGTGTTTGATTATTTAATCACTTCACTGTGTGTGTTTCATCAATAAAATTTGATTTCAAAAGCTTGCATGAATGTTGCATTAAGATTGCCAATTTTTAATGAACAATACTTGTTTGCAAGACAATTTAAAATCAAAAGAATCCCAACAAATGCAACCAGCTAGGGAATTTGACTTGGTAAAGGAAGCTCAGTCAGGGGCAACTGATTTGAGGAATTTTTTAAATCAACCATTCCAAGAGCTATTGAGTCAGGGGCAGAACCTCTCAAAAGTTCAGGATATTGGGGCAAGACTTCTTCTGACAAGTGCTTCAAGGAAAGGACTCCAATGACCCACCATCAGGGGAAAGTTTGTTCCCTAGTTGTTACTACCGCGGTCTAAAGGACTTTGTATTGGAAAGACAGTTGAACTGGGCCAGTTATGTCGAGATTCATGAATCTCTTCAAGAGTTTGAAGATATTGAAGCATCTGGTATGCCAATTCTTTTGTAAAATCCTTTTGATGTCTCATCCTCACATACCTGTTAATCAGAAGTAGTCAGGTCGAGATTAGACAAATCTCTCGAAGGTCAGTTAGTCTGGGGCATTTCCCACATAGATCAACCAGTCGACAGGGGCAAGTTTGTTTCCTAGTTGTTACTCTCACAGTTCAAGGATTTTGTTGATACAGTTAAACTGGGGCAGTTACGTCGAGATTCATGAATATCTCTTCAAGAGTTTGAAGATATTGAAGCATCTGGTATGCCAATTCTTCTGTAAAATCCTCTTGGTATTTTCTCCAAACAGACCAAGTAATCTAAGGCAGATAAGATTTGTAGAACTACTTAGTTCTTGTGATATCCTTTGCTAGCTCCCCAGTAAGTTGTTACTTCAGTTGATCTTGGCAAGTCTCCATGGATCTTTCTCCTCCAACAAGGAAATCAATCTCATGATAGCAATCCTAGTGAAGTCATGATGTTATACCCCGAGGGGATTACTCTTTTCCCTCAGAGAAGGTCTTAACCTTGAAGTAGAACTGCTGATTCTGCCTGTTCATCCCTAGTGATGGTCCAATCTGATGAGGTTGGCTGGGTATCATTGTCGAGATGTTTATTTCATCTCCGGTTTGCTTCCTTTGTCTGTTTTGTCAGCATAAGCATAAACATAACATACATGCATTCATACATGTGCATAACATCTTAGCATTTTTGCTACCGTCCTGGTTTTTACCTATTTTAGTTCACTTTGGCGTTTTTTCCCCAAGTGACTGGGTTGTCTATTCCTTCCAATAGAGTTGTCAGCCCTTAGGCATAAAGTACCCATCCTTTCTGAATTCCCCACAGAGTTTGATTCTCGTGGATGATGGTTGCTTCAGTTATCTTTTCCACGTTTGGATAAGATAAATCCCATTTGAGTTCATTCCTCAATGGTTGGAGTCTTGCTTGACCGTTTCTTTCTAGTTTGTTCCTAGATTGAATTTTGGTCCCTGACAAGTATGTTTTTGAGCCTGATTAGGTTGCTGAACTCAATTCGAACGTGCATTTATTTTGCACGGTGTCTTGCAAGAAGAATCTGTTACAGATCCTCATTGAATGACAGAATTTATTCCCCAGCAATGTTGTGATAACAACATCTCCTTAACATTTCCTTACAAAAGGTGGCAATCCTATGGAGAAGCTTGTTTTCTATGGCGATAAGTGGAAATCTCTTCTGAGAAGCTTATCTATCTCTGGTGTTATTCAACATTTTGCAATTACAATTGGGTGTTCCCATGGAAGTTTGTCAGAAGAACTTTGTTGAAGACCTTACAAACGGTTTCTCTTTATTTGAGTTACCCTCTTTACAAGGATTTTATTACAAGTGACGGTTTTTCATCAGGTCAGATATAAACCTAAACCCAGGTCAGATATGAACCTAAAGTCTAGTATTTGCTGGTAAACCAATTCATATTGGTGTCTAAAGTCCAGTGATTGCTGGCATTGTTTGTTTCAGGTCAGATATGAACCTAAAGTCCAGTATTTGCTGGCAAACAAACTCATATTGGTGTCTAAATTCCAGTGATTGCTGGCATTGTTTGTTTCAGGTCAGATGTGAACCTAAACTCAGGTCAGATATGAACCTAAAGTCCAGTATTTACTGGCAAACCAACTCATATTGGTGTTTAAAGTCCAGTGATTGCTGACATTGTTTGTTTCAGGTCAGATATGAACCTAAAGTCCAGTATTTGCTGGCAAACCAACTCATATTGGTGTCTAAAGTCCAGTGATTGTTGGCATTGTTTGTTTCAGGTCAGATGTAAACCAAAACTGAGGTCAGATATGAACCTAAAGTCCAGTATTTTCTAGCAAACCAACTCATATTGGTGTCTAAAGTCCAGCGATTGTTGGCATTGTTTAATTGAGGTCAGATGCGAACTTAAACTCAAGTCAGATATGAACCTAAAGTCCAGTATTTACCGGAAAACCAACTAATGTTGGTGTCTGATAAGTGCAAAATGTACCTATTTTTGTATATAAGTTTTGTTGCACTTATTGTTACTTTGTGTTAAAAATTGGTTGAATAAACCACACTTTATGTGTAAATACGTTTACTTTACGTTTTAGTGTATATATTGCGTATCGTGTAAATATCATTGAGTTTAATTGATTTTATCTCATTTTTGTAGGTATTCAAGTAAAGATATTTTTCCATATTCATAAAGATCATTGAATAAGCTTTCCAGCGCTTCAAACCGTGCGTCAATCGGTGTTACGGTTCAAAAGTTATGAAGATAACAAGTTCTGGTTTGCTGTCATGTTCGCTAGGCAAACCAGGAGGCGAGCGCATTTGCTGGCAAGTTCGCTAGGCGAACCGGGGCGAACAAAAAGTTCCAGAAACGTGAAAAAACACAATTTTAAGGCGGTTTACGTTCGCTAGGCGAACGGGGGCTCGCTAGGCGAACCTGGAAAGCCAATTTTGCCTATTTTAGTCATTTTTCATCATTTTTTAGAGTATGGTTTTGGGGATTCTTGCTCCAACTCCATCAAACTTCATTTTTTCAGTAGATTAGCTTAGAAAACAACTGTGGAGCATGCATACGGATGAACCGGGGAGAATTGATCGTCGACCGGCTCTGACAATCCGCGAGATGTTTGGTTTATTTCTCTTTTTCTTTGTGTTTTTCTTTATGGTTGGGTTGTGTATATGTATTTGCTGTAAACTCATGTATATTTTTCGCCCATGGCGTTATATGAAACTTGCTTTACAAATCTCTATTGGTGATTGTCTCTGATTTTTGCTTTATGCGCGGGGTTTGGGTTGCGTTAGAGATAACCGTCGCAAACTTCGATTAGGGATGATTGTCTGTTAGTTTTTAGATTCTAGAGATAGATTTAGGGCTAACAATCTTCAATAGGCGTCAAAACTTAATGCCTCAATGCCTTGAGCTAGCGTACGAAAGTATCGGCAATGGTAACACAGTTGTTTTCTCAACTTTACGTTAGACATAACCTGTGTTGTGAGCGATGCTAGGTGATATTGAGGAGTATTGTAGGTTGAGTATAACTGGTCGGTAAGTTTAAGTTTGTGAGGAGTCGATTATGTGCACGCCTGATAAGTTTCTTGTCTCTGAAGAATGAATTTCTTGTTATGTTTTAATGTTTACTTTTCTGTTTTCTTGTTTTAAACCATTTTAAACCCAAACTCATTAACGCGAGAGACTGTCGAACGACATTCTTTCCCTCGAACCGATCTCTGTGGACACGACATAAATCCCGGAGGGAATTCATTCCGAAAATAAATATTTTTGCTGATTGCCCTATTCTGCATCCAACAGTGTCTAAAGTCTAGTGATTGCTGGTATTATTTGTTTCAGGTCATATGTGAACCTAAAGTCATGTCAAATATGAACCTAAAGTCCAGTGATTGCTGGCAATGTTTGAAACTCAGGTCAGATATGAACCTAAAGTCCAGTCATTGCTGGCAAGCCAACTCATATTGGTATCTAAGCCAACTCAAATTGCTATCTAGGCTAACTCAAATTGGTATCCAAGTATCGTGTTTATTGGCAGACCACTCATATTGGTGTCTAAAGTCCAGTGATTGTTGGCATTGTTTGTTTCAGGTCAGATGTGAACCTAAACTAAGGTCAGATATGAACCTAAAGTCCAGTATTTGCCGGCAAACCAACTCATATTGGAGTCTAAAGTCCAGTGATTGCTGGCATTGTTTGTTTCAGGTCAGATGTGAACCTAAACTCGGGTCAGATATGAACCTGAAGTCCAGTATTTACTGGCAAACCAACTCATATTGGTGTCTAAAGTCCAGTGATTGCTGGCATTGTTTGTTTCAGGTCAGATGTGAACCTAAACTCAGGTCAGATATGAACCTAAAGTCTAGTATTTGCTGGCAGACCAACTCATATTGGAGTCTAAAGTCCAGTGATTGCTGGCATTGTTTGTTTCAGGTCAGATGTGAACCTAAACTCAGGTCAGATATGAACCTAAAGTCCAGTATTTCCTGGAAAACCAACTCATATTGGTGTCTAAAGTCCAGTGATTGCTGGCATTGTTTGTTTCAGGTCAGATGTGAACCTAAACTCAGGTTAGATATGAACCTAAAGTCCAGTATTTGCTGGCAAACCAACTCATATTGGTGTCTATATCCAGTGATTGCTGGCATTGTTTGTTTTAGGTCAGATATGAACCTAAACTTAGGTCAGGTATGAACCTAAAGTCCAGTGATTGCTGGCATTGTTTGAAACTCAGGTCAGATATGAACCTAAAGTCTAGTGATTGCTGGCAAACCAACTCATATTGGTATCTAAGCCAACTCAAATTGGTATCCAGGCCAACTCAAATTGGTATCCAAGTCCTGTGTTTATTGGCATACCAACTCATATTGGTGTCTAAAGTCCAGTGATTGCTGGCATTGTTTATTTCAGGTCAGATGTGAACCTAAACTCAGGTCAGATATGAACCTAAATTCTAGTATTTGCTGGCAAACCAACTCATATTGGTGTCTAAAGTTCAGTGATTGCTGGCATTGTTTGTTTTAGGTCAGATGTGAACCTAAAATCAGGTCAGATATGAACCTAAAGTCCATTATTTGCTGGAAAACCAACTCATATTGGTGTCTACAGTCCAGTGATTGCTGGCATTGTTTGTTTCAGGTCAGTTGTGAACCTAAACTCAGGTCAGATATGAACCTAAAGTCCAGTATTTGCTGGTAAACCAACTCATATTGGTGTCTAAAGTCTAGTGATTGCTGGCATTGTTTGTTTTAGGTCAGATGTGAACCTAAACTCAGGTCAGATATGAACCTAAAGTCCAATATTTGCTGGCAAACTAACTCATATTGGTGTCTAAAGTCCAGTGATTGTTGGCATTGTTTGTTTCAGGTCAGATATGAACCTAAAGTCTAGTATTTGCTGGCAAGCCAACTCATATTGGTATCCAAGCCAACTCATATTGGTATCCTAGTCAATTCATATTGGTATCCTATCCAACTCAAATTGGTGTCCACGTCTAGTGTTTATTTGCAGACCAAATTGGTGTCTAAGTCCAGAGTTTACTAGTAAGCCAACTCCAATTAGTGTTTACTTGCGTCATTTCAAATATTGATATTGTGAGTCCAGTGTTTACTGGTGTGTTATTTCTAAGACCAATCACTTTTTCACTTTAATCTTATCTCCAGCAGAGGTTTGGTCATTTCCAATATCCCTTTTGAAGTCCTTGTGATCTTCATCGTATGACGCACGCAGAGTTTGTGTTTGTCTCTGTCTTTTCTAGCTTTTCTTGAAGATCCCGTTTGAACTCTTCACTGTAAGAAATTTCCAGAAAATCTTTTGTTGGATGTTTATCCTTTTGTTTAAATTGGTCCCCAATGGAGATCATGTCTTCTTTCTAGTTTCATGCCCAGTAAAGAGTGTGTTTTTATTTCCCCAGTGTCTTCCGGTCACATATGAACCTGTCCTCTATCTCTCTGGATCTTTCCCCAGTGGAGAATACCTCTCTGACTCCTACCTCAAGTGAGGACCTGTAGGGTTTCCCTCTTAATTTTTCTATCCACAGTGTTTCCTTGGAGTCTCCCCAGTAAGTCAGTTTTGTTGGTTAGTCTACATCCCCAGTGAGTCTTCCTTGTAGATACTAACCTTTATCCGTCCCAATGAGGCTCACCCGTGGTTGTTTGCTTTTTATCCTTTGATGTCTTGTGTTTGTCTGCATTTTTGCACTATCATGGCATCATATCATCATACTAGAAGTTCATGGCATGTCAGCATTTGCATGTCTGTCGCCTGTCCTTAGCATCTGCATTCCATCTAAGGGAAAAATTTTCGATTTTCTATATTTAAATACCTTTCACCTTGATGTCCCGAGGTTTTCCATCCCTCGTGCCATCTGGTAAAGCTATTCAAATAGGGGCAACTGTTATACCCCAAATTTTACCCCTTAAATGTCATAACATCTTGCACCTGCATTTAGGGTTAAATCATCTATGCATTGTTAACTAACCAATATCTTGCTAGTTTGTTCTTTTATGTGAAAGCTAGGGTTTGCACAAGAAAGATGACATGGTCATTTATCCAAACTCTCACATACTCTAAAGTCTCCTAAGACACTCCGTGGCTCCATACAACCATCACAAGTGTTCACCAGCTGATTGAGATTGATAGTTGAAGTCATCTGTTCAAGAAAGACAACTGAGCCTCCAAGGTTCAACCATTTGTTCTTACAAGCTAATCATGAAGTTCTCAAGTCATATGCCATGACCTATTATGTTTGGATCAAGAGAAATCAAGAAGAGATTATCAAATCAAAAGTTGTGGAATTAGGGTTTTAACCTGAAGAATCATCAGGAATCTTGGTGTGATCAGTCAATGCCTTGATTGGTTCATCAACCAATTAAGCTCACATTTATCCAAGAGATCTTATTCAATAAGAAATCAAGAGTGTTTGACTCCTATCATAAGTGCAATGAACCTCAAAGTTCATCTGGCCCCAGATTAGGGTTTTCTTCAGGAGAAAGTCGATTGTGCCCTAACTCATGGTCAAAGCATGACCCCAAGCCATGGGACATGAACAATTGTATTCACAAACATCCTTGGAACTCATCTGAAATATTGGAGAAGTTCAAAATTGCAAATTCATTGAGGATTGCACTGAAGCATTCATCTGACCTAATTTTCGTCTGATAAAGTCAACCCTTTGACTTTTGATATCTTGACCCAAGATGAAGCATTCAATCTATATTTCATCAAGACATGCTTTATTCTTGAGTTAGAGCATGAAAAATCACCATTTGAAGGTTTCTTGCAAAAAGGGCAAGGTTTGGTTCTTAAATTTTTCTAAGTGTGGAAGAATTCACTCCTTATGCAAACTTTGAAGAGTCGTAACTTTCAAACCACACATCCAATTTTTGTGACTCAAAGCTCAAATTGAAGCTCTCATCATGAACTTAAAAACATATTAGAGGGTCCTTCTTCAAAAGAATTTTGGTTTTTAATTTAGGAGGCTTGGAAGTTCAAGGCAGTCAAACACTTAGTGAAATTTCACCACTTTTGGCATTAATTTTCAGCCAATTTCATCTCTATTTTTCCTCATGATCCCTTTGGATCTAGAACTTGGAGTGAACATGAAAGTTATAGGGGATATTTGGGGCTTTCCAAAAAGTACCCAAATCCATTGAATGAGCTAGGAGTTTCGAAGGATTGAAGTTTGGTGTCCATTTCTTGATTTACAAGTTTTCAGCATATGCATAATGATGCATAACCATTCCTAATCACCAAAATCTCACATTTTCTGATGTTTAGAGGACAGGTTAGTGTTTGTTGAACCTCTGCCACAAAAATGCAAGCTTCCATATTAAAAATATTAGTTTTATACAAAGTTGATGCAAGTTGATTCATGAAAGAGAAACTTTTTCATTAAAGCATGGGCAGTCCAACTTTTTTGCAGCCTAGGGCCATGCTCCAATCCCATCAGCACACATCAGTAATTCAAACCCTACTACTGATCAGTGCTAGAGCTCTAAACCCAGCTAGCTCACTTGCATAAAGGAAATTTGGAAAGGGCAATTTTGGCATGTTGTAACATCTGCCCATGCTGCAAACCTTCCAGTTTTCCATATAAATAGAGGATTGTTCCTCAAAGAAAATGGGAAGAAAACTAGAAATAAATCTGAGCATACTTTCTTCTCCAACCCTTCTTGTATTCAAACCACTCTTTGTCAAGAAACCACCATTTTTTGTTTCTGCATAAACATTTCCAAACACAAAACCATAAAACCAACCACTCTAACACACCACAAAACATGTGTTAGAGCTGCTCAAATCATCATCCAACTGTCCAGACCTTACTTTTCCAACTGTAACTTCATTTCTTGAAGTTTCAGTTTTGTTTGTTCTTGTAGTTCTTACAAGAGGGAATCCATTTTCTGTTGCACTGGTTTTTCTTGGTGTCTAAGCATTTAATCAATCTTTTTGAAATATATTAGAGGTGTCCAAGACTTGATCTTTATTCTGTAACATCTTTTGGAGGCTTTGTGAAGTTGACTACAAGAGGTAAGTTTATTTCAAACTACTACTCTTTAAAATATGATGATTTTTGATGTGCACTGAGCATGGATAGCTTAAATGTGATGTTTAGGACATGTTTGATCCATTGAAATTGCTTAGCATGATTGCATTTTTTTTTCTACAACTGTCATATTTCGCTATGCGAAGCAAATCGACCTATAAGCGAAGTCCTTCGCTTCCTCTCGTTGCTTCCGCTTCAGGCGAGGCTTGATCATTTTGATTCTGTTTGACTCTGGTAAACCTCGCTTCATTTCACATAGCGATCGCTCGCGTAGCGAGGCATTTGGTCGCGACGCGAAGATGTCAAGTTTTTGTCTTCTTTATGATCAACTGGTTTCCTTCATGACTAGGGTACCTGAACATCCTCCCTTTCTTAAAAGTGGACTCCAACTTTAACTTAGGTGATAGTTTCCCTTGGACACAAAGTTTAGGCTAAAGATATCCCCCTTTTGTAGGTCATCACCTACTCGCTAGACATGCCTAGGTTTACATCATGCTCCCTTTAGGTCTTTACCTCATCCAAGTGACGATTTGTTTCTTCGTGTTAATACTCATGTTTTCTTTAAGATATTTGTCTTTGAATGTCATCACATTCACCATACTTGCTCATGTGTTATACCCATGTATTTTTGCCATGTGATTATTATTGTTAACTTCATTAAGTTATCCCCTTAAGCGAGATTAGCTTATTAGCTCTTCTACTTAACCCTCTTTGCCCCCATCCTTCCAAAGGAAAGTCTCTCTATTGACCTCAAAGTCATAGATAGCTCATTACCATCTTGGCCTCATAGCCATCTTCAACCTTTGACCTCATAGTCATAGGATACCATCTTGGCCTCATAGCCATCTTCAACCTTTGACCTCATAGTCATAGGTTACCATCTTGACCTCATAGTCATAGGTAATCTTTCCACCCTTGACCTCACAGTAATAGGTAATCTTCAACCCTTGACCTCATAGTCATAGGTAACCATCTTACCCCTTGACCTCAAAGTCATAGATTACCATCTTGGCCTCATAGCTATCTTTCCTTGACCTCATAGTCATAGGTTACCATCTTGGCCTCATAGCCATCTTCCACCTTGACCTCATAGTCATAGGTAACCATCTTGGCCTCGTAGCCATCTTTCAACCTTGACCTCATAGTCATAGGTAACATCTATCCACCTTGACCTCAAAGTCATAGATTACCATCTTGGCCTCATAGCCATCTTTCCTTAACCTCAAAGTCATAGATTACCATCTTTTCCTCATAGCCATCTTTCCTTGACCTCATAGTCATAGGTTACCATCTTGACCTCATAGTCATAGGTAATCTTTCCACCCTTGACCTTATAGTCATAGGTAATCTTCAACCCTTGACCTCATAGTCATAGGTAACCATCTTACCCCTTGACCTCAAAGTCATAGATTACCATCTTGGCCTCATAGCCATCTTACCTTGACCTCATAGTCATGGGTTACCATCTTGGCCTCATAGCCATCTTCCCTTGACCTCATAGTCATAGTTTACCATCTTGACCTCATAGTCATCTTACCATCTTGAACTCATAGTCATCTTACCATCTTGGCTTCATAGCCATCTTCTCTTGACCTCATAGTCATAGGTTATCATCTTGGCCTCATAGCCATCTTCCCTTGACCTCATAGTCATAGGATATCATCTTGGCCTCATAGCCATCTTCCCTCCTTCACCTCATAGTCATAGGAAACCATCTTGACCTCATAGTCATTGGTAAATATACATCTTCCCTTGACCTCATAGTCATAGGATATCATCTTGGCCTCATAGCCATCTTCCCTCCTTGACCTTATAGTCATAGGAAACCATCTTGGCCTCATAGCCATCTTCCACCTTGACCTTATAGTCATAGGTAACCATCTTCTCTTGACCTCATAGTCATAGGCCTCATAGCCATCCTCTCTTGACCTCATAGTCATAGACCTCATAGTCATAGGCATCATAGCCATTCACCTATCACAACTTAGACTTAGAGAGTTCTTAAACTCTATATGAGTATCATACTCATTTCCCTTAGAACTTTGGCCATAGTCAATGGTTCCTCACCCTTATTGAGTGAACTACGAATGCTCTGATTCTTTAGTCAGGATACGTAGGCACAAGATGCGACGTCTTGGCGAGCATACTTAGTGTATATATCCCTAGGTCTTTACCATAGGTCTTTACCTTTATGTTAGTTCTTTAATTTTAAGGGTTGGCATTAATTTTGTAAAACAAATAATAACAGCAATATGTTAGATAGGATAGTTTATCTTGCTAAAGAAGAACAGATTGAGCAAGAAGTCCTAGTGTGCAATGGAACATGTTGAGTTGAAGTAGTTTCAACATCTGGAACAACATGTCGTATTAAGATGTCCCATGCAGGACCATTCGACATCGCGCCAGAACTGAAGTGAATTAAAGATTCTGTTATGTCTTAACAGATGCAGAAGATTCAGGGAATAATATGCAAATTCTATGTGGCACTGAATTAAAAGGTATGAAGATTCAAATATGAAATTGAGAAGAATATTGGAAAATATACACTTTCTAAATATGGAGATATTTTAGGAAGTTAAAGATTGAAGTCCTATTATGTAGCAAAAGTTTCTGCTGATGTGTAGTAGCTTATTTGCTGTGTCTGTGAAGGCCCAAATCCAGTTGGGAATAGGTTATATATAGATGCTTTGTAACCTAGAATTGTAACTCAACCAAAGATGTAAAAGTTCTATTATTAGGGTTGGTTCCTGTACCACTCGACATGTGAGTTGGACAGTTTGTAAGTGTGAACCTCGAAGATGTTAAGTAAGAGGAGTATTGTTCTTGGAGGAAGCTTTTAAGTAACTCTAAGTTGTGTCTTGGAAGTGTGTCTTCATTGTTTAATTGTTGTATAGGTAAAGAGCTATTGATGCAGTGACAGAGTGTTGACTGCTAGACATCATTGCGATGATTGGGAGTGAGAAGGGTTTCTCATATCTAGAGAGGATCTAGGTAGAAGGGTCATTGGGTAGTGATTAAGTGATAAGCTGTAAACGGAGAGTTTAGCTTTGAATTAATACTGCTGATAGTGGACTTCATCCCTGGCTTGGTAGCCCCCAGAGTAGGATTGTTGATCCGAACTGGGTTAACAATTCTGTGTGTCTTGTTTTTATCTTTTCAGTGCCGTGATTATTGTTATATATCTTGCCATGTGTGTTCATGTCAGACCAGATGTCAAATGGCATGTTATAGGACATCTGAATTCTACACATGTACCATAATTTCAATTGGTATCAGAGCAGGTCATTCTGTTCTGTATCTGGATGAGATCCGAGGGAAGATACTTTCTGGTTCATGGTCAAGGTAGAAGCCTTCTACTGAAATTTGTTTGAACTTGGAGAAGTTCGTATAGGTGTGAGAATGGTCCCTAGAAGTGGAGGATGGACTGTTCGTGACAGGCAGTGGCATGTGCTGAAGGCTTGGTAGTGTGGTTTGATTTATTTTCAAACCTGTGGTATTGGGGTGTCACCTGGATTATGATGCTAGGGCTAATATGTGACACCTGAAGGGTTGAGGAGTTTGTGTGTTGATCCGCTGCATTGTAACTGAGAAGGTTGTTCTTCTCTAAATGTATATCCTATGGTGATGGGATGTGTGCAAGACTGCTTCAACTTACTGTGTCAACGATACTTGAAGACTTTTGTTCAAGTCCACTCATAAAGGCATAAATAAGTGAAGTTGTAAGGAAGAGATCTGAGGTAAGAGAGAAGTAATTTACTTTTGCTTCTAAAAGGACTAATCTCCAGTCTTTAATCTCTTGGTGAGTTCCTTGGAATGATGTCCTATCTTGTGTTAGAACATCACGTCAGAATTGTGAAGAATTATATGGTCTAAAGGAATGGCATAGCAGATGCTCTGGGTGCTGAACTAATGTGGTTTGATCACATGAGTTTAGAACCTACTCTCGATCTAGAAGAGGAGGCATCTGGGTGGTTTGTCTAAGAAGTTTCTGGCTCTGGAACTTATCTTAGATGTGTGAGTTGGTCAAGGTGTGATTAACATGAGGTCAGTTTATTTCTGGTCCTTACTGCAGGAGTGGAGAACCTGAGATTCAAGAAGTATTATCGCTAGCAGACTTCTTGGACATGAAGGTCAAAGATCAAAGAGGCATGATTTTTCTCTGGAAGCATCATCTGAATGAACGTGTAAAGCTATACTAGTATTGACTGTGTGTGATCCAATCACAGTCTGTGCTGCTGTTAAAGGCGAGAATGATAGGGATTGATTACCTTTGGAGAGTTGGATGAGAGAATACTGCTCTCATGCTCTTGTGATGTGATGGGTTATTTCGTTTTTGGAATGTGGTGTTTTTCATAGTGCAGCTGGACTCTGTTCATGATGTCAAGACTGATGTCTTAAACACCTGTTGACAGAACATTCTATTCAGAATGTTTTGGTTTTTTTTGTTGTTGAGATCACAAGCCTCTATCGGTAGTGAAGGACAAGCTGTAGGTGAATGTGTTCAGCAGGTGTGTTGAACTGAGAGTGCACTCTTGAAGACATGGTATTCTTCGTGCAAAGGAGTACTGGTGGGCTTAGATAGAGAAAAGTTGATCATATTAGGATCATGTGAGTATTGGTACAAGGGATGATTGTGTTCAACTTGTGAGTTGAACAAAGAGTGAGCTCTTGAAGACATGAAGATGCGTCTTATGTTTTCCTTTCTTCAAGGTACGAAGAAGCACATGTTATTCTTGATAGGGGGAGTGTCAAAACTTTATGCAGCTGGACGTATGATGGGAGGCTATTATTGGTACTTATCGTGGTTAATATATGTCTAAAGGGATGTTCTGACTTCTGTTTTCTGCTGCTGCATTTTCTTTTTTAATGATGAGTTTTGACCAGAAGCAATTTAGGTAGTTGCATTAAGTGTGCTGGGATGTGGTTTATGCAGCTGTGATCCTTAGTGCATTTGTTTAGTGTAAATGGAACAGAATTAAAACAGAAGTTTATTGCACTATTGAAAGCATACAAGATTAGTAAAAGCAACAAACAAAGGGTCTAAAGGTTATCCCAACCCCCCGAATAAAAAAAAAAGTTTTCCAATCTTCATCCCATTCATCATCAGAAGCTTGAAGTTGCACTTGGTTTCTCTTGATGGCCTTCATCCTTGTCTCTGATGTCTTTCTTGTTCTTGTTGCTCCTGAAGTTGCCCCAGCTGTGGACAGTGTTTTGTTCTTCAACTTCTGTGGATCTGGTTTCTTGACTTCCTGCATGTGTCTCTTTTCTACATCCTTGTTAGACTGACTCATGGCTCTATCTGTGATGCGATGTTAGAAGCAAGGAGGCTTGGTTTTTTTATACTGCATAAAGAGTCCTTGTTTGTATCGCCTGACCAGTCAAAGTGGTCTTTGGGAACTTGTTTTCTTGGGAACCTGTTTTTATTAACCTTGTCACATTGGATGTCAGAACTTCGTGTTTGGTGCCTTGGTAGGTTAAAAGGTTGTCCTATTGTGGCTAAAAGGATGGAGAGTGAGCCTAGGTATTGTCTAGTTGTCTGATGTGATTCCTTTGAGTTTCCTTTCGGTATAGCTGCTGGTGCTGGTTGTGATCAGGTGGTTGTGACTACATGAATAAAATACAGAAGGTGTGTTCTTTTGTCTTATGCTGATGTCCTACATTTTGTTACAACATCATTGTTTGTTGTGTACCATGCTTGTGGAGTTGGAAGAAGCAACATTATCGTCTGAAGTGGTAGTTCTGACATAATGTGGATTAGAATGGGCAGATTCTGATCTTGATGGTAAGTAGTTCTGGCAATACATGACTACTTTCATGATGAAGACTTAATTAGGTTGCTATGAATGTAAGGACTGAAGGTTGTTGTTAGTGGTGTAATCTGATCAGAATGGCTGGAGATAAGGAGGTTTCTTCTAATACAAGTAAAAGGTGGTGGCAGTCCTTATCTTGTGTTGCAAGTAATCTAAAGACATTTGTTATGGAATATGTGAGAAATTTCAAATCAAGTGGGCTTTTGTTTATTGGACTTGGCAGACCATGTAATACAAGAAGTGGCAATTCTTAATGTTGAGAATGTGGCAATATCGTTGTGCTATCATAAGGAGCATTGGTTGTTAATGTAATGGGGAGTTAAGGTTGTTGTTTATGGTCTATTACTGCAAGTGTGCAGACTTTTGTGCTGATCAAGTTTGTGCAGTGTGATGTCAAACAACATGATGGGACATGTACCTCTAAGTGTGGTGTGATATCCTAGCTGCATGAAGCTAGTGCTTATGCAGGAGAGGTCTGAAAAGCAAAATTATTGTATCTGGGAGAATTTATTCTTCTCTACTGTTCTGAAGGAATCTGGAAGGGATTGTGAGTTGTGCTGATCGATAGAAGTCGTCTCAGAATCCAACAGAAAAGAAAATGTGCTTGTAATGTATAATTCTCTGTGGAGTCTTGGGTTGATAATATTGGGAGCAAGCAGACAAATTGTTTGGTAAGATGTCAGAACATGGTACAGGACATGTTTCTCTTGAGCCAAACAAGGAACTATCCTGGTCGGTAATGTAAGGATAAGGTGAAACACATGTCTTTGCCTATGCATGGAGTGTTATTGGCTTAATTTATGGTAAGATTCAGTTGAGAAACAATAAAGGCAGTCAAGACTGTTTCGGAAGGTAGACAATGAATTTGGATGGAGTTTTGGTACCTAAAATAGCGTTTCTTTGACCAAGAACCTGGACATTTTCAAAGCTCGTTAATTCCAAAGTAACTGGTCAGCTATTTATAGGGGTTGTTCTTTTCTCCTTCAGCCAGTGAGTGTTCTTGTTTCATAAGTCTTATGGCATTTGTTCGGGTTTGGGTGAGCATCGCTTGTGTCTGGTTCTGTGAGGGCTTTCTTTGCCAATTTTTGGCTAAAAAGGGGGAGAAAGGGTGTGCGAAATGGTTTGCGCAGATACTATGTCTGGAGTCTGCAGTTTCAAATGTGTGCAGAGATGTCGAAGAGGGTGTCCTATCCTTGAGTTGGTGTTGAGTCTTGTGACTTGTGTCCTGAGTTATGAACACAGTTGTGACTTGTGTTCTGAGTTGCCTGGGTTGGTGGATTGGTACTTCTTAAGTTTCATCTTATGCCACAGGTCGACTAGGGGCGTCGGATCAATTAAGGTGTGCAGAAATCTCTTATGCCACCATTGGTCCTTTGTGTCAAGACAGACGTTTCTTTTCTGGAGGAGTCTTCTACAATTAATCTGGGTCTGTCCTGGAAGGAAAAAGAAATGTGTTGTATTAAGGGGGAGTGTCAGATATCTTCTTCCTCATGTACACCAGATATCTTCTTCCTCATGTGCACCAAATGACTTCAGGACTTTCTACCCCTTAGGCCTTAATGTGCTGCCTGAAGTTATTGTGTTGTGGTGCTCGAAGGTGATGATGTGGAGCTCATAGAATATGCTGAAAAGAGTTGTCAAACATGATGTCCTAACATCATTCAAGTATTCCCAAGAAGATGATTCTCCATGGTTGTTGTTCACAGTAGCTACTGATGGTTACTGTTAGGTTCAGTAGTTGTTGATGACTACTGACAGTAGTGTAGGGTTGTAATTGCTGCTGTAATCTGAGTTGTAATGTTTATGTATTTGTTTTAGCCAAAATTTGCCAAAGGGGGGAATGTTAGTTCTTTAATTTTAAGGGTTGGCATTAATTTTGTAAAACAAATAATAACAGCAATATGTTAGATAGGATAGTTTATCTTGCTAAAGAAGAACAGATTGAGCAAGAAGTCCTAGTGTGCAATGGAACATGTTGAGTTGAAGTAGTTTCAACATCTGGAACAACATGTCGTATTAAGATGTCCCATGCAGGACCATTCAACATCGCGCCAGAACTAAAGTGAATTAAAGATTCTGTTATGTCTTAACATATGCAGAAGATTCGGGGAATAATATGCAAATTCTATGTGGCGCTGAATTAAAAGGTCTGAAGATTCAAATCTGAAATTGAGAAGAATATTGGAAAATATACACTTTCTAAATATGGAGATATTTTAGGAAGTTAAAGATTGAAGTCCTATTATGTAGCAGAATTTTCTGCTGATGTGTAGCAGCTTATTTGCTGTGTCTGTGAAGGTCCAAATCCAGTTGGGAATAGGTTATATATAGATGCTTTGTAACCTAGAATTGTAACTTAACCAAAGATGTAAAAGTTCTATTATTAGGGTTGGTTCCTGTACCACTCGACATGTGAGTTGGACAGTTTGTAAGTGTGAACCTCGAAGCTGTTAAGTAAGAGGAGTATTATTCTTGGAGGAAGCTTTTAAGTAACTCTAAGTTATGTCTTGGAAGTGTGTCTTCATTGTTGAATTGTTGTATAGGTAAAGAGCTGTTGATGCAGTGGCAGAGTGTTGACTGCTAGACATCATTGCGATGATTGGGAGTGAGAAGGGTTTCTCATATCTAGAGAGGATCTAGGTAGAAGGGTCATTGGGTAGTGATTAAGTGATAAGATGTAAACAGAGAGTTTAGCTTTGAATTGATACTACTGATAGTGGACTTCATCCCTGGCTTGGTAGCCCCTAGAGTAGGATTGTTGATCAGAACTGGGTTAACAATTCTGTGTGTCTTGTTTTTATCTTTTCAGTACCGTGATTATTGTTATATATCTTGCTATGTGTGTTCATGTCAGACCAGATGTCGAATGGCATGTTATAGGACATCTGAATTCTGCACATGTACCAGAATTTCACATTACCCTTTAGCACAGATCCCTTAGCAAGCAAACCTAACATAACACAAATACAAACAAGAGGTTCCTGTAGAGTACTACAGATACTTAGGGTGCTAATACCTTCCCTTAGAATAACCAACCCCCGATCCTCGATCTCTTAGCTGTGTCTTCACATAACGAAATTAGGGTTTTCTTCGATCTTTACCCTTTCCTTTGGATAAATCAAAGCTCGATGGTGAATTTCAAAGATGTGTGATTCTGTTCGCAGGCGCGAACAACCGCTGGCCTTTCGTCACAGGTTTACTCATGGGATCGGCCACAGAAATCCCAAAACAAGTGGTTGGAAGAGTATGTTTGTTTGATATGATAGTATCTTGCCTTTTTGGAAGAGTTACAAGTTTACATTGATTGATAGGACAAAACGAAAAACAAAGGAAAAAGGAGAAAAACAGATAAACAAAAATAACTTAAACTTTGAAAGTAAATTGCATTAAGGAATTGTGGACGCAGTTATAGATTTTCGCGGGATTAAACTCGCTTCTCTCTAAGCTTGGTACTTTGAGCATTTTCCCTTTGCAATGTTACAAAATGCGGCCACAAAAATGGAAAAAATAATGCTTTATACAGGCCTAAGAAATAACTGTTCATTTGCCCAGATTTCCTTTGGTGCTGACACGTGTCACCCCACTATCTTTTCAACTTCCTATATTCTTGGAACTTTCAAACTTTTCCCGCCCAAGTACCTATCCTTGAATTTGGGCTTTCCTTTCGCCTGGCTTCCTCCGACACCATGGCTTGTCACCTTCTTTCCGACGCGCCCTTTGACCTGTGTCGGATCCACGTTTTGACGCACTCCTGCCGTCGACTAGGTCTTAAATTTCCTCCTTTCCTTTCCTTTTACCTTGGTTGAAATCTCCTTTCCAATTAATTGCCCCCCTCCCCCAAATGGCCAGTTTCGACTAAGCTCTATGTCGATTGAGAAATCTGGCTTTTTGGTTTCTTGCAAGATTTCGATGGCGTTTTCCTTCGATTCATTCGCCAGCGTTACGTCTTCTTCTAAAACACGCGTCAACCGCCATCTGACATGATGATGGCAATCTTGTACCATGATTTCCAAGACAAACGCCATGATGGCTAGTCCCGTCCTAAGTTATGGGCCTTGAAACCAACTCCCACTCATTTTCAGAAGTTGAACAGTTGGGTGATCCTTCATTTTTGCATGCGTCTCCCCTATAAATAGCATCACCTGGAAACTGTTTCAGCCTTTCACCATAACTTCTTCTTCTTCAACTTATTCTTTGTTCTTGAAACAAAACCTCTGCACTTCTTTCTTTTCAAATGGCCTCATCAACCACTGCCACCACCTCCATTCCTCAAACCACCGGAAATAACCTAGTTGCGTTTGTGCTTTCTGAAGGAGAAACCCTCCGTCCTCTTCCTCAACCATCATCCGTTGACGAAACGGTGGTAAACAACTGGCGCTGCCAGATGGTTATCCCCTTCGCGGTGGAGAACAAGCTTCATGCCTTCCATGGCCCACATCCGGAAAAAAAAACCAATCCACAAGAACTCAAACAGTTCTTTCCTTGCTTTGAGTAAATAATTCCACCGGCTTTCGAGAAAGGCGGCACTTTAGATCTCAAATTTATGGTGCCTAAATCTCGAGTCTTCAGATCCATGCCTACTCCAGGAAACAAAGACTACATTGCCTGGCTCGACAAAGTCGAGGGTCAACGTAAAGGGCAATGGAAAAAATCCGGCATTTTCGACGCCATCCAACTTTCAAGAACTGCTCATAGGGTTAACCCTTGTTTGCTACTTGCGTCGATCTATTTCTAGGAAAGATCGACGAATACATTACACCTCCCCTGTGGTATGTTCACACCAACGCTTTTCGACATGGCGGCCATCACTGGCCTTTCGCCACTAGGCGATATGTTCGACCCGACCCTGGAGACCCACAACACCTTCGACTTCGAGCGTGCTAGCTTCCAGAATTATATTGAAGATCATCACGACAAACGCTCCAAAGAAGTATCTGATGAGGAGCACATTGCGTTCTTGACGTTATGGCTGTCTTACTATTTGTTCTGCCCGAGTTCTTTACAAATAGCCAAAAGTTTTATCAATCTGGCCATCCAGATCCATGAAGGCCGACAGGTATCCTTGGCCAAAATTTTGCTAGCCTCTCTCTACCATTCTCTTGGTTTATCGACTATGCGACTGAAACTTCTCCACCAGACCACCAAGGCTTTGAACATCTCAGGGCCTATATGGCTGTTGCAGGATTGGCCCAACGCCACTTTCGAACATAAATTGGGATATCCCGCTTCTGCGACAATAGAGCGCTTGAACAGAGAGTGTCCTATCGAAGGCATGCGACTTACTCAGATGACTACCAAAGAGGCTCCTAAGAAAACCCTTTTTATGAGGTATCTCAGTATGTTTGTCGAGACCACTTCCTTCGTCACCGACATGGCGCCTTTTGTGGAGCGTAAGTTTGGCCTTGAATGGTTTAGAAATCCATTTCCTGGAGTCTCCCCTAAAGTTGCTACGTAGTCGAATGCTATGTGGCGGGCGTTTCTTACTCCTACCATGATATCTTTCCGGATTGAACCAGGAAACAATGGCTATGGTTTCATGAACTATCAGCCAAATTTGGTAGCCCGACAATTTGGCTTGAGCCAAATGTTGCCAAAGTCTTTGGTGAAACACCCTGATGATATAGTACGGTCTGGCCGACGCTTGACTCAGACAGGTCATAGGGCTTGTATGAGATTCGTCAGAGCCACCCAGCATCTTGAACTGTCGGTATTTGTATTCCAGCCTTCCTTTTTCACTACTTAAGAGTTCAACGCCTGGTGGTCGGAGTACCAATCTCAAATTTTCTCTCCAAACCTTTTCCTGGAGAACATGGTCGACGCCTTTGCTTCTCTGGCTGGTGGAGCTCCTAAATCATCAACTGCAGCTCCTGTTGCAGACATCGACACCACAGAAGACCCCTCCACAAAGGTGGACTCTGGACTTTGATTTTGTTTCATCTGTGAGTTTGAACTAAATTGTTTCATCTTTATTTTCAGGGTCGCAAGCGGGAAGCAGCTGCCGTGTCGACCTCTACTAGGCTTGCTAAAAAACCCAAGACTACCACTTCACAGGTATATTTTATCTTTCATTCTGCTCTCTTTCTCTTTTTCTCTGTCTGATGGTATTCTGTACAGGCTTTTGAAAACCCTCCTTCTCCTGAAAGAACTGCATCGGATGAAAGTACTCAATCTCGAGTTTTTACTACTACAGCTCCAGCGTCTCCTCCGACCACTCCTTTGGTGAGGAAGAAAAAAATTTTGTCCAAAAGGACACCTTCAAGAGCGGGCACTTCAATTGTGGCCCCTGTCGTCCCCAAAAATCTTGAAGAAATCTTTGAGCCAATCCCCCCTGAAGTTCTTCCTATAACGACTCTTTTACAACCTGCAAAGGTATTTACTTTCTCTGCTTTAGTACCTCAGATGATACTCAGGTGAAAAAATCTCACTGCACTTGGTTTGTAGGAAAATGTGGTCACTTCGACAACTGTCAACAATGGTGATACTGAACTGGCTGCCGAGACCACTCCTGCTGAAACCACGATCACGCCAAGTCCTCAGAAGGTCGACGGATTTCAGATGCCTTTATCGGAGGAAAAATTGGTGGCGAAGACGCCTCCTCCCCAACATGCCAACCTTGGGTCTGAAAATGATGGTGCAACCCTTGGGGAGAATGTCAATCCTTCACATGTTGTCACCACAGCTGACGTCGGGGAAAACCTTCAAGCCCCTGAACATGGCTCAGAGAACACCTCGCCTACTGTCGATAAAATCCTTACCCGAGAGGAACCCCTGGCAACCAAACAAACGGATCTAGTAGCGACCCTAAAGGTTCTACACAAACTTCACAAAGAGACTGAGGATGCTCAACCCACCAGCTCGACGGCCATCCCAACTCCAGATTTGGACGCCTCCTTCTCTCTCAAACTTCAACAGTTGCGGACCTATCTTTTTGAAGAACAATTTCTGGAGGCTATTGCACAAGAGTCAGCTATAGCTAACGATGTTTTTAAGATTTTGAATGAGCTTTCTGAATTCCAGCTTCCTGCTCCCATGGCCACGTACCTGATCAAGTTCGAAGCCTTCTTTACTCATTTGGCCAAAGACCTTTCTATGTGTCATCAGGCCGACGCCCAAATTCGGTTTAAACGTAATGACATGAAACGTGAGTGGTATCTCAGCTCAGTTTGTGAAAAGAAGCTTGGAGATTTTGAAACCAAGAAACAAGAGCGTTTCGACAAGCGTCGCGCCTTTGACCAATAGATATCCGACTATCAGGCTAAGATAGCATAATTAACAAAAAAGATTGCTGAAGTCGAGTAGCAGAAAGCCTCCTTAGACTCAGCTCAGCCTTTGCCTTCTTAGGAAGCCGTTGACCACGAAGTGGCCCAGGGGATTGCTCATGTCGAAGCAGCCATGAAGAACAAGGATGCTATTGTCCGTATGCAGAGAAAGAAAGCGCTCCTCGAGGGCAAAATTGTTCATGAGAAGACCCTTTTTGAAGACTTCAAGTCTAGATTCCCTGAGTTTCCTTAGTCTGTAGGTCGAACTACTGTAACTCCCTCACAACCTTTTGTAAGCCATTTTTGGCCCTCTAGCCTATTTTGGCTCTTAATCAATGAGAAAGAGTTATGTTCTAATGTGAATCTCTTGTAGCATAGGTCTATATTTCTTTAAATATTTCCCATTTACTCTTCAGATTCGTTGGTCCATTCCCAACTCTTGCACCTCATATGCGTTGTTGCTAAACACTTGATTTACTTTGAACGGTCATTCCCAATTTGGTGACCACTTTCCCATCGTTCGATCCAGTCGATCCATGGGTAACACTTCCTTCCACATATAGTCATTGACAGCGAAGGTTTTCTCTTTGACCTTCTTGTTGTATACCTTGGCAACTCATGCCTTCTGGCGTAGCAATACGTTCAAAGCTACCATTCTTTCCTCGTCTAAGTCTACGAGTTCGTCTAGCATCATTTCCCAATATTGCTCCAAAGAAATCTCATGTTGTCGTTGTACCCTAACTGATTGTAAGCATATTTCTGCTGGCAACACAACGTCATGCCCGAAGGTTAAACGAAACGGGGTCGAATTGATCGACTCCTTGGGTGACGTTCGACAGGCCCACAAAACTTGACTTAACGTTTTGTGCCAGTTTTTTGGCTTTTTCGCAATATGCTTCTTGATTAGCCCAATTATCACCTTTTTAGCTGCTTCGACCTGACCATTTGCCTGAGCATAATATGGTGTCGAAGTAACCAGCTTGAAACCTGTTTCTACTACAAACTCTTGCATTTTCTGCCCAAAAAACACAGAACCTTGATCTGTCGTGATTGTCTCAGGTATCCCGAATCTATACAAGATATGATTTTGGATGAATTCTATCACGGCCTCTTGATCCACCTTCACTAGAGGCACATCTTCTATCCACTTTGTGAAATAGTCTATTCCCACGAGGATGAATCTTTGTTGTTTCGACGAAGCCGGCCGAAACTCTCCTATTACATCCAAAGCCCAACCTCGAAATGGCCATGGTTTGACTATAACGTGCAATTCACTGGCTGGTTCATGCTGAATATTTGCATGTTTCTGACAATCTTGGCACCCCTTCGCAAAGTCCATGTAATCCTTGAGCATGCTTGGCCAATAAACACCATGTCGAAACAAAAGCCATTTCATTTTGTGGCCAACTTGGTGAGCTCCACAAGTCCCACTATGAACCTAAGAAATTGCCAAATAGGCATCCGTATCCCCTAGGCATTTGAGCAATACTCCCTCTGGAGTTTTCTTTAGCAACTCATTCCCCATAAGGACATAATTCATCGCTCTATACTTAGTCTTCCTATTAGTGTTGCCTGACGGATTCTCCAAATACTCCATGCTTGGTCTTCGCCAATCTGTTGGTGACATATTGTTAACAAAAACCTCATAACTTCCTAAACCTCCGACCAAACTCCTCGAGTCCTTGGATATTGACCAAATTGATGGTGAATGTATGTTTGACACCGTCTTTTCCCTAGTTTCAATGAAATCCTTCATCCTTCCAAATGCTCTAACAAACGTTTCGCCAATGAGAAGTAACTCAAAAGATGCTCTTTAACGCACTTGTGTTCTCTTGTGATTTGTTTAATCACCAATTCTGAGTCTCCTCTTATCTCTACTTCCCTGGCTCCCAAATCCTTAAGTATTTTGAGACCAGTGATTAAGGCTTCATACTCTGCCTCATTATTGGAGCATTTGCCGTCAACTTTGCATTTAAATGTAGTTGGAATACCCTGTGGTGATATTATTAGGATTCCGATACCTGCCCCGTTTTTATGGCTCGATCCATCGAAGTACAACTTCCACAGAGCAATATCGATACTGTGTATCGACGTTTCGACTAATGCGTGGTCGAAAATAAAATCTGCCACTATTTGACCTTTCATCGCCCTTAAAGAAACGTATGTCAAAGATAATTCAGTCAATGCTAGTGCCCATTTCCCAATTCGACTATGCTAAATAGATTTGGACAACATATGCTTAATAATATCAAAATGCGATGAAACATAAACATCATCTGGTTTAATATATTGCTTTAATTTCATACATGAGAAGTACAAGCATAGGCACAACTTTTCAATCATAGTGTACCTAGTTTCAGCATCTATTAACATCCTACTAAGGTAATAAATAGGTCTTTCGACGCCACTACTATCCTCTTGTGCTAACATTCTTCCTATGGTCGTCTCCGACGCTGCAATGTACAACAACATCTATCTAACATGTCTCAGCAATTAGGAACATTAAAACATGATTTCAGACACAATTTGAATCAAATTCTAACAATATCAACATATTAATGGTTTTGGTTCCATATCCAATTTCAACCAAATATCACACAAATACATACATACATAATCATACACAAGTATAAGATAATCGAGTTTCACACCCTTACCCGATTAATCGTGTTTTCAAAAGTCGGTTGAATCGATTCCTTATTCTCCAAGTTTTTCCCCTTTTCTTCTTTTCTTTCTCTTTTCCTTCTTCTCTTTTTCTTTCTCTCTATTTCTATTTTTATGAAAAACAAAATATCTAACCAAGCCAAAAGACCAAACTACCCCTACACTCAAATATCTCGCAAACGCTCTCAAAACGCGATAAAACATAACCACGGTGAAAAATAATATATTACCAAATAAAAGTCGAGAATAAAATAATATAATAATAAAAATAATTAAATCTACTCGATTAAATAAATCTAACAAAAATTGGGGCGTTACACCCTACATGTGCTTTTTCCATACATTTTTGTCATTTACACTACATACAAATTACTAATTCAATATTCAATCTTCAACATTCAATGTTCTTCCTTTCTTATTCAATCTTACACATTTGTTCAGCTTTCCAACCATGTGATTCAATTTTCCACAATAACCATTATATCATTTTTTATCACAATTTCAAAATTCATCATAACAATCCTCTTACAAAACCATCATCATTTTTGAACTTCATCATTATTTTAGACTAAATCATATTATATCTTTCTTTTCCTAATTTTTCAAGGAAATTCAAAGATGATTGCAAAATAAGTCTCATGTTCAAACTTTGAATCCATCATTTTGTGCATTTTTTTCTTCATTCAATGATGCATAAGCTATATTTTTCAAAACCATATGTCATCTTATTACATCACTTACTTCACATACAAGTTCTAATTTTCTATAAACAGATGCATACATTTCATTACAAAGGACACTAAAACAATATAATATCATCTGTGTCTTAAAAAAAAGTCATTCTAATATTAGAGAGAAGTTCCAACTTCTCTCTAAAACCCTTCTTCCTCCTCCCACCCTCAACATAGGGGTAGTGGTGGTTCTGGTTTTCCTAACTAGTTTGGGGTTTTTCCTCCCTCTTAGTGGTGGCTCTCTTTCCATCTTGTTTTGGTTTCTCTTCCATCTTGTTTTGGCCTCTTTCTATCAAACCGTTATTTTCTACCACAAACCTTCATCATGATTTCTCTACCTTCCGACAACAACCTCCAATTACTCGCAACTCCAAAATCATCGTCACCAACCAATGACCCAAAGCGGATCGGACATGGAAATCACCCTCCACCGGAGCCTCCACCACCAGATCTAAGGAACTGGGTTTGTGTTTTCTCTGATTTAAGTAATATTATCTTGTTATTTGACTTGGTCGAGTGGTGTGTTTTGTTCTTTTGTTTAGACTGATTTAAGATTGCATGCATGGTGTTTGTTGATATGCCCCAAAGAAGTTAGGATGAAGTGTATGTGTTTTAGTGAGAACCTATCAATGGTTGCTGCAGAACAGAGTCTCTTATCCTCTCAACAATTGACTCCTTCACAGATGGTGAGTTCCCTAAACCTGGAGAACCAGTATAATCAAATTGTGCGTCCAAAAGCTAGTCCAAAGGCTAAAGATATGATCCGTAACTGGATAAATTTAAAGATTGTGGTTCCAAAACTCATGTATTATCGGTGGAAGATTTGTGCTTGACTGTTTAGATTAGGGATTCTGATTTGTAATACCATTCTAGTTTCTAAGTTCTCAAAGTTTAAGAATGTCCAAATCTTAGTTGATTTAGTTATTAGTAGTTTCTTTATTAAGTGGATGGGAAATGCCCTCACATATTATCTTTCAGAATGCATGTACTCTTTGTTTGTTATCTAATGAATGAGATATTTATCAAAAAAAAAAAAAGAAAAAACTAAAACAATACTCTAAAATTTGTTTTACTCCCTCACTATATTTTTCTACAAACTATCATATAGTCACTTTCTTACATATTCTTACTATCATATACATATCATATCCATCAATTTTTCTTGATGCAAATGGTGGAGCTCGCTCAAAAAAACAAAACCTGCAAAATCCAATTTCAACTCTTGCTGTAACAATTTCAATAGCAGCACCTGCACTTTCAATCCCAAAACATCATCAACAACAACAGTTCTGTAATAATAGAACACAACAAACCAACATCAAAATTGCAGCAGAACAAAAGCAAAGGAAGAGAATCCATTCAAACCGCAAAATTCATCAACCTGCAATTACAATTCTTGCATCAAACCGCTGATTCCGTCGATTCCGCATCAAAACAATGAAACACCTACAGCAATTCAAAGTCTGTACCTGCATAAACAGGAATTCCATCAATCATACAACTCCAGCAATCGAATTTTTGAAGCCCTCAACAAATACAAACGGCAGCAACAATCTGCAGAATCAACAAAGTCACAGCCAAAGCTTTGCCGACACGTGAATCCGACGAAAACGGAAGACGAACAGAACAACAACACAACGCAGGCAAAAACAAAATTCCCAGGAATTGAATAAACTCAGACCAACAATTATCACAACACTTTCAATTCATCAACAATCAAAACAGCTTCAATTCAATTCCGCAATTACCGACGAAACCGTAATCTAACAATTCCCCACAAATTGCAACCAGTTGGAAACAAATCAAAGCAAACCTGAAACAGAAGTGTAGCAGAACGACCACCACGTCAGAAAACTGAAAGACAACCGCCGCGCCGAAAATCACTAAACAACGGCCGCAAAATCGATGGAGGGAGTGTTTGCGACGAGAACGATTACCGTGCGAAACGCGCCTGGAGACGGAGGGCCACCGCAGACGAAAATAACACGATGGAGGGGCCGGCCGGAGACAGAAATCGACGGACGGAGCCTAGCCGAGCAAATTGACGGAGAGAGGAAAAGCCAGAGAGAGAACATTTTGTGTTCTCTTCGTTCGTGAAGATGAAAATAGAGAGGTAGGTATGCCTATTCTCCTTTTTTTATTTATTTTGCTGATACAAATCTTTTTTTATTATTATTTGTTTTTATTAAAATTCAATGTGAGTTATTTTGGTTTATGGGTTTGGGTTCATAAAAGCCAATATCATATTGCTAGCCACACCCTTGTTTACAACAAATCTGGCCCAATTGATATTTTCTTTATTTTATTTAACTTTTTATTTTTAGTTTTTATTAATTTTTTTTAATTTAATTAAATTTTGTTTAGATTATCATATATTCTAAAAAAAAATAACTAAGAAAAAATATATTAATGATTTTTAAGGTATTAAATTTCCTTTTAATTTGTTAATTTCATAATGATATAAAATGTTAATATCTTTACGAAGTTATCTGATTTTAACTTGTTTTTTTCTCTTATAAAAATTCAATTCTTGTGATGCCATGTATTCACTTTCACACGATGTTCTTCCGTGTGTATTCATTTTCTGTCATGATGTTTTGCCATGTACGTGTGTTTATTCTGTGATGCTTTGCCACGTATGCATGCTCCCTTAGGATCTCTTAGTTTGAACTTAATTTTCGAGTAGGTTTGAAGTAAGATAGACATTAGGATATTCAACCAAGCATGATAACATTAGGCTAGATTTCCCCTCTCGCTGCCGTGCGATTTAAATTTTCTTTTATGTAGTTCGTGCCCCTTAGAGGTGAACTACGACCACTCTGATTTCTCAAGATACCGTTCAGAATACGTAGGCATAAGATCGTAAGATCTTAGCGAGCAACCTTTTTGTTTTTTACGTCTCTCCTTCCATCCGATACTTTCCCGAATATCCCTATCTTTCTTAATATCTGACGCTTTCCCGGATATTCAAGATCTTCCCTTTTCATCCGATGTTTTCCCGCATATTCCTTTTTACCTTCTCTTTTCATCATACGTTTTCCCGAATATTCATTCCTTCATCTTCTTTCCCCACGCTTTCCCAGATGCTCATATTCACATTCATATACAGTATGCATCCTCTTGGGCTTTATTCAATATGGAACAAAGAAAAACATTATTCCCGGTGAAACTTTTCTTAAGACTGTACAACCTTAGAACACCTCAACGAAGAGACGAAGGTTTCCCGGTGAAACCCCTCTTAAACCCTCTTCACCTTTAGTTCAGACTTTAGGATGCCAATGCCTCCTCCGTGGCTTCATACTAGGACCCACATGCTTCTTAAAAGTTCCCTCACCTCCTCTTGGGCTTTATACAAAGACCCGTCGCATCCTCTAGGGCTTCATACAAGGACCTGTCGCCTCCTCTTGGGCTTCATACAAGGACCCTTAGCCTCCTCTTGGGCTTCGTACAAGGACCCTCAGGCTTCTTAAAAGCATTTTCCTTTTCAAGTCTTTCAACTTTTCAATCTTTAAATCTCTTAACTCTTTTTTCAATCAATCTTCACCAGCTTTGCTTTCAAGCTTTTCCATTTTGTTGTCTTGGTTCTTAAAAACCCAACAACTCGTAGTCTCCGAGCTACATTCCTTCAAGTTTTTCCCGAATTTTCGAACTACGACTGCTCTGATTTCTCTTTTGAGAATACGTAGGCACAAGGTCTCAAACCTTGGCGAGTACTCTTTTTTCTTTTTCATCCTCTTTTCCATTTTCTTCAAATTTCCTTTTTTCTATATATTTCAAAAACAACAAAAACATTTCTCATTCTCTTCATCTCTCATAAGCAATAAAACTTTCCCAAATAATAATAATAGCACAGATATATACAAGTGGTTCTCGTGGAGTACTACAGATGATTAGGGTGTTAATAGCTTCCTTTAGTATAACCAACCCCCGATCCCAGTTCTCTTTATTTGCACTTTGTTTCTTTTAACATTTGCATTCTTGCAGAGTTTGTTTAGATTTTTTTTCCCTTCCTTTAAAGCATCAATAGGATAAATATAAAAGTTCATATGTGGCACATTGCGGTTCACAAGAAATCCCATCCACGGATGTGGGCGGTCACGAAAATTGTGCTACAGTCTAATTCTCAACATCTGCATCTTCCTTAGTAGCCTATTATATTCTATCTTATTACTCCCCTTTTTATGACACTCGGTCATTACCTAATATTTATGAGCAATTTTGGACAAATTGATGGAATTATAAGCAAAAGTCAAACCAAAATGTTGAAGAAGTGAGCAAAATCTCCAAAGCTGGAGAAAGTTGGGACTTATAAAAAATAAGAAGAAAAAGAAAGAAAAGAAAATATTTTTCCATCGTTTTTCTTATGGTCGCGATGCAAGAATTTAAGGCGCGATGAACACGTATTGCGCTCACAATGTTGGATGACGTGGTCACAATGGGTCTTTTTCTGACATGCTTTTTCACACTTTAAATAGAAAAAGGTGGATAATTTTTTAGGATGATAAATTTTAGAGAGAAAGTGATGGCCAAGATTTTTTGTGAGTGAATTTGGAGAGCATTTGATCCATTGAAGAGCTTATTTTCCATTATTTTAATTTATACTTTTAATAAACTCATGATAATTGTTAATTTCACTATGAGTACCTAAGTTATTTTAGATTGGGTCTTTAGATATGAACCTAATTTTACTATGTTGGATCATATGAATGTTTGAAATTTTATGAATACTTTTATGTTATAATCATTATTCATTTGTTCTTGTTTTCTTTTCTATTTGTATGTTGATGAGCACGCAAAGTGATTTTAGACGAGTAAAGATTATTGACCGTATGTCTATTGATCTGAATTAGAGTAATTGTTCAACTTAGTAATTAACTAAGAATAGGTGATTATAAATTATGGCTGTAGAATTAACGAACTTAGAAACTCCTAGTTTAACTTTGAATTAGCCTAAGGAATTAAGAAATTATCGTTTAAATTAGTGATCTACACACCAAAGAATTAGGTGCACCGGTCTTTTTAATTTTCCATATAAGTATCGAACAATTGTTATTCACCTGATACATATTCGTCAACGGGTATAATTAAGGGATTCGATAAAAATATCTAATCAGTTTTCCTTATCAAACTTTACTCTGAAAGTTTTATCGTCTTGTTTTTGTACCAAATCATTATTGACCCCCCCCCCCCCCCCCCCCCAATTGTTTATTTTAAATCGCATTGTGATTACCTTGTTCAAATTTCCAATCCCTATGGAGACGAATTATTTTATTTCTTTGACGAGACTAGTACACTTTCTAGTTTAGTATATCAAGGTAATATTGTATGAAGTTTTGATTTTTGTTTTGTTTTATTTTGTCATTTTTATTCTTAAGTTTCAATTTTTATTTTTATTTATTTTTTCGTATTCAGTTTTGTCTGGTGCAATGCTACTAAGTTATTGTTTGTTTGTTTTTGCGAGGTTCAGATTCGACACTGATACCGTTGGATTCAGAAACCAAAAGAGAGACATGTGGAATTTAGAAATCGAAACGAGAAGTACAGTTAGCTATGAAATAGTAGAAATAAGAAAGATAAGAGTTGGCTTATCCACCACGACAGACGTTGGGGTATTATTACAAGAGGACTGATGTTGGGAAAATATCCTTAGGATTTCCACCAACTGCTCCTTGTAACACTTGATACTAAAAATTCCATGATTTTAGGTTTGAACGATAACACTTTTCACAGGAAAGCTATTAGAGACTCGTGAGAGAATCTTGCTAAATTCTACGAGACTGACTAACCCTGTAATGCATACCAAATGGTATTATTCAGGCTTGCAAAGAAATGGAAGATAAGTTTTTAGAGAGGTGTTATTCAAATGCTTAGTTTGTGGAGAGGAAAGCAGTAATTTCCAATTTTGACCAGGAAGAGTATGAGTCATTATATTATGCATGGAAAAGGTTTAAGTTTTTATTCTATAAGTGTTTGAATCATAATATGGGTGTTATGAAACATATTTCACACTTTATCAACGGTTTGAAAACACCAATGAGAATGTTTCTTGATGCCTCAATCGGAGGTACATTAAGAGAAAAGAAAGACGATGATGTTAAGAATATTATTGAAAATATATGCCAGAATGGGTATCTCTCAAGTGATCGAGCGGTGAAGCAAAGGGGTATTCTTGCAGTTGATTCGAACACAACATTATTAGCTCAAATGGAAGTACTTTCTAAGAAGTTAGTTGCATCCCAATTAGCCCAAGCAAATGTGAGTCAAGTTCTGACACTCGGTGTGATTTCTATGGAGAGGGACATGCTAATGGAAACTGTGTGCCAAATCTTGATAGTGTTAAAGTTCAATATGTGAATTTTCAAAAGAATAATCCATATTCTAACAGCTACAATCCATGTTGGAAAGATCATCTAAATTTTAAATGGAGCAACAATCAAACCTTGAATGTTGATCAAGGAGTTCAACATGTTCCTCAAGCACCTCAACGAAAACCATAAGCTCTAGAAGAAACTTTGTTCAACTTCATGAAAGCAACTCAATCAAGTTTTGAACATCTTAGTAAAACTCAAGAAGACATGTTTAAGACCCAGAGGTCGATGGCACAAAATCAAATCACTATGAACAAGAACACCGAAGCATCGATAAAGAACTTAGAGATGCAAATCAGTCAGTTGGGATTTATTGGTAACTTCGTGGGTAACCCGAAAAATGAATCTTACAAAGTAATTATGTTGAGAAATAGAGTGGTACCTTCGATCCCAAAGGCCAATGAGGAAAAATCGAGCGAGGTTAAGAAAAAGAATGCAAAAGGAATGGTAGTTTAATAGCAGGTTGAGAAACATTCTATGGGAAAAAGTGAGGTTACTATTGAAGAGGAAGTTAGAGGATACACCCTTAACCAATTCATAGATAAAAACTCACCCTTCAGAAGAAACAAGAAACAAATCTTGAATGAACCAAATTCTGAGCCACCTGGCTACATTAAACCACCTTACTCAATTTTGACAAAGAAACCCAAGAAAGAGAAGGAAGTGGATTAGTTTAAAAAGTTCTTGGATATGTTGAACAAAATACATGTTAACATTCCTTTTTGTGAAGTAGCGAAATAGATGTTTGTTTATGATAAATTCATGAAAGAGCTCTTATCAAGAAAGCGTAAGTTTAAGCATAATGAAAACATCGCTTTGGAGGAAAAGTGTAGCGCTATTATTTAGAGGAAGCTTCCACCTAATCTCAATGATACAAGTAGGTTAATTGTTCCTTTTTCCATTAGTTCACTAATTATTGGTCGTGTTTTATGTGATTTAGGAGCTAACATGAATCTGATGCCACTATCTATGAAGAAAAAGCTAAATTATGGCGAACTAAAACCAACTCAAATGACCTTAACACTTGATGATCGCTCTATCACATACCCAAATGGAGTTATTAAAGATGTCATTGTTAGGGTTGATGGGTTATTGTTCCCAAATGATTTCGTAATTCTTGACACGCCTGAAGATTCTGAGACACCATTTTTTATGGGAAGATCATTTATAAAAACAAGTAAGGCACTCATTGATGTAGTAGTTGGGGAGTTAATATTGAGGTTTAACATTGAAAAAGTTTTCTTCAACATGTTTGAAGCAATGAAATACCAAAAAGAAACCCAACACTATTACTAGATAGACATGATAAATGAAATACCTAAAAGGAGCCATGGAATGAAACTGTGAGAAAAAAATTCCAGGTGGGACATAAGGTTTTATTGTATAAATCTCACTTGAAGAGGTTACTTGGTAAGTTGAAATTGAGATGGTTGAACCCTTTTATTGTGAATAAGGTGTTTGTAAATGGTGTTGTAAAGGTACAAGATCCGGGAGATTCACACATTTTTACTATAAATGGACAAAGGTAAATATCGATCAAGGAGGTGAAGTACTATCTGAGAAGGTGTCTTTGATACTCGTAGATCCTTAGACCAAAACAGTCAAGGAAGCGCTTCATGGGAGATAACCTATCAAAGTTTCAATTTTCAGTTTTAGTTTTTAATTTATTTTATTTCCCTTATTTTACTTTGATCTAAGGAAGAGAAATAAATAGCTCTAAATATGATTTCCCTTTTTGTACTTCTCTATGGTTTGAATTAATGAACCAATTTGTTATTGTTGTTTCTTTCAGTTAAAGTTTTCTACCTTACCAATGCCAATATGAAAAATAAAAACAAAAGTCACCAAAAAATAATGAACAAAAGTGATCAACATTGAAGTTCCCTTGCAGATTGACATTTGACGGATAAAAGGGAAGCCGGCTACTTGTACCCAACCGCCAGATATCTCAGAAAGTAAGGTTTGAGCAAAATATTTCAATTGTTCACTTTTCTTTCTAATGAGAGTATCTGTTGTTCGAATTGTTCGTAAAGGGGGGGAGGGGGGTTGAAAATCGTCTCCACGGGGATTGTAGTGATATCGCTTTCCGTTCTGCAGTTTATGATGTTTTAAGTAGGGTTTTCAAAGTTTGTTTGTTTTGGATCATAAGTTTGTCACAATTTTAGTAACAAATATTAAATTCTAAAAGATGTTTTTTTTAACAAGGCATATCAAAGATAGATTCATCAACCTAACTTGTATATATTCGATTAATCTAGCATGTGAATTCGTTTTCGATTAATATAATCATGTATCCTCTCAATATTGTCTATGTCTAGAGCGGTGTCGTGAATATTACTATATCCGTCATTAGATGATGTCTCATGCTAACAACAAATACAATAATCTTTAAGATCAATACAAAGAAAATATCAACTCACAAATCTATGTCTAGAGTTTGTTTGTTGATAGATGAATATTTTAGATCAAAGTTTGTAAAATCTATGTCTAGAGTGATACAACTCATAAATACATTTTTAAGAACAAAATCATTCAACATATATTAATCATCCACTTGTTCACATACAAATAGATCAAAAGAAATACATACAAGCTAAGATAGACTACATCTACCTTTGATCCAAAGGATTTAGCTACCCATAACCATGGTAGCTTTCTTCACAAGGAAATGTAGAAGATGAATGAGCATCCAAGATAAAGAATCGATCTAGGATGCGAATCCAGCTTCTACTTGTAAAATATCACTCCTTGATGAAGAAATGAAGAACCTAGGGTTTTTTCTCCTAAGCCAATGTTACAATATCAGAAAAATGATGTTATGAGGTTATGATCCCCAAAATGTAATAAAAAGTACATAAATATCTAAACAAAATCAGCCTCGCTCGCACAGCGAGCTCTCTGTTGGCACTGCGAACTTCACTTATAGGCACATGAAGTGCCTCTGAATAGTTAAACCGCCCCTGAAGATTCTCTGACTTCGTACTGTGAAGCTCATGTTCGCACTGCAAACTTCTTCGCTCTGGCATCACACTGCCATTAGCAAGGGGTTTAGCTACTGCCATAAAAATATTCCAACTTGCTTAGGCCTCGCTTTGAGCTCGCACTGCGAGCTCGCCTTGACTTTGCTACCTGCTCGCACTACAAACTTGCTGGATTCTTCATCAATTATTTGGCTTCCTTGTCCATTCAATTGTACCTTGTTCTTTGATAATCAGGCCTAATACCTACACAATAGCACACACATCAAGGCATCCAAAGGTAAAATCAATTTCATTGAAGAATCACAAGAGAACAATTGATAAATCAATTAAAACTTGAGAAATGAGTTGAAAAATGCCAAGAATAATGGTTCAAATTAAGACATATTTGGCATTCAACAAACTCTCCCCACCTAGATTTTTGCTTGTCCTCAAGCAAAGTATGCCCCTCATGAAAACAAGAGGATTTGCTCAAGCATAGATTCCAACAATGATAAAGAATTTAGTTCCTAAACAAATATCATGCAATGTTTCACATAACAACTAAATTCTCATATTTGAATCACTCTAACACTCCTCTTCAATTAATGGATGAAGGAAAATACGTGTTTGCAACCGCGAGACAATTACACTCAACTGAAAAATAATGCTAACACAATTCAATTCATACATTCATCAACCAATCATATAAAAAATTATGGAAGCAAAAGATCACTGAGGGCTTTTAAGGTTGTAGTTTGGCGAGGTTCACAACAAAGGGTCATTTATAAAGGCCATTGAGTCAAAATTGCAAATGCAAAAGATACATTCACTATACAAGGTATTTACACATTACAACTTCATTCACCAATCCCTTTTCTCAATTGCTCAACCTTTTCAAGCTTCATTTTGCATAATTATTTGCATTCTCTATTTTTTTCTTTCCAACAAGCATTCTTTTTCTTTTCTTTTTAACATTCATATTCACAAATTTTCATTACTTGTTTGAAAATTTTCAAAATTTTGAGCAACCTACCATTTTTCTTTCATTCTCCCCAACTTGAATACAATCAAACCTCAAGTGAATGCTCCTTGCTTTTTATGGCAAGGAAATCAATTTAGAATAAAGTTCAAAGGTTTCAAGGAAAAAAATTTAAAATCCTACAAAATTCAATGATGAGCTAAACTTTCAAGATATGTACATAACAAGTTCATCACTAAAAATGGGATCTAATCTATTAGGCTCAAAGGGGTTAACAAATTCTCACTATTCACGGGTAAGTTACTTTTGGATATGGTTGTACTCAATATAAACAAATGCCTTGATACTTTCTAATGCTTCCACAAAATCATAATAATCAAAAGATTAAGCATGAATCAAACGAATTAAACAAAGTTATCAGTTATCTAAGCATTTATTAGACAATGAAGGTTTCTCACAATTTGTGGCTTTTGGACCTAAGTGACTGAAGCATTCAAATAAGTTGTAAAATGAAACAAGAATACACATTTGTATAAAGCACAAAATTCTTAATCATTCTACAATTATAGAAAGCGGTAACCATGTACCTTGCATGTATTCATCACATTAAAAATCTTATCATCACCATCCAATATAGGTAAAATCTTCATTGGATACTTTTTTGCAAAAGAGCAACCAATCTAGAAGTTCTCAACATTCATCATCAAGGAAGAAGCATAAAAAAATAAAAACAAATAACAACCATAAAATAAACTAAAACTGAACATTCATAACTGAAGAATTCAAATCATAAGACAACTGTCATGATGTACAACACCAACTAAAGTACCCAAAAGTGGTACAAAATACATCATCAAAATAATCCAACTACATAGATAGAGTACAGAACCAAAATAAAATACAATAATACCAAAATAAATAGGAATGATCAAAAGCTTAAACAGAAAACTTCACTTTGTAGCACACAAGGAAGTATGCTTGAGATCATGCTCTGATATGTTAACATTGGCTTAGGAGAAAATACCCTAGGTTCTTCATTTCTTCATCAAGGGGTGATATTTTACAAGTAGAAGCTGGATTCACATCCTAGATCGATTATTCATCTTGGATGCTCATTCATCTTCTACATTTCCTTGTGAAGCAAGCTAAAATGGTTATAGGTAGCTAAATCCTTTGTATCAAAGGTAGATGTACTTTATCTTAGCTTGTATGTATTTCTTTTGATATATTTGTATGTGAACAAGTGGATGATTAATATATGTTGAATGTTTTTGTTCTTAAAGATCTATTTATGATTTGTATCACTCTAGACATAGATTTTACAAACCTTGATCTAAAATATTCATCTATCAACAAACAAATTCTAGACATAGATTTGTGAGTTGATATTTGCTTTATGTTGATCTTAAAGATTATTGTATTTGTTGTTAGCATGAGACATCATCTAATGACGAATACAATAATATTCATGACACTACTCTAGACATATACGGTATTGAGAGGATACATGATTACATTAATCGGAAACGAACTCACATGCTTAATTAATTGAATATATACAAGTTAGGTTGATGAAATCTATCTTTGATATGTCTTGTTAAACAAACATCTTTTAGAATTTAATCTTTGCTACTAAAATTGTGACAAACTTATAATCCAAAACAAACAAACTTTAAAAACCCTACTTAAAACATCATAAACTATAGAACGGCAAGCGATATCACTACAATCCCTATGGAGACGATTTTAAAAAAAATCCCTTTACAACCAATTTGAACAAAATGGCGTCGTTGTCGGGGATTGTTGATTGATATGACAAGCATTGCAATAGTTTATCTTGTTTTAAGCTTTGTATTGTTATATCTCACCTCAGTTTATATTCCTTGTGCTTGTTAATTTTTTTGTTTAGTGTATCAGATATCTGTTTATGCGAGGAAGTGTGCCCGCAAACCAACTACTTTTTGATCATGAGATTGATAGAACTGTGCGGAAGCTTAATAGCAAAACCAGAAGACGAAGGCAACTAGCTAAAGAAAGAAGGGAGTGCGAAGGAACTTCTTCAAGTAATCCACCAACTACATCCATTGTTACGCTAATCATGGCAGAAGTACCACCACCACCACCTCCCAGAGGTCCATGCACTAATAGTACGTGACACAACACTCAGTTTGCTCGCAATGCAAACAACGGAAGGCACGTGGAAATGAAGATGGGAATTCTTCAACTTTTCTATTCAATCCCTTTACAGGGCTAGATCATGAAGCCCCGTTCACTCATCTTACTAAATTCTATGAAATTGCAGGAGCAACGGGAGCACCAGAAGCGGAAGAAGAATCATTGTTCAAGAGACTATTCCCACACTCATTGATAGGTAAAGATAAGGAATGGTATCTTGACCAATCTACTCTTGTTATGACGGATTAGAATTTGTTGGAGGGGAAGTTTCTTGAAATATTCTTTCCTCACAACAGATTCATGGAGGCTAAGACGACAATTTTCGTATTTGCTCAAGGTGGTAGTGAATCTCTCAATGAAGCTTAGGAGAGGTTCAAATCAATGTTGCGGAAATGTAAATGCCACGGGTTTGATGATCTTACACAAGTGAATATATTCCAGAATGAACTCCAACTGGTTCACAAAAATCTCTTAGATGCTACCTCAGATAGATCTTTAAGGTCAAAGAGTGTGGAGGACGCAGTTGCTATCATTGATAGGATGACACTCAATGACCATCAAGGTCAACATAACTGTGGTACACCTCAAGGGAAGCCGAGAGTGCTTGAATTGGGTACTAATGACACTATTCTTGCACAAAACAAGTTGCTTTCACAACAAGTGGAGTTGTTGACATAACAAATGTCAAAACTTCCATAACAAATCAAGGAGATGCGTGAAGTTCCCAACAAGAATCAACAAGTTGCAAGATGTGAATTATGCAAGGGAGACCATCCTACCGGGTATTATCCTCCGGTTGTAGAGGAAGCAAATTACATGGGAAACCAAAATCAAAATCAAGGTTATCAACTGAGACAACCTCTGTATCAACAAGGCAACCAAGGGTACCAACCAAGAAGTAATAACCAAGGTTATCAACAAGGATGGAGGCAAGATGTCGGCACTTCAAATCGTCAAAACCAATACCAAAACTACACTCAACCTACACAACCTCAAGGTGGAAATTCAAAATTGGAAGACACGTTCACTCAATTTATGCAAATGTCAATTTCCAACCAAAAGGACACCGATGCTTCTATTAGGAATCTTGAGACACAAATTGGGAAATTGTCTAAGCAATTAGGCGACCAACCCAATGGGCCTTTTCCTAATAACACTCAAGTGAATCCTAAAGAGCATTGAAAGCTATCTTCACTAGAAGTGGAAGGGAGATTGATATGGGCATTGGTGAGAAAGTTGTGGAAGAGGAGGTTGTAGTTGAAAAAGAAAATGAAATTGTTGTGGAGACGATTTTCAAAAACCCCCTTTACAACCAATTTGAACAAAATTCCTATCATCACCATCACATTACTTTGCATATTGTCACGGTTTTATTCTTAATTATTCAACAATTATAGAAAGCGGTAACCATGTACTTTGCATGCATTCATCTCATTAAAAATCCTATCATCACCATCCAATCTTGGTAAAATCTTCATTGGATACTTTTTGACAAAAAAGAAACCAATATAGAAGTTCTCAACATTCATCATCAAGGAAGAAGCATAAAAAAATCAAAACAAATAACAACCATAAAATAAACTAAAATTGAATATTCATAACTGAAGAATTCAACTCATAAGACAACTGTCATGGTGTACAACACCAATATAAGTACCCAAAAGTGGTACAAAATACATCATCAAAATAATCCAACTATCACTACTACAAAACGTGTAAACAACAACGTCATGGTCACCACGCGTCATCCTTACACCGTTGTGATATCTCTAAACTAAGGCGCTATCATAATATTATTGTTTTTTGATTAAAAATTATTTGTATATAACAACGGTTAAGGAGCCAACCGTTGTGATACCTTCAAGCTATCATGGGTTCGAACCTCAGGGCCCTCATATATGTTATTCCTTTAATGTTAAGTGACGCCTTTTCTTTTTTAATTATTTTTAAATTAAAAACTTAAAATTTTATGACGACGGTTGAAGAGCTCCACCATTGTTAAGTTGCGCCTTTTCATATTTAATTATTTTTAAATAAAAAACTTAAAACTTTATGACGACGGTTGAAGAGTCCACCGTTGTTAAGTCGCGCCATTTCATTTTTAATTATTTTTAAATAAAAAACTTTAAAGTTTATGACTACGGTTGGTGATTACAACCGCTGTGATATATTTTGTTTTTTATTTAAAAATTTTAATTGTAAATACTCTGGCATTTTTTTATGAAATTTCACCATGAAAGTAAAATATCAC